>VDFB02281492.1:617441871-617493960 GCA_007258455.2 Sequoia sempervirens | reverse complement strand
TATGAATACATGTATGGTTTCTATATGGTTTATTCTTGTCACATTGTTTATCCTTAATAAATGTTTAAATGAAGATATGTGAATGAATGGGTTCATTAGTAGAATTGGTAATTACTTTTATCAACTTTGTTATGGGATGGATTGTGTAATGTCACCTTGTGTACCCCAAGGGGCTTAGGTGTTTAACTTGTAATCATTAGCTATGTTAATTGCATTAGTAAATTTAGTGTTTATTCTCTATGTTTTTTTAAAAAAAATTGTTGCATTTTTAGTTGTCCTTTGGGGTTTGCGCAATGGGGCATTACAGGAAACATAGAATACACAAAGTGCGATACTAGACAAATAAATCCTTGACCTTGGATGCCAAAACACCATGGGGAAATATGCACATCTATGGTTCTATCTATGTGGATTAAGTCCAGAAACTTCTAGAATGAGGTATGTTATAACTCCAACCTATTCAATACCTATACACATGGAGACGGGGAAACATTTTAGGGTTGTATAGGGTTTTTCCTCAGTCAATCCTCCACTTTGGTTTTTCCAACTACATGAATATTGAGACAAGATTGGAGAGAATAAAAATAAAGTAGAAATTTGATAGAAACAAACCCCATTGTGGAGGAGAACCCCTATCATGATATATAAAAGACACTAGATGAGATCAAATTAAGTATGTTAAGAGATGAGATTGATAAGACACAAGCAAGAGAGAATTATCAAAAACTGTGGCCCTTCTCTTGAGATGATAGATGGGACAATATTGTGTATAATAAAATTACTTGTTGTTGTTAGAAGATTTCGACATAGTTTTGGTAGAAGTGAGATGTAGAGAGCCCCAAGTCCAAATATTTGAGATGTAGAGAGAAGAGATTTTTTTTTCATACATTGAGCAAGAATAGCTATTTGAGTCGCATTTGAGAATTGGGACACATGCCACAAATGGTTTGCATGGAATATATATTTCTGTCTGAATCTTGGATTTTTGTAGGATGTTTGCATGTCGTGTAGACATCTATGTGTCGTGTTGTAGTACGACCAATTTACTTTGGCATTCAAACCATAAGCTATGAATTCTTCATCCTTGCCATCCATGAATTCAAAATCATGAAATATTGATTATTTATTTTGTCATAATGCATTGGGTTCCATGCATAAGTGTGAAATTGACTTAGGGTGAAATCTTCAACACTACATTTTTTTCCCACTTTAGTGGGTTGATCGCTCAAAGGGATTAGCTTCACTAAAGTAGCTAGAAAGATGTAAAACATTAACTAAAAAAGTGCATTAATTTCCCTATAAAGGGATACTGTAGAGGCTGCAAAGGTTGACACAAATGATTCCCCCAATGCTTGACATGAGTCTACAACATCCGATGTCAAAATATAGCTAGAAAAATTTAAAAAATTGTTAATTTAAAAAATGGAAGAAGCTACTTCAGTGAAAAGAATGCTTAAGAATATGTTAGTGAGTCAAAAGAGAAAAAAGTTGATAAAGAGGTGAACATATGCCCCCTCATGAAATTTTGGCTCCAACTAGGAGGGTAAAAACAAGAAGGTATTTGAATCTAAGTCACCACAAAAATGTTCTAAAATTGGCAAAAATTCGACTATATACTAACTAAGTGGGCACTAGAAGGGTCATTTCCATGATTCTCGAGGATTTTTTTTCTCAAAGTTTTATAGAGCTTAAGCTAAAGTTCCACATTTATGGGAGCTGATACCATCGCGCATTCTGATGTGGAGAGGGGGGAGCACTTGAATGAGGTAGGCCAATTTTTTCATTTTTGTATTTATTTCATGCATTTAATTTGATTGGAAAAATTTAGGGTAGCATAAGTGTCCTAGGTATGTGTTGGTGTCCTAGGTCATGTACTAGTGTCCAAGGACCTACATAGTCATCCAAGGGATGGTTTTATGCTAGCGTCCTCCTAGTGCACTGGTGTCTAGGAGAGTATGCTAGTATCATAAAATTTAGAATTGATTTTTTTGTTGGAAATTGAATATTTAACATGTTTAGAGTAGATGTAGGTAAAATAGATGTAGAATGTGTGCACATGAGAGATTTGTGTTTTTATGCAATATTTACCAAAGTTGAAGGAGTATACCAATGGTCTTATGTTGTCTCTCCTACGCAGCCATATAGGAGACATCACAACTCAAGACCACAACCTACTAGATTCAGTTGGTCTTTGATGGATATGAGATGCTAGAGATGAGGTTCCACTCAGATATGTTGGTGGCTCTAATGGAGAGGTGGGACATAGATACCATGTCATTTCATCTCTCTATAGGGAAGATGAGCATCAAATTGGTCAATTTTTACCACATTTTAGACATCCCCATCTAAGGGGAGAGGATCACACTAGATGAGCTGTAGAGCACACATGGTATGCGAGATGGCCAACTACCTATGATGGTGGGAGAAAGGATAAGTGGAAGTGTCGCTCATTCGGAGGATCATGATTGTGATGGTAGCACTTTGATTAACCACAGATGGATGAGGCTCCCTCTTGTACATGGGCCTCATTTGGTATATTAGAGAGATGCAAGAGAGACAGACTGTATTCACCTAGGGTTGTAACATGTTGGCACACTTATATCACAATCTTGAGCAATACATCCATTATGAGTTCCATAGTCTGACCACCTACACACTCCTCTAGGTATAGGCCTTTGAGAATATCACCGGTACATGACTAGTCAAGTTCCACTAGTGCATCATAGATGACCTATCGTTAGTGTACACATACCCTTTGGTGCAACAATGGAGATTTGGAGACATTTTTTAGAGAGAGATCATGGACTGGTTGGGGATTGGGGAAGTTGTGTAGCAACCTTACTAGGGCATGGACTATTGTCCCACTGATAGGACATAGCTACCATGTATGTAGCCACTAGAGGGGACCCAAGTCCCTAAGGATTAGAGGAAGAGGACTCAAAAGAGGAGTTCAAGGGGAGAACTAAGAGGTGGTGGAGGGTATATTCTCTAATAATAGTCCTAGTTATCTCAATGATCCTTCTAGTGAGCACTCAATCCAGGAGCCTATCCCTACTGATTACACAGACAGGGTCACCAAGGGCCTCGGGGATAGGGGCCACACCCATGGATCTTGACTGGTAGGATGGGTCCCAGGTATGCTATGATTTATGATTTTGATATATGTTTTCAAATATGTGATTATATAAGATTATTATTGTGATGTATTATTGACACCCATCTCCTCCTTTATGTTTGTAGTTTTAACATTAAAGTGGCTCAACTTCTTCGGTCGAGCACTAGAAGTGTTGGTTGTAGCATTTCAGACTCAGAGTCCTATCTTAGATGGCTATTGGCCACAATAGATGACTAGTAGGCACATCCAACTATTTAAGCTAGTGACACAACTCAAGATAGCTTAAGAGGAGACTCAAGTTGACCTAGTGTAGAGGGACATTGAGTTGAGCATGATGATAGGAAACTAAGATCAAAGGAAAAAGAAGCCTCATACCATCCTCTTTGAGCAATACCTCACCATGATGAGGGAAAAGAGATCTGATTAGGCATGTGGCACCCTTTAGAGAAAGATTGAGAGGCTCGGGAGGGAGGTCAAGGCTACGCGAACTAGTGCCCCTATAGATCTTGATCATCCTAGAGTGTGATAGCTCATGGATGATGTAGTGATAGTGTGGTAGAGGGATGACACTCTATGAGAGTACATCACTTCCCATAGAGAGTATATAATAGAACTTACAGGGGAGCTGAAGGGACTATGTACATCAATCTCGAGATCAATCTCACATATTTGTCCACAAACCACCACATGCAAATCCAAATCCACCAGCACTAGAGGGCTCAGGGACCCATACTCCAGGTACATAGAGAGAGATATATACATTGTATTAGACATTTTTGATGTAGATATTCATGATGTATATCATTTTTTTGTATGTTTATAGTCATATGCACATATGCAAGCATCACATTTTGTTGTAGTGATGATGACACATGTACATTAACAGAGACACGGACATAGACACACACACACACACACACACACACACACACACACACACACACACACACACACACACACACACACACACACATATATATATATATAAGATTTTGATTTGACTATGAGAAGGATATAATAGATTAGTGAAAACCTCTTTAAAAAACATCATAAGGATTTTAGGGAAACATTAGGAGTTTCCCTAGATGAAAAGGTAAATAAATAACTCTTTCAATGGATGAGGTTTTGTTCTCACATTTTAAAAAGCTTAATATTTTTATGTAATATAAAGTAGTGATATAATTAATTGGTAACTTGAAGCACTTTTGTTGTAGTGATAAGGTATTTTAAATTATTATAATTCAATTATAGTGTGGGGTGCTTAGGATAAGTTACATTAATCCTTAAAATCAAAATTTAAGGTCATTTTAGTAGATAAATAAACATAATATTCTATTAGATAATAAATATGGGACCATTTGAAATAAAATTGCCCCTTTAATTAAACAAACAACAAGGAAAACCTCCCTAAGTGACTTCACATTACTTTACCTAGATTACTACAAATATGGAAACTCAAATGAAATGATTAACTCTAGGTTGAATCCACAACCATAGGAAGTTATATAATGGTGCATTTAATATAGTTTAATTATGATTCAACAAATTATTTACCTAGGTAGATTGTTTAATGGATTATGTAAGTTGTTTGTTTAACAATCATTTATTGTAAGGGGTTTTGTAATTGCCCCAATCCAACATGCTCAAAACAAAACTTGATGAAACAATTTTTTTTTTTAAACAAATACCACAACATTGATAATGCAACAATGACATGTTACACTTGCACAACAATATGCACACAAGTGTTGCAATAACACAACAAGAACAAAAATATAACTTCACCATTGTATAAGAAAGGTGGAAATAGTGGAATACTAGTTGCTCATGGGATAAATACACCATGACAAGAAAACAAGAGAGAGAGAGAGAGAGAGGGAGAGAGGGAAACACCTACACGACAACTGATTATTAAACCATGATCACATCCTCTCACAATACTGAACCAAGATAGGATGAGGGAATTATAAACATCCCATCCATACCTAGACACACTAAAAATAAATAAACATAGAGTAAACTCCACAAGAGGTTTCCTAACCAAGAAGCACAAACTCACCACAAACTAGAATGATGGTGAGTCACTTGCAGACAACCACACACCGCCCAAGACACCTCATCAAATGCGAATACACACAAGAGGAAGAATACTACTCCACAACACCCCATGACCTATGAGGAATATTTAGGACACTAATAAGGCTGAACATGAAGGATTAAAACCTTCCCAAGACCTCACAATACTAGGTGCACTATCTGCCTAACCCTAGGTTTGACAACCAAGCAACTTCAAAATAAGGCACACAAAACAAGGTAAGAGAAACTACAAGTTCTCAAGGGAAAAATATAAGAACATACACACAAAACCATTAGAACCTTGGGACCATGAGGAATAACTTTTGTTAACATGATTTTCCCATACAAGGCCTTGAAACAAGGAAGAAAGATCAAGTCCTAAAATAGAGAAACTTGACCAGTGTAATATTCTCATAAAATCACTTGCTAACTCATGTTAAGAGGGTTAACATTCTATTTTTTGTATGGGAACAAGGCTGGAAAAATAGAGATAAATTTTTTTTGGAGTTTTTAGCCTGCCAAACTAGACCGTCCCACTAATTACCAAGTTTCCCAAACATGAAACTAGGCCTCCCAAACTTACTAGGCCATCCAACTAGAATTAGGAACTTTTTTGGTCAGTCTAGGTCAATTTAATGCAAGAAAAGACCATCTAGGTATAGTACCAAGTAGCCCAACTAGGAAATGTGACCGCTAAATTCATTTTAAACCTAAAATAAATGTTCCTAAGTTCATTTTAACTTTCTAAGACATAAATACAACATAATATAAGTAGGAACATTCCTAGAAATAACATTGAGACACATAATTAGGGCTAAAACACTAACATTTACAAATCTTACAATCCTTCTCAATAAGAGGTTCATTAATATCAATATAACAATTTGAATGAAATAAAAACATCTAAATACATGAAATAAACTTGGTAGAACATGGTACCACAATTTTCCTCAATCCATGAACCTCTGATCCCTAGTGGTGGTTACTACACCATCTGACCTTGTGGAATCAAATGATCCACTCTCAGCATGCTAGGAGATAGTCACTGCATGGGCCACAAGCACATCACTCATTCCAAACACATGTGGAGAGGGATTACACACATTTCATACACAATGAAAACACTCCACATACACATCATATAAAACACTCAACCAAACATAAGGTGGATCAAGTACAAGACTTGATTGGACAAACTTGTTGAACACCCAAAATACTAAGAGGGGGGTGAATCAATATTCCTTTAAACCAATTAAACATAAGGCATCCAATTTTCATAATAAATATGACTTCATTGATGAATGAAAACATGAAGACATCTAGAAAATCACATGACACATGAATGCTAGTATTTTCACGTAGAAAACCTAAAATGGGAAAAATCATGATCAGGGTTAGCTCACAATATATTATATCTGGATATAGTATATTACATAAAGGCTCACTACTAGGTGGATTCACTATCCAAGTGAACTCACTACCCAAAGAAAGTAATAACTATAGAAAAAAGGGGTGGCTACAAAGCCTATTTGAACTGATACAATAACATCTATCATATGTTCGATTACAGTTCCAACGAAGCAAAAAATAATCTTCACACAGATCTGAAACAATACTCTATGAGTTGCTCATAATTTCCTCAACTCTAATTATATTCGCATCACACACATGTAGGTAAAATACCATACATGTCTTATGTATCTTATTATTCGCATACAATTTTCTTTCACACCCACTCCCTCATCATCATTTTCATTTCCACATGTCACTTCCACATGTTAAACTCCAAAGTTAATCTCCTATATATATACATATCAATTGCAACTTCAATTGGATCAATCTAGTTAGAAGTAACACACAAAATTAAGCATGTCATCCTTAAAAAAATTATATCCACATCTCACTCCATAATTTAAAATTAAATTAACCTTAAGATAGGTCAGGATGGACCTAATATAGATCCCACATAACATAAAATTACTTGCTTTTCCTCCACAAAACATCAAATATGTTAGGTCGGCCCAAAATAAGACCTAAACACAAAACCTTCATATGTACATACAATTCGCCATATGTGTGACTTCAAAACTCAATATTCCCTTGAATTCCCACTCAACCAACAACTAATAGCTTATCCTCATCATTGCAAAACAAAATAATTATCTATGAAGAAATGCAAAATCTCCCACACTAATACACTGTACAAGGAATGACTGCAATATATAGAGCTAAACTCTATCATTCATATCTTTCAGAATACTTCACAAAATGTCACAAAATCTTGAATCTAGATGCAAATGATGATCTCAAACCTATAGTTAGAGTCACAAAGTGATATATCAACTTGCAATGAAGTGTGGACCCAAAAACTGACACACTTAACCATAATACTATTATGAGGAATACTTAGCCAAATTCCTATATAACAATATTTTTTGGATCAACTTGCTTTTTCCTAATTTCTTCAGGAATTCTTCCAATCCATGCTAGAATGATCATAACAATGTTGACATCAATTACAACACTAGATCATACAGTATATGCACCTCATGCTCATGTTTCCAAACAACATCAACAATGACAAACTTCCAACAATCTTCCCATTACTTCCAACAAAACTCACCAATGTCACATCATAATCTACATTGGGCCAACTAATCAATACCATACAAGAAATATTTTTTGGGAAAAATCACCAAGGGCATAACACATGGGATCCTCATTGGGAAAAATCACCAATAGTAAATGGCACAAACACATGGAAGGGAATACATCATCCTTCAGGTACTACTCAACTACACTAGGGTTAGATATAAAGCAAGAGAGGGAATGTCATCATGGACACTCACGTGGGGCATAATGAGGAATTGAGTAATCCTATCATATAGATGAGGGTACTTGATCTTACAAGTCTTACACTCCCTAAGCAGCTTGTCTTCCTCCATCATCCTTAGCCTATATGAGCACTCAAGGCATGAGAGGGATATCCATTACCTTTGTTAATTAATTGCCCATATTTCATTAGTTTTCACTTATTAATCCAAAATCCCCCACACCATGATTTACTACATGCCAATTTGGTTTGGGTTCATATTGGGAGCCATTCCCATAACTCTTTGATACCTACACCCTAAGCTCATCACATCCTTCAATGAATGTGGCACAGAAAATAATGCAACAATCACACAACATAAATTTATTTTCCCAAAAATTTGAAAACATAATCTTAAAATATTCCTTGTGAAAATTCATTAAGGAGACTCAATTTCCCTCAAGATAAATCATTCAATTTCACTTTTTAAATTCAAATTTTTAGTTTAATTCTAAATGCCAAAAATAGAAACTATGTGCAAACTCTATTAATGGAGCTTCAAATTTTCCTTTTTTAATTTTTTTTTTCAAAATTTCAAAAAAATAGAAATACCTTTTTGCTGATAACATGCACAAAAACTATTTTATGACATAAAATTCAACTTCAAGGCATTTTGGAAAAAAAAGTGCATTATGAGGGCACATTTTGGAATTTTTTCAAAATTTACAAAATAAATTTAATTCCTACATTTTTTTTTGAAATTGAGACTAGATTAGGTGTGATAATGCTCCACCAATCATATAAAAAAATTGAAATAAAAAAAGCACAATGGAGGTATAATGAAAACTTACCTCAAGTTTTTGTAAATAAAAAATTTGTATCAAGCTTCACACACACTATGAGAGAGAGAAATTCAAATCCCACGTACAATCATACTCCTGTTCCTATCATGTTGCTTCAAATCCCATTCAATTCCATTCACAATTGCATTCCCAATCACATTATCAAAAACTTGGCAAGAGAGGATTTTGAGAGCAAAAATTCTCCAAATTGAACAATTCCATTAAAATGCCAAGTATTTTTTCTCTTTATTCCTTTTTCCTTTTTTATATTTTCTATTTTATTTATTTTCAATTTCTCAAAAATTACAATTGAACACAATCAAACATTCAAACAAAATTCATTTTTCAATCCTTTTACTAAACAATTAAATTGAATACAAATACACATTCCCAGCCCAAGGTTTTTCCAAAATTAATTAACTTAACTATATTTTCATTTTCATGCATTTTTCCCAAAACAAAAAAAAAATATCAATAATCACTATAGAAATAATTTAAATTCCTAATATTTCATTTAAGATCAAAAATTAATTTAAACTATCATTTAAATATTTACTTTAATTTCATTCCATGAATAAAATATGATTAAATCATACAATTTGCAACTTATTAAATGTTTTATAAAAAAAAGCATGAAATCAGGAAATCATTTAAATCAAGGACACATTTGTATTTCACAACATAAAGGGATTCCAAAAAAATCCCTAATTCAGATTTGGCTTCACATAGGGTCAATTATGACACATATCATACTTGATTTGAGTATGATTGAGAAATGGATAGGGAGGCCCAATGTGACATCTCTGAATTAAAAATCATTGGGAAATAACTTGGGCCTATGTAGCTAGGTGGAGAAATAGCCCTGTACCTATAAACATTCAATCCATGTCAAGGGTACTTGATCAATGTATATATATCATCAAAGCACAACATAATTTTTCCCAATGAACTCTAATAGCATAAATCATAAATAACATTTATACATTTGTCATATAAATCATTTCTTAAACATTAATAATCACATCCATATTTGATCACAACATATATAATCCACATTATTAAATTGAAGCAAAATGATAAACCAAGCATGCAAATATAAAAATTACCAACAATCGACATGTTGAGGAACTCATCTCAAACATGTGGTGGTTCATAGACACCATTCAGAGCCATAAAATAATCACCATAGAAATCATGAGGAAATGGTGAACCTGAAACATTGATCTCTGATCCGGTGGATATTTTTAGTGGAAATTGAAGTGTCTCATTTCTCTCCAGAATCTGCACCATCAAAGAGAGCTCAACATCCTGATTCCAACACAGCTCGAACAGGGTGAAAAGGAGTCTGTTTGCACAAGTTATGACCAGTCAAAGGCAAGGTCAAACTGGGATCAGAGGGTGTCCAGAAGGCGGAAAAAATGATCATCTTGAAAATTGATGAAACTAGTGTCATTGCGAAGAGCTCGTTGAGACGATTCTGACAGCGTTTGTTTCATTGAAATCCGATGTCGTATGCTTGAGTAATCAGTGATCAAATATTTCAGTTGACTTTGGGTGTGGATTGCACGGATGCTGACATCAGCATTTTGTACTATACGAACTGTGAAGTGGACCAACTAGAATCTTCCATGTGGCATCCACGTCAATAATGTATGGATCCAATCAGAGGCTAACTTGTGGCATCCATACGCCACGTCATCATCTAATTTAGCGGACACGTCATTGCAGAGTCAGCAAGCCAGTCAGTGTACGCGTGGTAGTATAGTCATCGGCCTCGTCAGCGCACAGTTGGCAGACACGTTAGTGGACAGATCATTGCACATGTTGGCATCAACAACTAGTAGCATTTTGACATTTGTTGTCCCAGTCAGCATACAGGTGGCAGTTCCGTTGCATTAACGTGTCTTCGGCAATGAATGAAGTGTTGACACATGGCATTTCTTGGCATTGACACGTACCCCTCTCCTCTGTTAGCATCGGTGAGTTTGGTTGGCTATTTTTTAACAAAATTTTGTTATCGGGTTTGAACCCGTGACCTCCCCCATAGCAGCTGGTCATTTCTACCGTTGCACTGGCAACGGTTTCCTCAACGATTATATACCTCAATTTTCTTTTGATTACTATGCAGATCGAATTCCATGGAAAATGTGTGGCCGGCGGGAGTTGAACCCGCACCGGCTGGGTTGTTAAAATTTATGCTCACTAATATGCCATTGTATATTTTCGACATGGAAAGGGCATCGGTTAGTTTTGTTGAGTGTTACCAACTGAATGCCTAAAAATTAAAAATGAACTCCCTTAAAATACAACAAAAAAATCCTTCCTTAGGATTAATTAAAAAACTCCTAAAACCAATAAAAGTCCGAAATGAATAATTAAAAGGGCTTAGAATAATTATAGGGGATTTAATAGGGATTTATATGTAAAAATGGAGATAGGGGGAATTATTTTGAATCTTTTGGTTAAGGTCCAAATTAGGTTATTTTTATGTATAAAAGGGGAGAGTGTGAGTGAGTTTTTTACTCATAATTTTCAAGTGTGAAACTTAGATTTTGCAAATTAGAGAAATAGGTGATAGGTGTTTTGAAAGAAGAGTTGTAAGGAGATTTTTGAGCCATTTTTTGTACGACGAAGTATTGTTATGCTGCCGAAGTGCTTGAAGGAAATGGTCTTGGTGCATTGTAACTGATTTCTAGAGATTAATCAGATCGGTCATACTCTATTGGAGCCGACCCGAAGACGTAGTCACATTTGTGGTGAACTCCATAATCAAACTCTGTTTGCATCTCTCTTCTTTCTCTCATTTTCTTTCATTCTGTTGTTATCACCTCGTCATTTTAATTATTGTAATTATTTCAATGAGTTAATTTTGTTCTGATTAACTTGGATAAATCTTGTAAAAGTTGAGCATTCAATACTACAAATAGTCTAGATCCATTTACAGATCAAGTTGGTATCAGAGCTTAGTTGACTATTATTGTAGTTGTTTTCTTGAATGCTAATGAGATCCAGGATTCAGAAGGGTGAAGGAAGGCTTGAAGAATTTGACCTTGAGATCGGGAAGCAAAGAACTTTTCTGAAGATGTTTGTGTCTGGGATGGAGGTTCCTGAAGAAATCAGTGAGCAGGAGTTTCGAAGAGCATTCCTTGAGATGAAGGCTAAGGTGGACATTCTTTTCCAAGAAAGACAAGAATGGAAGGAATGTGAAGGAGGTTCATTGAAGCAAGAAGATCGCAAAGACAAGAAAGGGGAACAACATGGAGATTGGATTCAGCAAGTTAAAGTCTACTATAGAGTCCAGAACCTATTAGATGATGTTGATAGGATCCAATTAGCTACTCTTCGGTTAGGAGGTACAAGTTTAACCTGGTGGGAGAGTAAGACTAAGGCAAAAGTTTCACAACATGGTAGAGTCAGTTTAACTTGGGCAGAATTTATTAATGCTCTTAAAAAGCAATTCTATCCCTTAGGCCATATGCAACAATTAATGATGGACTGGCAAATGTTTAGGAAAGGGAAGGGTCAATCTGTTCAAGAGTACACCCATGAATTTAGGAAAAGGGCTATTACTTTGAAGGTTCCTTTGTACACCCAGGACAATTTGTTGAAGTACATAGGAGGTATTCATTCCTACCTTAGACATTCCATTTTGGTTTTGAACCCTTGTAATTTGGATGAAGTGTTTGTTCAAGCTACCCACTTAGAGTCAAGGGGAAAGGATCTTTTATTGATAAGTTTGATAATGATGTAAAGAAATTGGTAAGTGCACAAAGTTGAGTCCATGAAACGTGGAAGTTTTTTTCCTTAGCCAAAAAATTGAAATCGGCATCGATAAAACGGGATCCCGATTTAATAATGGGATCCTGATTTTTAAAAAACGAGATCCCGTTATGGTTCGGGATCCCGAGCCTGAGACCAAATGGGATCCCGCTTTTTAAAAATCGGGATCCCGTTTCCCGTCGGACTCCGAACCAAAGAAGACGAACGGGATCCCGATTTTAAATAAACGGGATCTCGATTTATAAATAACAGGATCCCGAGTTATATAAATCGGGATCCCGTTTCCTACTGTTATTTTTTTTTTTAAAACAACAGTTTTCACTTCTGCGAACGGGACCCCGAGTGGCTTGCGACAGCGACCTCAACACCAAGTACAGGTACCCCACTTCTTCGCCTTTTTTTGGTTTGAATTGAAATTTTAAAAGAAATACGTTAATTTAGCATGTTTTTTTTCAATTTATGTGACGTTTTAATTATTTTTTTAATCGTTATATTAGAATTCAATAGTTGTCAAATTAGATGAAAACTTGCAATGAAATTTAAACGTTTTTTAATAAAATTGAGAAAAAAAACCTTGAATTGTGTTTTAGAAACAAATTTTAACTTTTAAATCTTAAATTGTTCGATTAAACCCCAAAAAAATTGATTTTGAAAACCCTAATTGAAACAAAACAAAAAAATTTGCATTTCAAAACCCTAAAGATCAAAATGAAATAAAACATCGCATTTACAAATCCACATCGAGCTTTTTGAAACCCTAAATTCAAATCAAACGAAAAAAATTGAATTTGAAAACCCTAGTTTGAATTGAAACGAAAAAAATTCATTAAAAACCCTAATTGTTTAAAACTGAAACCCTAAATTGAATTGGAACAAAAAAAATTGTTAAAACCCTAAGTTTGCTAAACCCTAGACCCTAAACTGTAAAATCTAAACCCATAATACTAAAGCATTTGAAATTTATGAACCCTAGACCCTAATCTTTCATTGGACATACCTAAAATTATGTAGGTTCAATGTCAAGAATGGGTCTATTTGGTAGATTTATGAAAACTATTTTGAATATCTAGAATGCCATAAAAGTATAATTATAGCAATTCCAATTGGAAACACTTCCAGATACATATATATCCTAGATAATAATCCACCCATCCTCAATCATAATGGATTATTTGGCAATTAAGAGAGATTCAATTTAACCATAAAATTACCTATATTTTGATACTATATAGATTTATGTGGAAGGATAGAAATGCATCAATATGCTTTGTGCCATATTTTATGAATATTAATATTTAAGAAAAATCTAGATAAGATTGACCTAAGTAGATGATTTATGTAAGGGATTTTTAGTGAACAAGTGACACACCATGGAGATAGGGATGGTATTTAAATTCTTATTTATAAATATAGTGTACCCCCTTTAAATTTGTATTTGGTTTTTATAATGAGTTGAAATTATCAATGTGTTACATAAAAGAAATTTGTGCTTAGATATATTTAAATTAGATAATAAAGATATAGTTATATAAAATAGGGAATCCAACATGAGGAATAAACCTTTAATGTGCCATTGTGTGCATCTAATTTATGCCAATGATTTAGTAAGAGTGATCGTCTAAGAGGATGAAATTTAAGCCTTGAAAAATTGTAAGATCTAACACTATTTTAATGTAGTTTTATATGTGTGTACATGTCCACTATGTTTTTTGAGTTTATGTTAATGTAAGATAAGGAGGATTGGTGGATATATTTGAAATCTAAAGAAAAAACAAAAATGATGTGAATATATAGATATATATTTGTAAAATGATTCTTTAACTTATCTATATTAAACATTGTATATTATCTCTATATTACTATCATGGCTTGATTTTCATTATGTCTACTAAATGTTGCTATATTTATTCATTGTTGTAATTAAATTATAGGGCTCAATGTGTAATCTATTTTACATCAAATTTTATAGTAGACTTATAATCCTAGAATGTTTGTAAATTTAATAGCTAACAAATAACTTGATAGGTGCAACTAAAAACCAAAAAATGTGGTTTGATTTATCTCCATTAGGCTGGAAAGCTAAAAAATCTACTAGGTTTATCCCTATTAGGTTGAAAACCCAAAAGTGTAGCTTAATAAACTTACAAGTGGTGAAAACTCACAAAAGCACTAGAAACTAATATTTGCAAAACTACCCTTGACATATCAAAAAAAGCCAAAGGTCACCATATGTCATACCTGTATAGGTTGTATAGTTATATTAGATACCTTATAGTATCTCCTATTGGTTAAATATGTTTGAAGATGACATTAGCGACACATCCCTACATTTATATGAGATATATTATTAACATGTCGTGTTACACATATGCTAAGATACTCAAATATGGATAAGGAGAACTAGGGAATATATATTAGAAGAGAAAGATATACTAAGCTATCCAATATTATATTTTTGTACTTAGTGTAGAAGAGAAATTCTAGACCAAGAATGCAAGTGCAAACTCAATACTCTACTTCTAATGAAAGGTAAATAAAATAATGAAAGATTAGAGAAGCATAATATGTTCCATAACATTCTTTTATGGCTCTAAATGTATGTGTTGAAGTTGCTCTTTGGTTCTCTAATGTGATAACATATACATACAAATTTTATCATATGGAAACATTTGGGGATGTCATTATTTTATAGAGTTGAGGGGAAAGGAATGGAGGACTAGGTTTTTTTGGAATCGAGGACTAGAATCATGAGAGAATTTTTGAATTTGAATTTGAGAGGGAAGAGAGAATTAAATGTAGGTGGTTGGGTTGATGGAGGGCTTGTGTTGACTTGATTAGGTAGATGGGAATAATTGAATGCTAATTTGAATTTGGATTGAAGGTCTAAGTTGGAAATGAATGGCTATGATTAGTCTAATTGATTTGATGGCTAGGATAGATTATTAATTTCATTTTAGATTTGATGAAGTGGAAGTAAGTTACATTAGTTTGAGTTTGGATTGGTGATTTGGAATTATTTTAATTTTAAGCTATGGATGTGACATGATTATCCCCTTAATGGTTGATTAAAAGTTAGGATTTGGGGATTTTAGCTAATTAAATAATAAACTCTAAAGTCTAAACCGTAAACCCTAAAGCCATCATTTTTTCTTAGGCTCTTAATGAAATTTGGTTGTCTTAGGCAACTCCACCAAATTTCAAATGTACCTTATGCCATGTAATTGTTTCCTAGGATCTTGCAGCATGTAGATCCCCTTAAGCTATCCTATTACCTTAAACCCTAAACTCTAAAGTCTAAACCCTAAAGCCATCATTTTTCTTTAAAGGCTCTTAATGAAATTTGGTTGCCTTCGCAACTTCACCAAATTTTATTCATTTGAGCCATGCCATTTTCTCCTAGGACCTCACTAGGCGTAAAATCCCCTTAAAGCCATCCTGTCACCCTAAATCGTAATTCAATTTTCTTAAGGGGTTGACAATATGACATTTCTTAAGGGGATCAAAGAAGTTCTTAAAATTTGGTGATCAAAGTTGCCCAAGGCCCAACCAAATTTAACAATAATAAGATCCTGCAAGATTATACAATATCAAGTTGTATTTTCATTCAAATAACATGTGCCTTAGACATATAAATGAGGCTTACATATAATTTTATCATTTGTATTCAATTATTTAAGGCCATTTATATTGAATGGTTTAACTTGGTATTTCCTAAACATGTATCTTACATCTTGAAATTACAAATCTAATGCAGGTTCACTCATATCTTGAAGATCTCATGGATCCATTCAATAATATTCGCAATCCACCTCCACGCCATCCATCTCCAACACCTTCACCTCCACCTCCGCCCACTCCACCTTGTAACCCCCCAACTCCACCACCTGAAATCAATGAGCATGATCGTTTGCAAGCACAAATCAATGCTTCTGCTAGAACCATCCAAGATCAAATCAACATTATTCAAAATGAAGAATGTGTCGCACCTCCTGTGAGGATGTTTGCATCTAGGATGCAAACCCTTGTTGATGCTTTGTCGGGGCTATGGATGGGATTGTAGATGAGCATCGACAATGAGAAAGCTAGAGGAGAGGGAGAACTCCTAATTTTGAAAAGGAAAACACAAAGAAATGAATATCTATCACGATTAGAGCCATAATAGTTATAAATTAAACAATGATCTTAAATAGTTATGAATTTATAAATTTGGTGAATGATGGATATTTTGTGTGATGAATTTATAAATTTGGTTCCAAATGGATATTTTTAGTGACATGAATTTATGATTTTGGTTCTATATGGATATTTTTAGTGACATGGATTTGTGAAGTTGGTGGAATTTATGAACTTATAATGAATAGTATATAATAGTATATATTTAATGACTATCTATTAGATCATGATTTCTCCTGCTGAAAAATTGTGTGTGTGTTAAAGACATAAAATGAGAATTTGTGAATGTTTCAAGTTTATTGTTTAGTATGTATGTGCATGTATTAAAAATTTGCATTAGTTCTTAAATTTTGAAATTTGTATATGTATGTATGTATAGTTTAGTTTAATGATTTGTACGCATGCAAATTATGCATCGTATTTTTTATTTTAAATGTACATGTACATACATTTAATTTTTAATTTTGTATGGACATGCTCTTGAGTTGAACAATCAATGTATATATATGTGCATTTCAATTAAATATATGAGAGCTTAACATATATGTTGCTCATCCTATTTCAATTAAATATATGATCTTAATTTTTGTATGCACATGGGTCCTATTTTGTATGATTTTAAATGCAGGTGCACATTATATCAAGCATATATCATGGATGATTTTAACATTGATGATATCATCAATCCACCACCTGATCCACAGCCAGATCCGCCTCGCTCCCCCCCTCCACCTCCCACCTCCTCCACCTCCACCTCCACACTCCCCTCCCTCCCCCTCATATGCCTCCAGCACCTACTTGGCATGCGGTGGGAGGCTGCAAACTTGAGAGCCTGCGAGATAAAATGAACAGATACATCCTTCACAGGGCCTGGAAATCCAATTGCTATGGAGTGGAAATTTGATTGCTCCACATGTGAGATGTTTTGCATCTGTAATGCAAAACGTGGTTGATTCCTTCAGGATGATTGATTCTGATCTTGATAGGCATCGACGAGAGAGAGAACAAATGAGACAATTTTATTCTGATGGTCTCTCTTACAAACAAATATTAGACCTTAAAATAATGAAAGCCCATCTAGCCCCCTACTTTCTTGACCCCGTTACTCGACAACCCATTCCACCCAAAAAATCTAGAATATCCATGAGGTGGTGCATACATCCGCAGATGAGTGCACATTTTTGGGATCGATGGTATATGGTTTTTGATAGTCCCCCACATGCTAATTGGGAGTGCCCATTGTATTTTTTGAGAAAACTGTATGTAGAGTTTGTTTTGGGGGCAAAAGCCCAATTATTTTGATTTTAGATCATTTCAGGGTGTTGGTGGCGGCATGCCACAACAGAGATTAGGGGCAAGGGGTGATCCCCGACGCCCCGTGCATGCACAACCCCTTGTTGTTGCTCCTGGTCCTCCCATTCCTGCACCTGTACATCATCAAGCTCTGGTATCAACATTAGGTTCCCTTAGTACACTCGCAGGAGACCTTGATCAGCACGCTTCTGCGATAGCGAGTGGGGAGCATAGAGGCGATGATGATGATGGAGGAGTTTTTTATGGAGTGCAGTCTTTACGCTCGGGGTGTAGAGACCCATCCCCATATATGTGTACTAGTTGTCATCCAAGTGTGTTATGGACTGGTCGGGGCTACACCGGTTCAGTGAATGAGGGAGTCAGTGTGAAGTTCATCACAGTGTATCGGAGTTCATTTGTAGAGAGTTCCTAAGTAGCCGAGAACATCACCACGAGGACACTTTAACCACCAGTATAAATATGCATCTAGATGTACAAACTCATTTATAATATTTTTATGGTTTTGTATATATCAAAGAAAAGTTTACCGTACATTTCAACAATCAATTTTTTTGGTGTACAGATGACACTTTCGATCTGGGGGCAATCATCACGTACCACGGTATATATCGAACCTTAGGTCATGCCCAGCAACCCTTGTAAAGGGTATTTTTGATTTCATTTTTAAAATTATATATGAAATCATAGGTAAACTAACAAGGTTTTGGGAATTTATAATTGAATCACATATATGTTTCAAATATTCATGTTGGTTTAAGGAGTGAGTCGAAAATGCGGCATCCACGTCGATTCCTCCTGAGGGATTGTCAAGCACTCCTCCACTATCGAGCGACATAGATCATGGGCGGGTACATTCATATTGTAAATTTGTTTAAAGTTTACATTAGTATAGTTACAATTTTATGAGTTTTGAATTCACTAGATATATGAAAGGCATGCATGTACACTTGTAAATATTATAAGCATTAAATGTCTATGTACATGTATGTCTAGGTTGATACCACAATAAGAATGGGAATTGGGCAAACATAGGATGTTGCAGCTACTCGTGAGGCCACTGATTTCCAGGTTGTTTACAAAACTTTCTACAAAAAATGTGCAAACTTGAATATATATGTATATATTAACCTAATTGAATTGTGCATGCTTTAATTTTGATCTTGTAGGACTTTGTTGGTGCAACTTTCAGCCCTAACCCAGACATAGTTACACCACCAGGAGGACATGTAGAGTAGGTCTCAAATCAAATGGTAATTTTATTGTTTTATTATATTTAAAGTGAATTATAAATTTTAAATTGAATATATACATATTAATATGATATTTTCACATATTCTTTTTCTTTTATAGCATGAGACACATCCTGTAGTTGAGCATGTACAGACAGGTCCTGGAGAAGAGCCTAGTGGACAACCTCAGAATACGGTATGTAATTAAAATATGATAAATTCTGAATTAAATTGAATAAAAAAATAATAATTGTAGAGTTGTACATCTAATTTCGAATTTCTTTGTCTTGTTTATGTAGACTGATTTAGAAAATTTAGAGGTTTCTTCAGGCGCACCAGAGCATCCAGATGTAGATATGGTGGTAATTTAATTTTATGATCGATTATAAATGAAATTGTCATTAAATCATTTTTTATTGTCTTACATCTAATTTCATCTTTCTCTTATGTACAGAGTGTTTTAGGTCATCCACATAGTCCGCATGGTGTGAAGAGGTCTCTTGATTATAGAGACAGTACATGACCTACAAACATGTGATTTTATGTGTTTTATATTTCTTGTAACTTATCATGTACTCTGTTGGACTTTATTTCATGTGTGCTTAATATATTGGTTTCATACACTTAATATGTTACATAAATTATGGACTTTATTATTGTTTGAAATTTTAATTTACGCATGTACATTTATGCATTTTATGTTCATAGTCAAGACATTAATATAGGACATTAATGTGAAATTTACTGAAGACTTCATAATTGTAGAATAATTTTAGGTTTAATCTTCTTTTCAATGAATAAGAAGATATTTTCCTTCTAATGTATTAATTTTAATTTTATGAGAGAAAATTTATGTGGATTTACCTACTTATTTAGTTCTATAAATTGAATTTTACCTCATTGTTGGTGCACTTGGAATTCCTATACCTTGTGAATATCATGGATATCACCATTCTTTGTTATTTTATTCTTTAATTTTTCCTTAACTAAATTGACAAATAAAGTCATTGCTCTAAACTCTTAAGCAAATAAAATTCTTTATAGTGAAAAAATCTAACAAGGTATTGATATAATTAGCTAATGTACATATTTATAAAATGACACCATTAGTTTCTCACTAGTAATGGAAAAAGTGTTCCTACTAAAAATTAAGGAAAGAGGTAATCATTAGAAAAAATATAAATTATGATAACATGAGAATGTGTATATGTAAAATGATTGTAACCATTAGGTGATGAATACGTAGTGTACACACATGATAAATTTTAAAAATGATGAATATGGAGCTCAATCCAAAGGAAAATTAATTTCATCATTGTTTCCCCCATTTAGAATATCATGATTGTGTGTTGTGTATGAAAAATGAATAAAAGTCTTGTCTCCATGTGTCAATAACAAGAAAAAAAAAATAATATCACATAAACTATGATAACATAGAATGTGTATATGTAAAACAATTATATCATTAGGTGATGAATACGTGGTGTACACACATGATAAATTTTAAAATGATGAATATGGAGCTCAATCCAAAGGAAAATTAATTTCATCATTGTTTCCCATTTAGAATATCATATGATTGTGTGTAGTGTACTTGAAAAATGAATAAAAGTCTTGTCTCCATGTGTCGATAACAAGAAAAATAGAATATCACGTAAATTATGTACATAAGAAATAGAAATATGACCCACAAAATTTTCTCTGTGAATTAAGGTTAGGGTTATAGGATAAAACTTTGGGTAAAGGTTAGGATTAGGACACAACTAGATACAACAAGGCTTAGGAATTAGGATTAATTTTAGGATAGGGTAAGGGTTCATCTAACACTAATTTATAAGTTGTCAAAACAAATAATGACGTCTTAAGGGGGTGTCTAAAGGGGTCATAATAGAACATGTTAATTAAGGGGACGTCTAAAGGGGTCATAATAGAATGTCTTAAGGGGATGTCTAAAGGGGTCATAATAGAACGTCTTAAGGGGATGTCTTAAGGGGTCATAATAGAACGTCTTAAGGGGATGTCTTAAGGGGTTAGAATATGTCTTAAAGGGATGTCTAAAGGGGTCATAATAGAACGTGTTAATTAAGGGGATGTCTTAAGGGGTCTTAAAGGGATGTCTAAAGGGGTCATAATAGAACGTGTTAATTAAGGGGATGTCTTAAGGGGTCTTAAGGGGATGTCTAAAGGGGTCATAATAGAACATGTTAATTAAGGGGATGTCTAAAAGGGTCATAATAGAGCGTCTTAAGGGGATGTCTTAAGGGGTTATAATATGTCTTAAGGGGATGTCTAAAGGGGTCATAATAGAATGTGTTAATTAAGGGGATGTCTTAAGGGGTCTTAAGGGGATGTCTAAAGGGGTCATAATAGAACATGTTAATTAAGGGGATGTCTAAAAGGGTCATAATAGAACGTCTTAAGGGGATGTCTTAAGGGGTTATAATATGTCTTAAGGGGATGTCTAAAGGGGTCATAATGGAATGTGTTAATTAAGGGGATGTCTTAAGGGGTCTTAAGGGGATGTCTAAAGGGGTCATAATAGAACATGTTAATTAAGGGGATGTCTAAAAGGGTCATAATAGAACAATAATGTATTCATGATATTTAGTGATTATACAATTATACATAAAGTTTCAAAGTAGGAAAGCATGCACATTTAACAAAAAAAATATATAGAATATATATTTGATACATAGAAGTACACAGAGTATGTTTAATTCTGTAAGTATGTATGTACATATATGTCATCTCAAAACAATGTTTACAAAATTTAGATATGCCATCTCAAGAAAATCTCAAACTCGTGCCTAGAATGTAGTAGGTCTTCACACCACCTGATATAAAAAAGGTACAAGCAATATCAATGAAATCATCAAAACATACATATTTTAATTTATATAAAACTATCTATATGTATATAACTCAAGTACCTGCATTTAAAAGTATTCGAGGTTGAATGCAGGCATCCTCTCCTTTTTGTTTCAAAGTATGAGATCAATGCAATGATGGCTTTAGGATACAAAAAATGACAATAAATCAATTTTAACTATTTATGTCCAAACAATATCAATATGTAATCAAAACATGTATTTAAATATAGTTTAACTGATAATTACCTAGTTTTACCAAGTATTCCATGTTGTCTAGGTTGAATTTGCATGGACTAGATCCTTTTTGTGATTATGCCTTAAGGATATATAAAAGAACAATTTAAATCAATTTCAACTAATAACACACTTGACCAATGTCAAAACATGTATTTAATGTATTTAAAAGGACAAAATAATACCAAAACTATATTTACCTGTATTTACTTAGTCCATTGTACCATCTGCGTCCTCTCTTTTTTGCAATGCATCTATGATTGCCTCATGCTCTTCCATAGAAATTGACCATAGTAATTTTTTGAAGGTCTTCCGCGATAAGCTCTAGTTTTATATTTGTTGCCACCACCAAATGTGAATAATGCATAATCTTTTTATGTGTTTCATAGTCTTCGAATCGGGTAGACCATTCTTTCTTCTCAAGTATTTTAGTAGCCAAGTGCCAACAACCACCACTTGATCCTATTGGAAAACATGTTCAAAAACCACCATCAAATAACTTCTCAAAATTTGCCAAGGGATCCAAAAGACTTGTTCTAAAAATTTAGCAAGGGGGATCTAAACTTGTTATCAAAATTTGCTTGAGAGGTGTCTTAAGGGGATCCATAGTACACGTTGGATAATGAAAGCCATCATCATCTTCTCGAGGTGTTAACAACTTATGTTTAGTTTCCACACAACGAGCCAACCAATATTCTATTTGCTCTTCATTCCCCTCAGGTGCAATAACTGCATACACATGTCCTGCCAACAAAATTCAATTTAATAACTTGTGCATATCCATATAGCTAATTTAGTATTAAAAAATAACTTAATAAAGCAAAATAAAATTAAATAAATTAAATTAAAATTACCTTCTTGTACAAGGTCTGAAACACGATCATAATCTTCAGATGCAAATAATTGATCATTTTCTTCAATAGTTCTTTCATATTGATTATGTGCTTCTACAGGTGTCAACTATCTTTGCTGCCACTGTTCAACCCATTACTGTGTTTTCACAAGCTTCCCAATTTCTTGAGATACAAAAATGGCAAAACATGCAAGCTCCCTTGTCCAAATAGTCCATGTGCTTGCTGTCGCACTCCTAAATGAATGCCATTTAGTAGATCCACTAATTGTCTCACAATCAACTCTAGATACAATGTTTTCTTCTTCCACCAACCAAAGAATCGATGAACTATAGAGTAATCACTCAAACCAGGTGCAGATAATCTTCTATTACACCAATCCACAATCTCATGTGCATTTTTAAATTTCTTGAATCCTGAATTTTAATTGTTCTCACAGCAAGAATTCTTTTGACACCTTAGCTCCGCCATGTTCTCCTTTACCATGCCCTAGCTTCAAAAAAAACTCCATATATGTTGGACATTAAGTTCCTTGTCAGACTCATAACCAATACGAACATTCCTACTTGTTTTGAATTTAGGTACAATTATCGACCATATGAGGGTGTTCTTTCATATGGATTCCTCTTTCTTTTAGAATTTCATAAAATATGCTAAAAACAATATTGAACAAGCTCGATGAATGTAACCGATTGTCACTCAAATAAAATGATACTCCCTCAAAACTTTTCTATCATCCTTAGTGCTATCATCTGCATGTCTATAAACAATATGGACAAACATAGCTACTTGCACAGAATTATAATATTGAGATTGAATTTCCTCTTGCAGAGCGAGAGTATAATTCTTCGCAAAATCAACCACTGAAAGTATAGTAACAATTGGAAATGTGTTTCTACATGTGCGAAATTGGCCATCAGTATCGAGGCATGTTTAGAGTCACATAACATATTTTGGTACAATTTTATTATTAAATTCACTCATAGAAATGCGTACGCACTAACTTTTACGTAACTAAATCTGAAATGCTTTCCCTATTTTCCATCTTTTTAAAGAATCTTGAACATTCCTAAATCTTTTTGGCTTGTCTGCTAATTGTTGTCCAAAATCATGATCAACACTTTCATGCAAACAATTTCTTAAAATGAAAGATTTCCATGATTAATGCATTGTCGATACAAGAACTTAAATAAAATAATCTATCATTAGATTTTCACAAAAACAAACCTGAAATAAAACTCTCTCTTATTGATTGGTGGCATATCAATCTACAATCCTATATAATCATGTTAGAATGCAAGATTTACCAGCGTATATATCAAAAAATATCATAAAAATAGCGAAATTGAACATGTATTTTTACAACAACAAGATATTTGTTGCTTATTAGTTTTTACATACTAGGGTTTACATTTTTCAAAAGACCTTTGACTTATTTTAATATTACTAGGTAACACTAAATCACCACAAAATTTTCTATAAAATTTAGTTTGTGTTGTATCCAATAGGTGTTTTGGGTGAGGATCGCAAACTTTGGACCCCACCCTTAATTTTAAAACATCTCTAGCATTAGATGATACCCTAGTATTACCATGCCAATATTTTTCAATCAAATATTTAATTTCAATATTCAGTTTTATATCAGACTCGGTGAGTGCTTGAAACTCAACATTGATTGATGGGATCATTTTCTATACTTTCTCTTTTTTCTTTGCTCTTAGTAATGTTTTAGGATGTATTTTTAAAACTTCACTAATATTGCTTACCATTCTTTTATTCAAAGTTGTTTTATTGACTATAGCATTAGTTATGGCGCTCTTCTTGCCTACGTTTTATCTTTAGATCATTATTTTCAATAGATTGAATGGCACCTTAGCGATGGGCCTTAGCATGTTTTTAATGATTGATCTTTTCTTTTGGTTTAACATAAAAGCCCTAACCTTTTCATTACTTTCCTCATTTTTTTGCATTCTCATCAATTGCATCATTAGTTGACATTGAAATCACAATATTTCTCTGATAAAAAGAATTAGGTGTATCTGTCATTCGCATGTGTTCTTATTTGCCTCCAAGAAATTTGATCCCGGGGAAGATTATCCTAAAACACCACTTCAATTTTAAAAAAAGTATTTTCATTAAATTCAACATCAAATTCTAAATTTTCATCTTCATTTTCATCAACTCCTTGATTTCATTTTCATTTTCATTTTCATCAACAAAACGGTTTTCATTTTCATTTTCATTAACAAAACGGTTCTCATTTTCATTTTCATCAACAAAGCGGTTTTCATTTTCATTTTCATTTTCATCAAAAATATAGGTTTTGTTTTCATTTTCAAGACAATGATCATTTTGATTTTCATTTGCAACAAAATATTTTTCTTTTTTGTTTTCAACAAATTCTTTAAAAGTTTCATTTCTTTGAATATAGTCAATGTCAACATCATTATATCCAGCTTCTTGTAAATCTTCTACAAACAAATTTACCATGTCACTAACATGTGGATTTGAAGACGTACCTGGATTTGTGTATATTGAAACATTCTCCATAGCACTCAAAAAGGGATTTGAAGACATAGTAGGACTTGTTTGTATAATCATATTCTTCTTGAAATTGACTCCTTGCAAATTAGCTTCATCTACAACTATGGTATCTTCAATGTTTTCATCTTCAATAGTTGTTGAATTAGTTTGCTCCACCATCGTTCATTGATTTTATTCTCATTCTTCTTTCTCTTTGTCTTTGTCTCTCTTTTTCTTTGTTGCCTTCCAACTTCTTGAGGAGTCAATGTCTTTCTTCTCTTATTACGAAATTTATCTCCCATAGTGCATAAAATTCTCAAGCACAAATGAATGTTAATAGTGAAATACTTCAAAATGTGAATCCAAATTGGAAGTTGAATACCTATTATGCCAAAATTCTTCCTCTTGTGTTCCTAAAAACAAATAGAAAACTACCACAATTCCACTTTAAAAATTGTTTTCTTTATGCTTCCTTTGAAAAATTCAATCCATATTGCAAATTTCACTTCCAAAATGGTGTAGATGATGCTCGCTTTGATAAAATCAACAAAAAATCAAATTGACCACCTGTAAATACAATAACTTATGAAAAATAATTGATTTTCAGTACTCTCGGCCGTACATATCAAGTTGCAAAGTTGCAGAGTTGACAGTAATTGTCAACAGTGTTTTTAAATAATATAAAACAGGATCCCGTCTATAAAACGCGATCCCGTTTCTAATAAAACGGGATCTCAATTACCAAACGGGATCCCGTTTACTAATAAACGGGATCCCGCTTCATTATCGGGATCCCGTTTACTAAAATAAGTTTGTGAGCCGTTGTAAAGGTAATGGGATCCCGTCTTGTAAACGGGATCCCGTTACCTTTACAATGGTTGAAATCGAAATGGGATCCCGATTATAACACGGGATCCCATTTATTAGTAAACGGGATCCCGTGTTATAATCGGGATCCCGTTTTTTGAAATTTGAATTTGGTTTTGCATCGTGGGCGGGTTTTTGCCAAGGTTTTCGGTTCGGGAATAGCTTTGGAAGTCCGAACCTAAGCCTTCAACTTGGTTTGACCTGCAAATTGAAAGCCCTAACAATGTCAAAGCAAAATATCGACTTTGGACATATGGTTGACGACCTTTTTTCGAAAATTTTCTAACAAAATGAAAACCCATTTTAGATCAAACAATGCAGATTCTAAATATATAATTTGTTTTGCAATTGAATTATTATTTGTATTTTTCAATTAATTTATAATAAAATTGGTGCATAAACTTTAAATATCAGAGTTTTTTACTATTTGAATAACTTTTGATCAACATAACATTTTGACAAACGGATTGCACGAGAGCAAACTTCAGACAATTCTTTTCAATTTAAAAATAAAAAATAAAAAAATGATAAGTTTAGGTCATCTTATGCATGTCGTACATGACGATTTTTCAAAACAACAAATTTGCCTAATAAAAAATTAACAAAAAAAAAATATTCAATAAAAAATTACAAAAAAATATCAAGAGCAAGGTTCAGTGAGTCATAAAACTTTTCCCAAAAGGATTTAGAAAAATACGATAATTTAAGTCAAAATATGGATGTCGTACACGTGCATGGTATGGTAAAAAAAAAATGACTTTTAAACAGTGGATTTTTGAAATGCCTATTGAAACTCAATTTGTACAATATGGGTATTGAAATAAATTACATATTTGGAAACTAGACTCCGAGCACTACATTTTATGATTAGTGACTTTTTTAAAGATTTCATCTCTAAGTGCTTCAAATTTTAAGGTCAAATGTATCAAATACTGAAAATCAGGGAAAACACTTCCACTTTTTGGCCAAAAAGTGGACTCAACTTCTTGCACACACCCCAACATTCTAGGTCTAAGCAATTGCCTCTTATTTGAGTCCTTAGGTTTAACCATGAGAGTACCCACTCTCCTATTTTATGCATAATTAGTTAACACTGATGACACAATGTCATCGACTAGACACACTTGGTCTCAATCTAAAAGTATTGACAATATGTTGATAAGTATAATAATCTATTATTAAAATTAAATTGAAGATTACTTTTTCATATTAAAGTTTTAGATATCCAACATTTATTCTTATGGTTCCATTACTAAAGAACTCCATACCGAATACGGTTAACCTTGAAGTGAACATAAATAGTCAATCGCCTTCTTCTTAAATAATGTATCAGACTCTTCGTTGTTATACCAAGTATGGTTCCATACTTCTAGAACTCCATAACCAATCTAATTAATTATGATATTAAATATCATTTAAACTGATTCAATATAAAACTTTATAGCCATAGTAATATCCTTTAATAATTTAGTATAAATTAATTTGTTTAACCTCTAACAACTCGACTGAGAAACTATCTGACTAATCTCTCAATTCTTCATAGGTTTCTCCCAAGTTATCCTTTGTATAATTATATAAAATACCTATGTTTGTAGGTATAAATTTATTCATATATTTATCCTTTCACACGAAAAATTATACTCACATATAAATGCATGATAAGTTTATTTCCAAATTTGGAGAATATTTTGTATTTGTGGAATATCTGAGCTCTTGCACCTTAAAATCTCCTAGCTTCATGACCTTTGTTTTATAATGAGGACATAATTTCCTCTACTCAAGTTACTTGATTTCAAATCAATAGATAGTAATAATGACTCTTGTTCTAATAAGTATACTTATAACTCTCAATGGTAATAAGTAGTTTATCTTCCTATTATGTTAAGACCTTATCACTAAAAATCCAATATAAACTTGTGTTGACAATTGTATATCAAGATGTAATCCTTAATGGAATATGGAAGGAAATAGAAAAGAGCAATGGAAAGTACTAATAAAGAGCAATTGTTTAAAGGAAAGAGATTACCAAATAGATTGAAGTAGCCAAATCAAGCACCACCAAAGCAAGAGAGACACAAGAATTTGTTAAAGGAAAAAACAAGAAAAAACCCCAATATTATGAATGGAGGCAAAATGCCTAAAGAATAATACAAAGAGAGAGAGAGCTTCAACCTTAGCTTGCTTGCTTGAATCTTGAAGAATGAGAGGAGAGGCACCTCAATAAGTAGAGGTGAGAAGGAGTTAGAATGTAACTCCTAACTCAATGAATGCCACCATTCATCTATGTGTGTGCAAAGTGTCACCTCTAGAGGTGGTTACAAATATTCCTTAATAAAGGAATTAAAAATAAGCCATCCTCACACATGTATGAGATGACAAAGACAAAAGACTTGTAGGGATTCCTTTGGAATATTCCTACAAGTTAATAAATATTACAATTAAAGAATAACCTTTACCAAGTAAAGATTAATCTTCTAACATCCCCCCTTAAGCTTTACTTGGGGAGGTTACATCAAACCCTTCAATGGGTTGTAATCCAAGATTTTTACAATGAAAGAGAAATTTATCTTTACAAAGAGCTTTGTTGAGAATATCTGCAACTTGATCTTCACCTTTACAATACAAAAGAGAAATTTGCTTGTCTTCAATTTGCTCTCTAATGAAATGATGTTGAAGAGAAATGTGCTTGGTCCTTGCATGAAAAATTGGATTCTTTGCCAAAGAAATAGCACTTTGATTATCACAATATAAAGGAGTAGGATCCTTTTGAGGTAGACCCAAGTCTTCAAGTAATCTTCTTAACCATAATGCTTCTTTAGATGCATTTGTACAACCTTTATATTCAGCTTCTGTAGAACAAAGAGAAGTAGATTGTTGTTTCTTACTATTCCATGAGATTGCACCTGATCCAACAAAGAAACAATAACCACAAGTGGATCTCCCATCATTGGGATCACCTCCTAAATTTGAATCAGTATAACCTTTTAAAGAAAAATCATAATTTGCATCATAAAAGAGACCAAGATTAAGAGTGCCTTTAACATATCTTAAAATTCTTTTTGCAACTTTAAAATGAGTTTGTTGTGGTTTAGACATAAATCTAGAAACCAATCCAACACTTTAGGTGTTTTCCAAATTTGCATACCCAAAATAATGTAATAGGCCCAAATCACTCATTTGAAATTGTTGATTGAGTTGAGACTTAACATCACTAATCAAAAAGTTAGAACTAGAAGTGATAATTAAATCATTAAAATAATAATCACAATATCATTTTCACTATGCTTAATATATAAATTTGGACCATTTTTACTTCTAATGAAACCATGAGATAGAAAGAAAGCATAGCCCAAATTATAAAATGTCAATATATCTAGACATAGCAATAATAGTTCTAGGTTTCCTCTCACTACATCATTTGTTGTAATGTAAAGGGAAATTGTGTCAAGATTAATAATAAAGGACTTTGAAAATTAGTCCTAAAGATGGTTTAAAAAAAAACACCATAGTGCCTTAGTAAAAAAAAATCAATATCAATAGTCCTAATAATGGTATAAAAACCATATTGCCTTCAAAAAAATAATGAAACATAAAAGTTTCAAGAACTTGATCCCCATCAATTAAGAAAATAGATCTAAGTTCAACATAAATAAGTAAGTGCATACCATCAAAGTGGATGGAAATATTTTCCATGGGTCCCAAAAAAAACTCCAATGAGACTTGATAAAATATATGATTCATTATAGATAGGGCTCCCTATGCAACATTACTGCAAATGCGACTAGCGCAAAAAATATATATGTAAAGGCTCCATTGAGATTTGATAAAGTGATTAATTTGCAAAACATATATAGATAGAATAAATCCATCAAGAAGGCAAATACTCCAATGAGATTTTAATTTTCAAAAAAATATAGATGAAATAAATCCATCAGAAAACCAAATTTACCAATAAGGCACAATATCAGATTAATGAGACACAATAAGATATCAAATTCCCTTTATCAAAACAACATAATTGTAGTTGAGAAGGAAACACTAGGTTGTTTTAAATATTGTAATAGATCAAGACTTAGGTAGAGAGAATGATAATTTCTCAAGCCACAAATCAAGCCACCTTAAGTTATAAAAAAGAATAATAATAATATTAAAAAAATTGTGATAGAATAATGGGAAATGCATACTATGAAGAGAATAATTATTAAGTATAAATAAGTCATTTAAGACGATATTCATGCATTCATGACTACATGAATATCCCCTTTTCATATTCCAAATATAATTGAGTAAAAAAAAAAAGGTACACTATTATTGGGTTGATCAAGTCCAATAATAAAGTACTTTTGAAGTTATTTAAAAAACAAACTTTTTATGTGAAATAACATGTTGAGTTGCACCTGAATCATTAACCCATTCAAAAGGCTTAGAAACATTAAAACTACATGTAAAAGCACGTCTAGATTGATTACCATTGTTATGAAACTGTTGATTATTTTGATTCATAGGCTTTTTCTCATTTTTCTTTTTAAAACAAGTATTTTTCCAATGACCATCCTTATTGCAATAAGTGCAATGTGGTCTCTTAGAAGAGTTTAACTCTCTAGGATCATTGCCATTATTATAATGAGGTTTGGAATTATAATGTTGTTGTTTCTAGAATGAGGTTTAAAATTTTGTTGATGATTAGATAAGAAAGCATGTTCATTAGACTTAAGAGTACCAAACTGAATTAACTTAGCCTCTTCTTGTCTTAATAAATCACGAAAAATATCAAAAGCTAATTGAGTAGCTAAAGAAGGAATAACTAATTGAGCATGAATATTAGTAATGAATTGCTGAAATTGTCTAGGAAGACAATTTTTAAGAATAAGATGAATTAATCTAAGATTATCTAATTTAACTCCTAAACCATCCAATTGACTATTTAAAGCATCAAATTTCAATAAAAAATCATCCATAGATTTAAAATCAGAATACCTCAAATTTTCAAGTTGATCTTGAATTTGAATTTTTTTTGATTCATTTGTACTATCATAAATTGTTTTGAGTTTGTCCCATGCTTCATAGGAAGTTTTACATGTCCCAATGTGAACATAAAGTTCGGGCGACATGGAGATACCTATGAGGCCAAGGGCTTCTTCATTTTTGAGATTCCATTTTTCGATTTCATCTTTGGATGCAGACGAACCTGGTTTAGATTTAGGATTTGTAGCTACATCTAAAAGATGTTTAAAATGAAAAATGAAACAAATACAAGTCTTCCAAGAATGATAGTTAGAAGAATTTAATTTAATTTTTAGAATTAAAGTTGACATGTTGTAAAAAAAATCACAACTATATAAAAGAAAATAACAAAATATTATTGAAAAAATAATAGGGTTAGACTTAGAAAAAAAATAATCCCCAATTTATAAATTAACTTTTTAAAAAAATAATAACTTTTTTTATTAATTTTCCAAATTTTTTTTATTAATAATTAAATAATAGTCTCTTTAAATTTTTTAAGAGATTCATTAATATCTCTAAATTATTTAATAAAAATAAATTTTAGAACAAATAAATTAAAAGTAAATATATAAGTTATTTATAAAAGAACTATTTAAAAAAACTTATTAATAAAATTTAAAATGTACTAGTAAAAGAAAATTAATATAAACTGAAAAAAAACTTCAAAGAACTTTTTTTTTAAAAAGGTATAAGAAAATTTTATATTAAAAGCACTTTACTTTAAAAAAAACTTTTATTTAAATTTTCATACTAGGATCTAAATAATGAAAAGGAAAAGCTCTTGTATCTTTTGAAATGCTCGATATAAAAGAGTCTAAAGAAGAAATAAAGCAGTTTTAAAAGGAAATTGGGCGGGACTTTTGAAGGAAATGGATGGGATTAAAACGGATGAGCGGGCTTTTTATTGTTTGATTTAAATTTTTTTAAGGGACGGTAGCAGGTGAGGGTTGAAAGATGCACAAAGAGGTGGTGCGAAGCGGGGGGGGAGTAAAAGCTCAGGCCGCAAGAGTAGCACATCAAGGCGACGTAGGTTTTGATCTCAAAAAATGCACAGAAAGTAGCTGATGCAATAGGGGTTTCGATTTGCGAAAGGCCAAAGCTCTATCTTTTTTTTAAAAGATTATTTATTTGAATACTAATGTTTTTTACTATTTATTATTGATTTATTTTGATTTTTTTGAAGAAAAAAATTGCATTATCAATACAGATGATTTTTTGAAACAAAATAATTTATTTTCTTAAAGAAAATAGTATGAAATATTTTAGAAAAAAAACTGAGTTAAAGAGGGTTAGAGAACTAAAAAAATGACTTTTTAATTTGTTATATTATACAGATTTAAAAGAAAATATGCATCTAATATACAGATTTGCAAAAAAATTGAACTTTTTTCTAAAAAGAATTTTTAAAAAACTTGAACTATAACCCTTTATTTGAGGGTTTAAAAAAAACTGCATAAACTTAAGTATGCATGCAAACTAAAATACTTTAAAACTTTAGATAAAAAACCTGCACAAGGGTTAGAAGACAAAAAAACAACCAAGATTAGGCACTAGCTCTTCTTCTCCTCTTTGAGAGTGTCTCCAATGGTGTGCTGAAAAATTTGGTAAACCTTCAACAATATAGCTCACAAGATATTAGTAATACCAAGCTCTGATACCATGAAAGGAAATAGAAAAGAGCAATGGAAAGTACTAATAAAGAGCAATTGTTTGAAGGAAAGAGATTACCAAATAAATTGAAGTAGCCAAACCAAGCACCACCAAAGCAAGAGAGACACAAGAATTTGTTAAGGGGAAAAAACAAGAAAAAACCCCAATATTATGAATGGAGGCAAAATGCCTAAAGAATAATACAAAGAGAGAGAGCTTGTCCTTAGCTTGCTTGCATGAGTCTTGAAGAATGAGAGGAGAGGCACCTCAATAAGTAGAGGTGAGAAAGAAGGAGTTAGAATGTAACTCCCAACTCAATGAATGCCACCATTCATCTATGTGTGTGCAAAGTGTCACCTCTTAAGGAGGTGGTTACAAATATTCCTTAATAAAGGAATTAAAAATAAGCCATCCTCACACATGTGTGAGATGACAAAAAAACCAAAAGACTTGTAGGGATTCCTTTGGAATATTCCTACAAGTTAATAAATAATTACAATTAAAGAATAACCTTTATCAAGTAAAGATTAATCTTCTAACATAATAAATATTATAATCATGTCTTTAGCAACTCTTCACTACTTCAATTTTTTTAAGCTGGTTTACATTTGGTAAAACACAACTTAGAGAGTCTTATCTTTTCTCTTTAAGCTCTCCCAAATAATTTAACTTAGTATCACATAAAACTTTCATGATTTTAACAAAAATTTTAAAAGTGAGATAATTCGGTCTAACCATCTGGTTATTCTATTTCTTGTTATCTCTTATACTTTCTCATAAATAATCTATATTTTTCATGTTTGAACATGCATTCATATACGTTTGCAAACAACCATAAAATTGCATATAATACTAACATATTCATATTCAGAAATATAGAACTCTTTTTAGATTTGAGAGGTTTGAGAGGAAAAGAAGAAATTTAAAACATGCTTAGAAAAGATTCTGAACTTTGCAATTATTATCTCTTACTTCAAAATTCTGTAACTCAACTCATAACTTCTATACTTTTCAAGCTGCATGCACAACACCAACTTTTACAACTGGTTTCTTGTGTCTAATACCAATGGTCTATATCTAATAAGCATCCCGATTTTAGATTCAGTCAAGCCAATCACTCTATATGGCTTACTATTTTGTAGATTGAAAAATTCTCTTCAAACAATTCTCACCTTCTCTTCTAAACTCATGTATAGCTCTCTCTGCCATTATTCTTCTCACTGTGTGCCAAAAATAAGTAGCCAACAAACTTACTTATTTCTTTTCCCAAACAGATTGCCCATCACACCTATTAATTTTTCTCAAAAACAGAGATTTGTCACCTTACATGGAGGCTTGTCCCTCACCAAAACTACCATAATTTTCTAAGATATTTACATTAGTGCAAAATACAATTTAGTTTGAATGCTTACACAGCTAATCCAAGTGCCACAACTAGTCTTTGGACTAAGTCGATTTTATTCCAAAATCCATGACTTCACTATGTTGTTACTTTGCAGTTTGAAATAGTTTTCCAAATCAATTTGACCTCTTCCTCATAAAGCTTCAGAAAAAGTATTGCTATAATACAGATTGAATCTTCAGAAAAAGTATTTGAGAATGGCATGATATGCAACCATTCGACACACCATAAAGCTTCATTTCTTTACTTCCCAAGTCATGGGATTCTTACTAATAGGAACACATGCTTACAAGTTTCCATATCGCCACTTTTATTGTGGTTGTTAAAATGAATTTGAGAAGTGCTAAAAATCAGCCACTATGTGGCTTTAATAATAACTCACTAACTGCCCATGGTGGTGCCTATGTATGGCGGCCTCAATACTCATTAAAATGATTTGCCATAAATCCTTACAAATTGACTTAAGAATAGCGACTTAAGCGTGGCATAACTGCCATTTAATATGACTTTATAATTTGCATTAAATTAAAATATAATCTATATATATAATATGTAAATATATATCATTTTCCATCATTCATTTTTCATTTAAATACATATATGTATTTACATATGAATATACGTAGTTATTAAAGTATGTCCGTTACATGTATATATAATATATATACTTATGTATACTATATATGTTATATTCATTATTACCAAAAGATATTCAAAACTAATTTAATTTGACGATCAATAACAATAGGGCATTATTTCTCCTAATGACACTCAACCTATCAACTTAGGTTTATGACTTACCAATTTGATACATGAACTGACTTGAAGAGGTTCCAATTATGATCCAGAATAGTCTAAGGATGTTCCAGAGTAGTCTAGAGGTGACAAAACTAAGAAAAAGCAAAAATCCAAAATTTTAGATTTTTTTGGTATTTTCTAGGTTCTAGTAAATCGCATTTTCGAAGGTCTTCAGAGCAAAATTTGAGTTCAATGCTTGCATCAGCTCCTAAAAATTGGCTATTGAAGGGACTGACTTACTACTCTTGGAGACCTTTCCAATGGTGTAAACGGATTTGAATTCCGAGCACCGAGTGGAAAGTTATGACCCCACCAAGTTGGGGTAAATAAATTCCTAGTTTTTTGAATATTTTTGTAAACTTTTGTTTGTATTTTCTCATAGCTAGCTATTCCTTTTGAATTCATGGGGCTGTGGTGACTTTTGGCATTCTCTAGTTTGTATGTACTCTTGCAATTTTGAATAAAACGATGATTTGGAATGCATATAGCTCTTTTTACGAGTTTGCAATTTTTATCCAAATTGAACACAATATCACATGTTTCCTTTACGCCAAATTTGTTAATTGAATCCTCAATTCGATTAAGATCATATTACCCTAAGAGAGTGAGTGTGTGTGTCTACTTAGATAACAATACCAAACGTTCCATATACCAACTCCTCTCCTAGGTGATACTCTCCCTCTCCCTTTAGGGGCTTAAACTTTCCTGCATTCAACTTAGAGCAACATATTGATAGTTAGTTGATAACATACAAAACATAATCATAATATAGCTTAAGCATCATATAAACATTTAAAGGTAGTTTCATCACATTGCATATACATACATTTCATTCAACCGTCAAATACCATAACCATGCATTAAAACTATATTTAAACATAAAAGGTTAAAGTTATTGGGTAAATTAATATTGGGGTGTAACATTTATTTTGTAGTATTGTTTTAATTGTTTAATTTTTTATTTTTTTTCTAAAATTGATGTAATTGTATGTTTTTAATTACTAATAAATATATTATAGGTATTATATTTACTTTCTATTTATATTAATTATAAATGGTTCAACTTGATAATAATGTTAAATTTATTTATTTTATTGCTAATGCATACATCTTAATATATAGAAAAAAAAAATCCTCGTGGAATCTCGTGCAAGAACATATAAAGGATCAAGATATAAATGATGACTTCACTAGGGTAATGAAGAGATAAGTCAGTACTTAGAAAACTAACCTTTTTGAGATCAAATATCTATATGCTCTTATATTTCTTTTTAAATTATAATTATTTTTAAGGAAGGCAAAGGATGGACATCTAACTTATAATATAAATTATAATTTTACCTTCATTAATTTTTTTTGAAACTCTTCAGTTTGTAGTTTGGTTTTAATTATTTAATTTTCTAGAATCAATATTTTAACTAAATTAAAATAATTGATATACTTAATCAAAGGAAAAAAATGGTATATATATAAATATAATTTATCCTATAATACTAAATTTGATTTTTATATGTTAAATTATAATAGTATGAGAGATAATATATCTAAATTAGAAGTTATCATTTGGTTAAATTATCAAAAGTAAATTATCCAACCCATCAAAATTATTCAGGGGTCAAATAAAGATTAATCATACAAAAAACTTAAACCTTGATAAATGATATAATACAAAGCAAATAATCATTCTCACTATTTAAATACAACTATTTTTCTAAAAGATAGACATAAATTATTTAGGGGTCTAAAAGATAGACCAAGCCCACTTAAAAAATAACTCCAACTCCCTACCATATAAAAGTGGAGTCGAGATACTTTTTCGAAGGGTCTCTTTATGACAAAAGATATAATAACATGATTACATATAAATGGGGTTTATTGGCCTTTCAAAGATCATTGAGTGCCAATTCATCGTGCAATAAATGCCTACGCTCATCAACCTATTTCTATTACTTAATGCACGATGGGCTTTGAGGATAATTTTTATTTTAACAAATAAATGTTCCTCTCAATCTCCATCTCCATTTCTATCTCTATCTCCTTATCCCTCTCTTCTCCCCCTCTATCTCTCCCTCTTTCTATCCCTACCTCTCCCTCTCTCTCCCTCTTTCCTTATTGAAAACATAACATGATCCTATTTATAATCGATCTTGATTATCATCTTGATTCAATTTTTTTGTTTCAGTTATGTTTGGATCCCTGTAAGTGGATGCATAGTTTATTTGAAGCTATCACTTCTCCATTTATAGCTTTGTCGGAACATATTACAGTTCCCCCTAGAAGCCACATTTACTAGGAAATGTGTATACTAAAGATGTGAAAGATCTACTCCATCTCCATCTCCATCTCCATCTCCATCTCCATCTCCATCTCCATCTCTATCTCTATCTCTATCTCTATCTTCCTCTCTATATCTCTCCCCTACCTTTATATCCTTACCTCTCCCTACATATCTCTATCTTCCCCCTCTATCTTTCCCACTATATCTATCTCTTTATCTCTCCCTCCCTCCCTCGCTCTCTCTACCTCTCTCCCTATCACTCCCTCTTTATATATCTATCTACTTTGCTTCTATCCTCTCTATTTCTCCCCCTCTCTCTCCTTCCATCTCTACCGATTTATCTCTCTCTCCTTCTCTATATCTACCCCATTCACACACACACAATCCATGTTTCTCCATCTCTATATCTATCTCTATCTCTATCTCACACACACACTCCTTGTTTCTTCCTCCCTATCTCTATCTCTCCTTCCCCTCTCTCTCTCCCTCTATTTCTCATCTCTATCTCTCTATCTCTACCTCTATCCCTTTCTCTTCTCATATATTCCTATCTCTCTCTCTTTCTCTTCCCATATATCTATATATCCCTCTTTCTCTCTCCCTCTATCTCCCCCTATTTCTCTCTCCCTCTCTCCATCTCTATTTTTCTATATATACTTTTTCTCTATTTGTCTCTCTCTATCTCCCTCTCCCCCTCTCTCTATATCTCTATCTCTATATCACTGTATCTCCGTATATTTCTATCTCTCTATCACTATATCTCACCTACATCTCTCTCTATCACCCCCCCTCCCTCTTCCTATATATCTCTATCTCACTCACTCAAGATTCCTATACATATCTCAATCTCTTCCCCTCTTCCCCTCTTTCTCCCTATCTCTCCATCTTTATCTCTCCCTCTCTAGGTCCATCTCTATCTTTATATCTATTTGTCTCCATCTTCCTCTCTTGATCTGTCTTCGTCTCTATCTCTATCTTCCTCCCTCCTCTATCTCTAGATATCTCTCTCTCTATACATCTCTCTCCATCTCTCTCCCTCTCCCTCATTCTAGACCTTTATATCTATATATTGCTTTTCCTTTTTATCTCTATCTCTCCATTTTTTTCTTTCATATATCCTTCTATCTCTATATTGTCATTTCTCCATCTCTCTCCACCCCTATAGCTCTCCCTCTCTATAAATCAATTCCTATCTCTATCTCTATCTTTTTATCTTTCTCTCTCTCTCTCATTCTCTCCCTCTCTATATATTATCTCTTCCATATTTGTTTATCCCTCTCTCCTCTCTCTATTAATATTTCCCTCTCCTCATATCTGTTTGCTTCTACTTCTCCATCTCCATCTCCATTTATATCTCTATCTCCTTACCCGCCCCCGCCCCTCCTCCCGCCGCCTCCCTTCTTTCTCTCACTTTTCCCTCTTCTATCTCTCCCTCTCTTACCCTCTCTCCCTATTGCAAACATAACATGATCCTATTGGTAATGGAGTTTGATTATCTTCCTGATTCTTAGATTTTGTTTTAGTCATGTTTGAATCCCTTTAAGTGGATGGATAGTTGATTTCAAACTATAACTTCTCCATTGAAACCATTATTACACAAACAACATCATTTACAAAATTCCCTACTAATTGACCTCATGTACTACACAAATAAATCTACAAAATAAATAACCAAAATTTTCCTTAATTGACCTTCCACACCTCTTTGGCGTTACCCATTGCTCATCAAGGTGCGATTGCTAGCTCTATTATATGACAAATAAGAGGACAAAGACAAAAAGCATGGAAACCAAAATTGGTGCTTTCACAAACTAATTTTTTCGACAATTTTAAAAATATATAGACAGCGAACACAGTTTTTGTTTTTGTTTTTCTTTCGGACTTGTAAGAAATCCGAAAATTCTACAGTGTTTTTATCGCAAGCGCGGGCGCGCCGATTTAAAGCCAGAAGGCAGTGAACACAGTTTTTGCTTCTGTTTTTCTTTCAAACTTCGCCACAAATTGGAAAGCCCTCAAAACCCTAAGAACAGGCGAGCCATGGAGCCCAATACCAAACTAGAAATCGAGAAGACGGTCTTAGGAATTCTCGAAAATGCAGACATGAATGCCATGACGGAGTACAAGCTTCGAAAATTAGCCGGAGAAAAGTTGGGACAGGAACTTTCAGATACCGAGTCTAAGAAATTGGTCAGGAATATTGTTGAAAGCTTTCTTCGGTCCAAGAACAGTGAGGAAGAGCAAGCTGCTGAGCAAGTAACAGCTGAAAAAGAAGAGGAGGAGGAGGAAGAGGCAGAAGAAGAAGAGGCGTCTAAAAACCAGCAGAAGAAAAAAACAAGTTCAGTCCGAGGAAGAGGAGGAGGAGGAGGAGGAGGAGGTGGAGGAAGAGGACGAGCGACCTGTGAAGAAACAGCGAAATCAAAAATCTAAAGAGAGAGGCGCCGTGCAGAAAATCAGCACGGATGAGAACGGTGATACCGTTATTTGCAAGGTAAGAACTTCTTTGAACAATTGTGAAAAATTCATTAATTTCTCTGCTTAAAATGGCATAGGCCAGCCAGGGTTTTGGTCATTCTGGCAATTGCTGTTGAATTTACACTATTTTTTGATTATTGGTGTAGACGAGCAAGTGCTAGGCTTATAATTTCCACTATTTTCTCTGATAAAATGGCGTAGGAGAGAAAGGGTTAGGGCTGCTTTGTAAATGACTGCACTATTTGCTCTCATAAAATGGGATAGACTAGCAAGGGCTAAAAGATTCCTTTGACAAACGCAGATGAATTCGTATTGTTTGCTTTGATAAAATGACATATAATAGCGAGTGTTATGGTTACTGTGGCAAATTGGCACATGAACGACAACTCAAGCATCAATGCTGCAGATTGAACATTGAGTCATTCATATAATGCGTTGTTCCACAGGGACGTGTGCCCAGGTGACATTCTCGCCTTCCCAGAGATTTTGGGGAGGAGGGCAAACCCTCTTTTTCAGGACTGGACAGCTTGCTCCAGTCGTGCATAAAAATAAAAAATGGTACATTTTTAAAGAAAAATATGCTAAAACCTCCTTAAAAGCTAACAGGGGAGGGTTGCTATGTTCCATTGGGATGTGTCCCTTGATAATTCCCACCTGCCTCTGCACTGGGGATGTTTCAGGGACACAGAGTCGGGTAGAAAATGCCCCTGTTGCTTTCCCATATAAAAAATGTCCTGTGTACACTACAAAAATGGCAGGGTATGGCAGGGGGGCATGTAGCCATCCCCTACGGCCCAGCCTGCAAAAAGTGTAAATTTAGAAATAAAAAACATAATAAGTAAATTGCAGCAATTTTTGTATAACATAGGATTTATTATTGACTAAGAATAGAACATTTTCCATCTCAATTGAATTTACAACCCAAATTATTAATATAAAATCAATTTGAATTTATTGACATGATATTGTGTAAGTTCAAAATTATTAATATAAAATCAATTTGAATTAGCAGGACATTCGAATTTCTCTGATTGTATATTCAGGTAAGATGATCTACATATAATGGGTTTAAAAGGTTACTGAATGGTCTTTAAGCAATGCTGTAAAAATCACTAGCTGACTGTATGCTTTCTTAAATCAAGAGAAAGTTGGGTGTAAGCTTTTCCTATTTCAGGTATTTGCATTTGCAGGTCTTTAGAAAATCTTTTTAGAAACAATTAAGTCCAACAGACTCGCTGATACACCAACTTATTTGTCTGATGACAATTGACTAAAATCACACTAGTTTTCCAAGATATGTTTATTAGCAATATAAATATTTTTGAATTATTACCAATGATGATTATTACTGCTTATAGTGTAGAAAATGTTGGTATCTTCTCTGTCAGAGATCTATTTTGAAATAGATATTCTCCCTTAGAATTAGACCAAGAAATCAAATATCTTGTAATATTTAATGCTGTTTTGTATTCATTAAAAATTTAAAAGTTAAAATGTGTGGCTGAGAAGAGAAATTTTCTAACCCAACCAAGCTTATAATTTAGTTTGGCTCCTGGTATCAGTCTATGACTTTATCTTGATGTACGTGCTTTGTAAGATGCTTCTATGGCCTTGACATGAATATAACATAATACTTTCTGATTTAAAAGTGCAGTCAAGTTCAAGATGTAGTTTAAAGAGATTGAATCTAATAGCCCAAAGAGATTGTATGTGTATATTGGTAATGAAAACTCAAATGAACAGACATTGAAATGTTGTTAATTTGTATGTTGGCTTGTGATTTCTTAATTCAGCTCTAATGTTCCATAATATGGCTATATAATGAATATGGAGAGTGCCTCATTATATGAATATTAAAATTTAAAACATTTAAAACTTCCTATATTTTTATATATTCCCTATTTATGTATGATTCCGATGTGAATTCTCAATTGCTCTTAATGTTATGCAATATAGTTCTATAATCTATATGGTGAATGATGTAATGTCCCTTCTGTGAAAATCAGATAAAAATAATATTTTATTATTTTGGGTTTGGGCACTCAAAAAGGAGGGAAAATATTAAAATATTTGTGCCAAAATATTCTTTATATATATGGGTTTGGTCGGCCCTTGGAGGGATAAGAAGGGGGAAGAACAAAAAATAAAATAAATTTAAATTGGAAATTGGCGCCCAAGAAAAAGAGATATAAAAATGAATTTAAAATAAATTTTAAATGCTAATTGGTGCCTAGAGTTAGGTCAGCTTGATTGGGAGGCATAAGGAGAGATGTGTATTTATACAAGGTGAGTTGGAGGCATTAATGATCATTCAAATTTATATCTGCTCTTCTGCTTTGCTTATTGGTGAATTTTCTTAGGACGGAAACCCTTGAGAATCAAGAAGAAGTTGGACGAAACTCTAGCTTCTTCCAAGGAGGACTGCATGACGGAGGTTCCTATGTGCTTCAATGGAGATAGTTGCTAATTTCATGTCAATTTTGCACCAGCATTTAGATTTCTGATTTGAAAGGCGAGTTGTGCAAGTTGGAGGCTCTAATGCAGATTTTCTAGGGTGGCAAAGTCCAGCAGGCCAGCGCACCCCTTGGTAGGGTTATTTCAGTTGTTTTTTCATCATCTAGTAGCATGTTTGTGGCTGAGGCAGTTTTGGATAGCTAGGGTTAATTTGCATCTACATTATTGGGGTTTCTTCATGTTGTGGTGCATGTTTGAAGCCCACTTTCCTTTATAATTTGCATTCATATTTTTAGCAGCAGACTGGAAGGTTACATATCAATAATATATTGGCTCATATTGTTGGATCTAGTCGAACTATGATGATGATTTAATGCTACTATGATCTGCTATAAGTTTATCTACCTTTTGGTTGCATTATGTACTGTTGTTCATGCATAAAAACACTCAGAAAATTATATCAGCACATTAGGGTTTAGTAGAAATTGAAAATAAAAAAAACTAGGGCATCATTTTATGTTATAAAAATCAGAAATTTTGCAAAGATATTGTTTGGGATATTACAGTGGTATCAGAGCCTCAATCCTACTAGCCTATGGGATTGTGCAACTGAGTGAGGAAGAGGACAATGAAATTGCAGTCTCCAAAATTGCTAGATGGTATGAAAGGTATCAAAAGTATAAGGATTTTCTAACGTACCAAGAATATGTAAGATTGATAGGAACGACTATACCCATGAGTGAGGAGATTATTAGAATCTTTAATGCATATTTAGGTGAACCTGAGACTATCAAAGATCTAGAATCTTCTGATGGTTACTACATGAGGAAAAGAAAGGGAGAGGAAGAACAGTCAAACAGTGATGAAGACATGATAGAGCAACCCGAAGAAGAACCAAGTATGTGTGTTGAAGATGTGCCAATGATTGTTGATGTCTAGGAGACACCCACTCACTTCTCAGGTATGGAAGTAATCAAACCTTATGATGACAATTTGCAGTGCTTGGAAAGGTTTGATGATTTGCAAGATAAGGGCTATGCCAGTGTGAAGAGTAGTTTGACTAAGACTGACCCTTGTGAGGAGGGATGGCAAGTTTATCGTGAAAACCCTAAGGATAGTGAAGAGATGAGAACAAAAAACTCCATAGAGGTTGACCAAGAAACATTTGAGCTCCTTTGCTCCAAGATTAATGGATTCGTTGTTTGGTTAATTTGTAATCTTGAGAAGGAAATTTTTGGTGTGCACATGATGGATCTAGGAGATTTGATTGAGTTTGAGAAAGACGCTGCATTCGAGCATGAGGTTGAAACAATTTTGGGCTAAAAATTGCTTGAATTAACAAAGGAGATGATTACATTAAATAGAGGAGGTAGACCACTGTAGACATTTAAAATGTCTAACTACCTCACCTACAAACTACTGTAGCAACAGTAGTATTGACCATTAATACAAGAAGAATATAATATTCTAACACCCTCCCTTAATGGTCAATCGTCTAACTAGCCTACAAAAAACACTCTGCAGGTCGATTGGTCACAAATTCTTTAGAACACTCTGCTGCTGCTGAGACCCTCCCTGGATCTGCAGAATGTTGATGACCAAAAACCATCCAAAATAAAACAGATAAGGTTGCCCCTTCTTTAGAATGCTCTGCAACAAGAGACAAGAGCCTGCCACTGACTTTGCCACGTGAGAGGAGTCTGCCACCAACCCTCCCAGAATCTGCAGAACTGTTGACCAAATGTCATCCAACAGAGTTGTCCCTCCTTGAAACCAGAGACACACCAAGGACAATTGGCACGATTTTGAGGATAAATCGGCAAACCATCGAAACTTTTGCAGAGGAGCATGACGCCCAAAAACAGACTGCAAGAAGCTAGTTGTGCAGATGTTCGCCCCAGCAACTTGAGGTGCGACCAAAACAGACTGCAAAAAATCATGATTTTTGAGGAAAAAATTGCCAAACCCAAGATTACAAATCATCGTTTTTTGAAAAAAGGGTAAAAACCAAGAGGAATCCCACGCATTTTGTGAATTATAGAAACCCAAAGAGTAGCCACAGAAACCAAACATGGATCAAGATACAAACATTGTTTTAAGGAAAAATGTAAAACCCTTTATAGAAACCAGAGCCCTCCAGACAAACAAACCCCCGACTAGGGTAAACAGAACTCCACTTAATTTTTGAGAGAGAAAATTATAAACCCCCCGAAATTTTTTAAGGGAAAAAATTATGAAAACCCTTACATCCAGATTTTTTTTTATAAAGGGAAAAAATATTTAAAAAATCCACACATCGATTGTCGGCTGAAAAACAGAGGGTTTGGAACCCTAGCCGCCAGAATAGATTTGCATAGAAATCGAGGCATGGAAAACGAAGCACCTAGAAAAATCGGACGACAACCCATTTGAGATCTCGAAAAACCCACCAAGAATTTGCAAACAATTTTTTTTTTCCGCCTTGAACTGGAGGGTCAAAACCCTAAACGAAAATCGAAACCCTAGCCGCCATTGATGAACAAGAAATCTTTGAAATTTCGAAATCGAAGAGAAACCTCAGCCGCCTCGGTAAAAACAAAGCTGTTTCGAGAGGCACGAAAAATGCGAGAAAAGCTTTAGAAATGGCATCCAAACGTGGCAAAGATTTCAAGAAAAACGCGTTTCTAAGGGACAAATCCTAGAGGAAAAACGCGGGCAGGAGATTTGCATGCTCAACAAAAGTCACACGGACTTAGTAGATCGTGCGGTTGAGAAAAAACGAGAGAAATTCCTCCAAAAATCGCTCCCAACACGAGCGGCTTTACGTGGTGAAAATCGCTTTAAAATCATCTATTTTTCATTAGGTTTCGGGTACAGTACCGAAAGATCTGAGAGCGCCGCGACTGAGGAAGACCAAAACGCATGAAATCCACCAAATGCAGGAAACCCAAGCGCCAAGACACGACGCTACCGTAAGAAGAAAGCTGACGCTACGACCAGAGAAAACCAACCCTCGATTTTCTTAGGATCGGTAAAACGCCAACAACAAAAGTCATCGCTGCACGAGCTAGGGCATTGCAGGCGCGAAACAAAACAAACAACGCGATGACAAAGAAGGCGCGGGGGCGTACACGAAAAACCCTAAATCCCGATTTTCTTTTTCGTGACCACGCAAAAACATTTCAACAAGCCACTCCAAATAAATAAAAACAAATTTCGGAAAAATTCTAGATAGGAGGCTATAAATTTTTATTAAAAAATTCGCTAGATTTTGTAAAACCCCACGGCACCGATAATACCATGAAACAATTTTGGGCCAAAAATTGCTTGAATTCAACAAAGGAGATGATTACATTAAATAGAGGAGGTAGATCACTGTAGACATTTAAAATGTCTAACTACCTCACCTACAAACTACTGTAGCAACAGTAGTATTGACCATTAATAATATAAGAATATAATATATTCTAACAGAGGTAAGGATTGATTTTTTGATGTATGACAACAGTCCTTTATCTTCACATTATCATGTTATGATAGCCAAGAGGATCAGCCTTAAGGCTTGTGATTTTCATGGAGAAACTCATGTTGGACCAACACTTGGCAATGGATAAACTAACAAAGGATGAAGAATTGATTGAGTCCCTTGAAGATGCTACAAATAGTTGGGAGGTTGCTGTTCTGATTGCTATCAGTGACATAGGAAGGGCTGATGTGTTCTTCTATGCTCCTATGAGAGGCATCCTGCACATCCATGAAGCATCTTTCGAAGTTGGAGAGTTTGTGGGTGTTGATAGCTCCATGAGGTGCACTCATCTCTTCAATTTTGATACATATGTTAGGGTGGTGATATGGGATCCAGGTGGTGGTATGCCGTCATTGCTTGAGGACAAGCAATTTCGGGAAGGGAGGATTGTAGTGTCCCCTTTGCGGAAATTAGATAAAAATATTATTTTGGGTTTGGGTGCTCAAAAAGGAGGGAAAAATATTTAAATATTTGTGCCAAAATATTCTTTATATATATATGGGCTTGGTCGGCCTTTGGAGGGATAAGAAGGGGGAAGAACAAAAAAAAAAAGAATTTAAATTGGAAATTGGCGCCCAAGAAAAAGAGAGATAAAAATGAATTTAAAATAAATTTTAAATGCTAATTGGCACCTAGAGCTAGGTTGGCTTGATTGGGAGGCATAAGGAGAGATGTGTATTTATACAAGGTGAGTTGGAGGCATTAATGATCATTCAAATTTATATCTGCCCTTCTGCTCTACTTATTGGTGAATTCTCTAAAGATGGAAACCCTTGAGAATCAAGAAGTTGGACGAAACCCTAGCTTCTTCTAAGGAGGACTTCATGCCGGAGGTTCCTATGTGCTTCAATGGAGATAGTTGCTAGTTTCATGTCAATTTTGCAACAGCATTTAGATTTTTGATTTGAAGGGTGAGTTGTGCAAGTTGGAGGCTCTAATGCAGATTTTCTAGGGTGGCAAAGTCCAACAGGTCAGTGCACCCCTTGGTAGGGTTATTTTAGTTGTTTCTTCATCATCTAGTAGCATGTTTGTGGCTGAGCTAGTTTTGCCCAGCCAGGGTTAATTTGCATCTACATTATTGGGGTTTCTTCATGTTGTGGTGCATGTTTGAAGCCCACTTTCCTTTGTAATTTGCATTCATATTTTTAGCAGCAGACTGGAAGGTTACATATCAATAATATATTGGCTCATATTGTTGGATCTAGTCGAACTATGATGATGATTTAATGCTACTATGATCTGCTATAAGTTTATCTACTTTTTGGTTGCATTATGTATTTCTGTTCATGCATAAAAACACTCAGAAAATTATGTCAGCACACTGGGGTTTAGTAGAAATTGAAAATCAGAAAAACTAGGGCATCATTTTATGTTACAAAAATCAGAAGTTTTGCAAAGATATTGTTTGGGATATTACAAATGATTTATATGAATAATTGAAACTTCTTATATTTTTTAAAATTTCTCTCTTTCCCATTGCTGTCCTGTTGTTGAGCTATATAGTTCATATTAAGTGACAGGGTTCGCATGAATTTCATGCATGAAATTTGAAATTAGGCGAACTTCAACAAAACTCATAAAAATCGTTAAAATTTGCCTTTATATTTGTACAGTAAATAGGTCATGATGTTTTTATTGAAACATATTTTTAAAAAGTATTAATATTAGGGCTTTTTCCTTTTTTCATATAAAACAACATACCAGACGAGTTGGAATACAAAACTTGCCAATGTTTTGCAGTATTGCAAAGTCGTGAGTTGTGAGTCTTGCGACTGTATTAACAAGGCGAATTGCCATTTAGGCAGTGAATATTTAGAAAATAAGAAGTAAAATGTTGCATTAGAGGCAAGGTGAGGTGGAATTTTTGAGACACCATAGCTCGTAGGCAACTCATTCTCCTGGGCAAGGGGTGATGTGTGATTGAAAGTATGCAAAATTTGCACTCAAGGACCAGCGATTGTTCTTCTCTAGCATCTTTTTTTTTTAATTTAGGTTCTTTTTGGATTTAGTTTTAAAAAAAATTTATTTCATCTTTTTATAAAATGGAATATGATTAATTTTATATTTTTAATAATAAACATTTTTTAATATTAAGTATTAGTTTATTACTTTATTTAAATTGAATTTTTATTAAACATTTAATATATTTAAATTTAATACTATTCTATTATATTGTTTTACTGAATTTTAGTTTTTAACGTTACCATTTAATATTTAAAATATTTAATTAAGATTTTAAATTATTATATTTAATATATAAAATTTAACAAATTTAAATATTTAAGTTAAGATTTTAAACTTATTTAAATTTGATATATATATATATATATATATATATATATATATTTTGATCAGTAAAAGTAGCCGTAGGGGGCTACACCCATTATATTGATTAAAAAAGGATTATACATAGTGTTCCATTGGGACAGAGAAAACCTAGGGCAATTTGTTTGTGATTTCGTCTACACAATCCTTAGAGATTATATCGATGCATCCATTGAGGAAATTACAAACCTAGGGCCATTTGACTGTATATCTAATCTTCCTATACAATCAACCACTGTCCTTCTATACAACTAAGCTCTAGAGTAGGGCAAAATTTGGAGCAAACAACTTAGGAGATAGACTTAGTTTAGCAGAAAAGAAAACCCATTACCTCCAACACCATGCAACGCACACTTTAGTCCAAGTGCTCCTCCTTGATGTAGTTCTACAACCATTCCAGATCATCTGCAGACTCCAACCCGACGATTCCCTTAAAAAAATTGGCACTTTTTATAGCAGCCTGATGATGGCGATGGAGGGAAGAATGCATGGAGAAGATCAATGGAATTTCTCCACATCCTTCCCCCGAGCCTTAATTTTGTAGTAGTCCACTGGCAAAGGAATTGTGTGACCTTTTGCCACCATAGCCAAAGTATCCTCCACACCACCCAAGAATTACTTCCATATGAGCTTCTTGCAGAGAGCCTTTGCCACCTCCGTGGATTCACAAGTGTCAATTAAAGACACCAAGAACATGGATGAAATATCCGTATTGACCCTGTAGGCCGCTTTTCCAATACCTCACCAATAAACACCATTTGTCTGCACGAGCAAGTGAGACATTAAGGGGTGTCCATCTCTCACACAGACAGAGAGGTACAATGCAAAGTGGAGAAATTGAAAGCTCAACAGATAGTTAATAATGCCACAGGAACTAGCCATTCATCATCATAACAAATGTTGTGAAGTCACTTTCCTGATGTCTCTCACCTTTAGTCTTTGAAGGCTCAATGTATAATCATTACTGAGAGCTAATATCCATACATTTATGAGCTGTTCTGGGAAATAATAATTACACCCCCCGATCATGCAATTGGATAGGTTGTGCCAAACGTCTACTAAAGTTAGTGCCATTTCTACTTTTTCCATGTCAATTGCAACATTTGCTAACTTATCCCCCACATAGTTCCTTGCTTTGAGCACGTGGGATATTCTATAGTCATCAAATTGTTCTAGTAAGTCGCGTATTGGCTTTAACCATTTTTTTAATTTCCAATTTGGAGTATCATTTATGTGAATGGCATTGATCGCAATCTATGAGTCCCCCTCCAAGTCTATATGTTTAAGGTTTAATTTCCTTCCCAATGATAATCCAAGAAGCACGGCTTGACATTCAACAACATCGTTAGTTCCATTTTTTAACTTTCTTGCCACAATTGATACAATATTCTGCCTTCCCATACACAAGCATACACACATAAGCCATGAATACACGTAAGTCACAAGGTATATACACGTAAGTCGTATGAATACATGTAGATCACGAAGTATACATATGAATACACTAAGTCACAAAGCATACATGTGAATACACAAGGTCACAAAGTATACATGTAAGTTGCAAGTACACACTGTAAGTTGCATGAATAGACGTAAGTCACGAAGTAGTCATAGAGTATTCGCATAAATATGCTTAAGTCATAAGGTGTGAGTACACATAAGTCACAAAGTATTCACATGAATACATGTAAGTCACAAAGTATATATACACTTGAATACACACAGATCACAAAGTATACACTTGAATACGCATAGATCATAAAGTATACACTTGAATACACATAAGTAACCAAGTATACACTTGAATACACATAGATCACAAAGTATACACTTGAATACACGTAAGTCACCAAGTATACACTTGAATACACATAAATCACAAAGTATACACTTGAATACACATAAATCACAAAGTATACACTTGAATACACTTGAATACACATAATACATAAAGTACACATAGGAAGCATGAAGCATACACATGAATACATGTAATACATAAAGTATACACAAGAAGCATGAAACACATATGTGAATACACGTAATACATGAAGTATGCACTTGATAGCAGGAAAGATACTTTGATACCACTACTAATGTTCCAAATAGGAATTATACTAAATTTACTCTAAAATTATCAATTTCCCAAGCAACAACAGATTTAGAGAGTACCTTGGCTTGATTTAGTCCTTGCATTTAAGTTAGAGATCCATTATGATAATAACCTAACAAGTAGAACATCATGATTAAACATTAGTAACTCCATAGTAAATTTGCTAATCCGATTATTACCCCACCTTGGGGATGCTCAACCATGGGGGAGCATGGAAGAGAGTGATTTGATGGGGTGTCTTAGCATCCTTGGCCTCATGTGACACATGACATTCATATGAGGTGGCCGCCTTGGCCTCATGTGGTGCATGCCATTCATATGAGGTGGCCTCATGTGGCACATGCCATTCATATGAGGTGGCCTACCTAGTGAGGATCCCAATTCCCTCATCTTTCCATCATTTTTCATTCCCTCGTGATTGATCTCCTTATATTGCTACATCATGATAGGGAAGTGAGGTTCTAGAAGGGTGTCTTGGTAGCCCAACTCTCCTAGGCCCAAAGGTAGTACCCTTTTGGCCCATGTGGGCTTATCTTGTCTCCCCTCAGGTGGCGTACCTAGAAGAGGGCCCCGTCGCTGTACTCCTTTGGTAATTCTCCCTTCTCTGATCATGGTGAAGGTATGTGCAGAAATGAACTAATGAAATTCATATCACAAATATATTAATTCCCGATTGAGGTTTGTGTTTGTTGGCCGATATGCTTTGGAATGCGTATCCTTCTCGCCTTTCAGTCACTTTTGTTAGAACATATTGCTTAAAGAGAAACAAATAGATTAGATCCAATAAATATTTATGAATAAAGATTAATAATTGTTAATAGTTGCACAATCGAATGTATACATACATATATATACATACATACATACATACATATATATATATATTTTGATGAGGGCCAAGCCGCCCGAAACCACACAAATCACAACAATAGACACCAACACAGAAGATGCGAGACAAAAAAGTAACCCACTTTCAATTATTTTCAGATAATGAAATTATAGATTCAAAACTTACATGCTACAGCCTCATGGGCTTGATTCATTACAACAAAATCAACTCAAAAAAGAAAATATATCATTCGAAGCCCAAAATCTGCACTATCGGAGCTACCTTCTACAACACCCACTTAACCCTTTTTATTTTACCCAATAACCGCCCTAGAATGTTCTAGAAAGTTCAACTTTCCCTTTTGTTTTGGCACCAAATGTCCCACCGTTTGATTTCTGGCTTAGGAAGAAATTTTAATGAAATTCACTTTTTAGAGGGGCAACTTTGTGGGGCCATAATTTTTGATTCGGGTGTCCATTTTGCCATTATTGCATATCGTTGGAAAACTCTCGAAGAGATCTACAACGCGTGAACCCTCGTAGGTCAGTTCGTCCACTTTTTGAGTTGTTT
>VDFB02281492.1:617375609-617441771 GCA_007258455.2 Sequoia sempervirens | reverse complement strand
ATAACATTTTGACAAACGGATTGCACGAGAGCAAACTTCAGACAATTCTTTTGAATTTGAAAAAAAAAATCAAAAATGATAAGTTTAGGTCATCTTATGCATGTAGTACATGACGATTTTTCAAAACAACAAATCTGCCTAATAAAAAATTAACAAAAAAAAAATATTCAATAAAAAATTACAAAAAAATATCAAGAGCAAGGTTCAGTGAGTCATAAAACTTTTCCCAAAAGGATTTAGAAAAATACGATAATTTAAGTTAAAATATGGATGTCGTACACGTGCATGGTATGGTACAAAAAATGACTTTTAAACAGTGGTTTTGAAATGCCTATTGAAACTCAATTTGTACAATCTGGGTATTGAAATAAATTATATATTTGGAAACTAGACTCCGAGCACTACATTTTATGATTAGTGACTTTTTTAAAGATTTCATCTCTAAGTGCTTCAAATTTTAAGGTCAAATGTATCAAATACTGAAAATCAGGGAAAACACTTCCACTTTTTGGCCAAAAAGTGGACTCAACTTCTTGCACACACCCAAATCTTCTAAGAATGTAGAGACAAGGAAAGGAAAGAAGACAACTACAGTTAAGAAGGATGATAAGCTTTCTTGCTCTCATTGTGACAAGAAGGGTCATGATGAAGAACATTGTTGGTAGTTGCATCCAGAACTGAGGCCTAAGTGGGCTCAGAGATAGAATCAGAAATAGAAAGGTAAGGAGAAATCCGCAAATGTTGTTATGGATCTTGGTTCAGATTCAGATGATGAGACTAAGATAACAGCTATGGGTCTAAAAGGTATAGCTCCTATTTCTGGTGTTTCTGTTGCTAGTTGTGCTTCTACTTCTAAAGTTAATAATTTCTCTGAAGATGTGAAAAGGAATGAGTTGTTTCATTTAAGGGTTGTTTCTAAGAACACTAAAATTGATGCACTCATAGATAGTGGATCTCAGGTTAATCTGATTTTAGAAAGTGTTGTAAGAAACTTGGGGTTAAAAAATACACAACATAGGAAACCTTATCCACTAGGCTAGATTTGTGAAAATGATAAGTTGCAAGTAACAAGACAATGCACCTTAAGATTCACAATCACTAGTAAGTTTTTGGATAAAGTACATTTTGATGTGGTTCCACTAGATATCTGTGGGATAGTGCTTGGTAGCCCTTATCTTTATGACAGAAAAGCAATTTTCTAGAGGGAAAAGAATCATTATCACTTGTTTAAAGATGGCATACAATATATTGTACATTCTCACAGGATTAAGACTGATCGTTCTTTTGCAAACATAGGGCAATTAAAGAGGGTAATTAATGCAAGTAAAGAGTTAACTCTTATGTCTGTCAATATAGGTGGTTCTACACTTGAACTTGGAGTAGCTAACCAGGGTCAGATGTTGCAGGATGCACCCATAGTACAGCATGAGGGAATGATGATTGAAAGCATTGATGGTTCCTTGGGTAAAAATGTTCCTGTTGTAAAGGATCGATATCTTGTTGATTTATTCTCTTTCATTTCTGCATTATTGTTCAGCTTGATGCTAGTCAATTTTTGTTGGTTAGTGGCTATGACAGTTGATGTAGAAGCTTATGGAAGTGATAGAATAATGTTTATGTTCAACAATGTTGTTGCAGTCTTCATTGTGCTTGTGAGCCAAGTATTCAGATGTAAAGAGGATACAGGACAAGTGGGGAGGCCAAGTCCTCACTTAATGTCAGAGTAAATGTCACTTTTGGAGGTCCAAAAGGTCTTCAATGGGGAGGCCTGATCCAGTGGATATTTTTAGTGGAAATTGAAGTGTCTCATTTCTCTCCAGAATCTGTACCATCAAAGAGAGCTCAACATCCTGATTCCGACGCAGCTCAAATAGGGCGAAAAGGAGTTTGTTTGCCCAAGTTATGACCAGTCAAAGGCAGGGTCAAACTGGGATCAAAGGGTGTCCAAAAGGCAGAAAAATGATCTCAAAAATTGACAGAACTGGTGTCATTGCGAAGAGCTCGTCGAGACAATTCTGATGGTGTTTGTTTCATTGAAATCCAATGTTGTATGCTCGAGTAATCAGTGGTCAAAGATTTTAGTTGACTTTGGGTGTGGACCGCACGGATGCTGACATCAGCATTTTGTACTGTACGGACTGTGAAGTGGACCAACCAAAATCTTCCATGTGGCATCCACATCAGCAATGTACGGATCCAATCAGAGGCTGACACGTGGCATCCATACGCCACATCATCATCTGAGTTAGTGGACACGTCATTGCAGAGTCAACAAGCCAGTCAGTGTACACATGGCAGTACAGTCATCGGCCTCATCAGCGCACAGTTGGCAGACAAGTCAATGGATAGGTCATTGTACACGTTGGCATCAACAGCTAGTAGCATTTTGACATTTGTTGTCCCAGTCAGCATACAAGTGGCAGTTCCATCGCATTCACGTGTCTTTGGCAATGAATGAAGTGTTGACACGTGGAATTTCTTGGCATTGACACGTACCCCTCTCCTCTGTCGGCATCGGTGAGTTCGGTTGGCTATTTTTTAACAAAAGTTTGTTATCAGGTTTGAACCCGTGACCTCCCGCATAGCAGTTGGCCATTTCTGTCATTGCACCGGCGATGGTTTCCTCAACAATTATATACCTCATTTTTATTTTGATTACTATGCAGATCGAATTCCACGGAAAATGTGTGGCCGGCGGGAGTTGAACCCGCACCGGCCGGGTTGTTAAAATTTATGCTCACTGATATGCCATTGTATATTTTCGATATGGAAAGGGCATCGGTTGGTTTTGTTGAGTGTTACCAACTGAATGCCTAAAAATTAAAAACAAACTCCCTTGAAATACAACAAAAAAATCCTTCCTTAGGATTAATTAAAAACTCCTAAAACCAACAAAAGCCTGAAATGAATAATTAAAAGGGCTTGAATAATTATAGGGGATTTAATAGGGATTTATATGTAAAAATGGAGATAGGGGGAATTATTGTGAATGTTTTGGTTAAGGGCCAAATTGGGTTATTTTTATGTATAAAAGGGGAGAGTGTGAGTGATTTTTTTACTCATAATTTTCAAGTGTGAAACTTAGATTTTGCAAATTAGAGAAACAGGGGATAGGTGTTTTGAAAGAAGAGTTGTAAGGAGATTTTTGAGCCATTTTTCGTACGACGGAGTATTGTTATGCTGCTGAAGTACTTGAAGGAAATGGTCTTGGTGCATTGTAACTGATTTTTGGAGATTAATCGGATCAGTCATACTCTATTGGAGCCGACCCGGAGACATAGTCATGTTTGTGGCGAACTCCATAATCAAACTCTGTTTGCATCTCTCTCTATCTTTCTCTCATTTTCTTTCATTATGTTGTTATCACCTCATCATTTTAATTATTGTAACTATTTCAATGAGTTAATTTTGTTCTGATTAACTTGGATAAATCTTGTAAAAGTTGAGCATTCAATACTGCAAATAGTCTAGATCCGTTTACAGATCAATCTCACATTAGCAAGATATAAACATGAGGTGCACTACAAGCTTAATTATTGTGTTATAAGATCCATTAAATTATTAGACTCAAGGAGAAGTGAAAATTTATTCAATATTTAATTCAAGTATTGGATAGGGCAATATTCATTTATTTTGCAAGATGTGAAATTTAAAACTTGAGCTAGGGGTTGGACATGTTTCAATGTTTTTCCTTGGCTATCGTAATAAGGAAAGATATGGTATATTAACTATTGATTTATTTAGTTATCTAGATGACCCATTTTAAACTATGCTAAATGATAAATGAATTATTCAAACATTATATTCACTTAAGCCTTTTTAAGATTAGGTTCACACAAAGGAGTTAGAGTAGAGTTTTAGCAGGTTTTTTAATAGTAGGTTGTGTTCATGATCACAGATAAAAGTATGGGCATGACATAGGAAGTCTCCATTGTTTTCATGCCTCTACTTGAAATATAATTTCCCTCAACATTTTTAATAGTTTCTTTTATATCATCTATTTTCTATTCTCACTACAATGAAATATTATTTCATGTACTACTTATATTCACTTGAATTATAACATTAGCTAGTTTTGTATTGTGAATAACTTTGATATCTTCATCTACTTGTAGTCTTATACCTCTTTTATGTGGAGGGAGTATCATCCTTAATCTCCATTTCTAGTTCTCATTTGGACTTAAATATTCATCTATGAATGTTCAAAAGAATTAAATTTGAGTCAATTTAAATATTACAATAAACTCTAATTATAATAAAAACATATATTGTAAGCATAACTTCTAAAATAGATTTCAAAATAACTTAGATGTTGTAACTTACAAATATATTAAAACATATAACTTTTTTAATTAACCTCATACCATTCTATAAAGCTCATATGGATGGTGGTCCACCTTAACTATATAAAATTATGATTTAAATAGTTAAGCTCATCTCATTCTATATATAAATTGATTATAAGTGTAAATATAATTCTTGAATACCATTTCTTTTATATGCATAAAATTGTTACATGGATCATCCATTTTATATATAGAAATTTATTGCATTAAGAATTTAATTTTTTGGTACTAACCTAATCAAATGACATGAATACACACGTGTGTACATACATACATACAAATATATACATATACATAGATATATAAATATATATATTTAAATACATGTATATGTGTATGTATGTGTAAGCATAAATTTTATAATTTGCAGTGAAATTAAAATATTTAAATTTTATTCTAAAGCACATGTAAACCTCATGATCACATAAAAAATGGTATTCATAATAAAAATTCAAATAATAAAAAAAATTAAAGTTATCAAATGAAATCCATTGATAAGATAGATGTACTCAAGTAGATGTGGTTGCTCAAAATCTCTACAATATGCAAGTATTGAAGATGTTTTGCTTGATTTGTATAGGATAATATGCTAATATATAGATTTTTCACAAAGGATGGAAGGCTAGGAGATGAGGACGTGATCTATAATGGAGATTCAATGAGAGAACTTTCTTAGGATTAAGGAGAAAATTGAGGGTTTGGATTCAATTTTTTAAATATAAAAGGCTATGATTGTATTTAATAAAAATAGTAATTTGTTACAACCATAAAAGTCATATTAAAAGTTGGGAGGAAAATTAATTTACTTTCAAATGGTGGAGGGAACATAGGAAAATTAAATAAGAAAAACTATTTAATTTAATTAACCATGTGAGGTAGAATTTGAGGTAATTAAATAATAATATAATTTAATTAGGTGTGAAATGAAAACTGAGGTAATTAAATAATAATTTTTTTTAATTATATATTGGGCTCGACTAATTAAATTATATTTATTTAATTAGTCGAGGATGCGATGTTAGTATGGGATGATGTTAGGATGATTTTATGTGTCTAAATTTTACCCCTCCTTGAGATGGTGTTGCAAATAGCAAAAGCAATGTTATTTCAAAGAAGATAAGTATATACATTTTGTGGGATATAATTGATAGTAAGATTCCCCAATAATTTAGGGGAAATGTAGTTATTAAATAGATTAGGTATGCTCCCCTCAAGAGATTAGGTAGGTTTATAGGACTTAGGTGGTCTCTTGAAAGAAGAACTATGTCCAAGGGGATGAAAAATGGATGGGGTTTGAAGATATAGGTAAAAGGGTGGATGGTTAGATGTGTGATTATTGGCATTCAAGGAAAGGAATAAATGGTGTTACTAAAGAATAGGATGAGGATAAGGATGGGTAGGATGATAAAATAAGTGATGATAAGGGTGACATTTATGATGAATCGATGTGATAAAATTGGATACATTTATCTAGGCTACATTTATAGTGATTAATTGATGTTTGTTGTAGCTCTTGGTATTCTGCATGAGGGTATAAGGAACAAGATGGTGATGTTCCAAGTGTATATGGTATTGATATCCAATTATGAATATGACCTAATGCACCATGATATGGAAGATCATTATGGTATCCATCATGATGTGCCCCAAGGATTGATTCACAAATGTAAGCAACAAAAGAAACATACACAAGAAAGAAAGCATGCATGCACAAACAATAAAAAGATAAGAATACAATATTTTTCCTTTGATCAATTTAAAAATTGATGATGATGATAACATTGTATATGAGAATGATGTATCACAAGAATAAAGCAAGGGCTGGGAATGATATATTTTGATGGCAATGGTTCAATAATTTAAATTTGAGATAAAAATTTTAGCAAGATTAAGGAAGAATATTATGGATTCCTTTTAGATAGGCAATGGGTTACTTAGCTAGAATTGGTAAGATTGATATGTGAGATTATTGGTATAGTGTGTAGGTAATGAGGACCTTTTGGGTTTATGACTTGGAATTATGTATTTTATTTGGATACTAGGTAAAGGGTCACAATCCTGGGGGTTTGAGAATTTACAATATAGGATTATGAATCATATGCCAAGCTTGGATTTGCTACATGGTAGGGTCAAATTTGTCCAATGTTATAATCATTTATGAAAAGAATCCATTCTAGTACCAAGGGTGAAGGATATTGGAGGGATGGAAGGGTGGAATTATGGAGATAAATGAGGGATGGGATGTAAGATGGAAATGAGGAGGGGATATAGGGTGTGGTTTCTAAGGATTATATTGTATAGGAATGATATGTCTCATTTAGTTGTGTTTCTTATGTGTGATTATTCTTGGACATATAAGGGTTACAAAATCATGTTCTGATATTTCTTCTACTTCCTTATCAAAGTAAAAATTAGGAATAAGGATCCAAGTTCAATGGATGGGATAATGTAATAGTATGATATGGATGGTTGGCTAGTGGTTGTGAAGGTAGAGTGGATGAATGGGTGGAAAAGAAATCCCCAATTATAGGGTACACATAGGCAAAGGATTTACATATGACAAATTAAAAAAATAAATATCATGGCACTTTCCCAAGGTGCCATAGGAGTGGATTTCACCATTGGACACTTTGTCTCTCTATTTTTTTTTTCATTTTTTAATTTCAAATTTTTATATTTTTATTCAAGTGTTTTCTTTATTGATGCTATCTCATTTTTTAAATTTTTTTTGTAGGATCATGCTACTAGTGTTTTTCTTGGTAGATTTCATTGTGAGCTTTGATGATTGTTAGGTTGGCTTCTCTCCAAGTACTATTGATGAAAATAGAGTGGGCGATAGGTTATATGGATGAATATTTATGTAAAAAATTTATTCCCATACTATAAAGATGTACTAATGGAGATATATGGTATGATAAATGGGGTTAAGTAAAATGTGAGGATGGAAGGATTGGAATATGAAGGCATGCATTAACATTATGGGACTAACAGGAAATGGGATCAACAATCTCACACACCTTGTTGGGTTTAGAGATTGGTTCTTTTATTAGATGTGATGGTGGATTTTGTACTTTAGAATGTTGGGACTTAGCTTAGGGGATCAAATATTCTATACTCTTGATTGGTGAGATTTTGGATTTTTAAGTGAGTATCCATATTGATAGATTTTGGGACACAAATGATTTTTTAATTCTATCTTGTTGGATCTTTTTTTGAATATTTGTATTGCTTGATTTTAGGATTACCAAATTTTAGGTTCTAAGTTCATTACAAATTTTAGACTCTTGGTATTACAAACAACTATTTGTTGGCTTTAATTTCATGGATTTCTCTTTGGTGTTTATGGATTCTCAATATTATATTTTGGCACCCATAAGAACTTGAATTTTGGGACTTTTTGCTATTGGGATTTGGGTTTTTAAGATTTGGAATGGTGGTCTTAGGTGCATGGTATTTTTTGATCTAATATATTTTTGGGACTTTGTTCCTTAAAATGATTGTTATTGAGACCATTTTGATGTTATCATTTTAGGCATTTGGAAGTCTTTCTTGGGATATGATAAGGCACCCAAGTCTTTCAAAACCAAGTTTATAATACTTGAGGGAGATATGATCTTTTTTTTTTTTTTTTTAGACTGCAGGAATCGGGTAGCACGACCCCCTATAAACTGCAGTGCACCTGGTAAACTTTTTAACGTGGCTAGTGGTGCTGGCGCGACACGCCCTCCGATACCACGGGACGGGGGGAGACTAGAACTCATGACCAACAGAGCTGCAACGGAATTACTTAGCCAACCGAGCTAGGGCCCCCACTCGAGGGAGATATGATCTTGAAGCCCCATGAAAGTGGTGATATATTCATCACTATGGAAGATGTCAAATGGTGTGTGATTTCTATTGATCAAGAATTTGACAACCCTCACCAATAGGAAGGTAAGATCACAAGATCACCCTACCTTTCCTAAAAGTAAATTGGTCTCTAGAATAAATTAAATTAATTTGAGGTCTAGGTGACCAAATTATGGAAATGAAAGAAAAAAAAATCAATCTATGTAACTATCCCTATTTAATGTTAGAATTTAGTGAGAATTTAATTGAATACCATAGCAATATCTAGACCCTACATTTATCAATTAAGAAATAGATATATAATTTTTATACAAACATTAGAACTCAAACCCATTAAATTTGGACATTAACATCAAAATCTAGTGTAACGCCCCATCGTGCGAACCCCAAAGGACAAATAAACAATAATTACAACACAATTTTTTAAAAAAAAAAAAATTAACATAACATACATGTAATACACATTAAGTCATAACATGGATTTCATTAAACAGATTCACTACCACATACATCCCTTGGGGTACACGAAGAGTCATTATGAGATTGAGATTCACACAACAACAATAAAGATATAATCCATAACAAAATAAACATTAACAAATATAACATATACATGATAATCATTGATAAGAAACCATTTGAGTACATAAATACAACATATAAATAATTAACTCAACACAATGAATAACAACTGCCATGGCCAATAACCACACCGAGTTAACATTACATCACAGTACAATGTTCTAGAGGTACAATGATACAAGAGTGTTTCCAAACATAAATGGAAACCATACATAAGATAGCATAATACAAATAAATAGATAAAAACTGGCTCCAAGACGGATACAACTCTGGAGTCACTACAACAACACCAATCCACACCTCTCGATCCTCGAATAGGGACCCAATGGGGTGTTTAGCATGTTCCACCTGACCATGTGAGTCCGAAGACCCACCCCCCGTGCTAGGAGCTGACAAGAAGAGTCCTCAACCAAGAACATCCAAACACGGAATCACAAGACTCGACGCCATACAAAAGTATCATAAAACTCAAGAATTACAAAGACATAATCCACAACATCCAAGAGTCATTAAAATAACTTAAAATCATAAATCTCATCACATAAATCAAAGCAATGACCAATATCAAGTAACCAAAGAATGATCATGAACACTTCCAAAACAAACTGAATTAATAAATACAATTCCAAATTGCAATTAAACATCATAACACAGTTCCATAAGAATACAAGATCATAAATGAAATAGAAATGAGATCATACAAAACCACAAAATATACTAAAGATGTATTAAAACAATAATCAATTTAAATCAATATAGCCAACAATCTAAACCAACTCCCATAACCTACTTCCAGAGGAACACAATAAAGTAAAACACATGGGAAACTAGGGGAGAGTGTCATCACATAGTCCTACATGGGCTATCCTGTGCTCTTCCTCCCAACTGGAGGCGCCGGTCCCATCTATGGCTGTCCTATGCTCTTCCTCCCAACTGGAGGCGCCGGTCCATAGGGTGACTCATGCGGAGCCGTAGGCCTCTCGTGAGGATGAGGTCACGACCTTGCCAACCACGGCCTTCTTAGCCTTCCATTAGTCTGTGAAAGCACTAATGAAGACGAGGCATCCATTTTTTTAATCTTGTAAAGATATTACTACCCAACCCTCCTAAGTTAATTATTAGGTTTTCACTTGATTACTAACTCACTCGTGGGTTATCCTGTGCCCTTCCCCTTAAACGGGGCACCGGCCCCAACGAGGAGCCACTCTCCCTAGAGACCCAACAACATAAAAAACCAAGAAACCAAGAAACCAAGAGACCAAGGGTTGTACAACTTAACAAGAACATTAGATCATAACTGAGAAGCATGCGAGGCATTACCCATCTCACTATAATACATAATCAAAGTCTCAACAACTCCTGTACAACCCTTTCAAAATCCTGAAACCAAAACACTTGCCACATCAAAGGCACATAAAGAGAGAGAACATCAATTATCAATCATCTCAAGCCTCTGGAAGCCAAAAGAATGAAAACCCACAAACAAGGGTAAAGTGAAGCAACATGAGTATTTCTCCAATAATTCCAACACAAGGATAAAATTTCCTCAAATATGAGAGTAACTCAGAAAAGCCATAAAAAGAAGATTCATCAAGACCCATCCACAGATCGACAATGGTGTCACCTCAAATAGGGAACGCAAAAGAAAATCAACCTCTAAACAAAATCACTTAATAAAACCAAAAGCCACCAACTAGGTATTCCACGGGAGACCTCAATTTTCTCCTCACAAGAACCCCCTCATAGTGGTACGCAAATCACCTTCATCAAATCAACAACATAGCAATGACAACAATAATTGCAAGGCCACAAGAACTATTTTCAATTCAAAAATAATGAGTGAATACATTAAGATAAGATCAACCACCCCATCCAAACTACATAAACAACTTTGATACAAAATAAATCAGAAATCCAAGAAGATCAACTTCCCACAACTCATCAACAAAATACAAGTTCCCAATTACATTGCAACACAAATTAAATGACAACGGATTCCTTGAATCAAAACTAACCTCCAAAGGCATTCACACCAACATGGAACAATCCTTCAACAACAGAGGTAAAAGCATGCAACCAGACATCCAAGGCACCAAATTTAAGAACACCTTAAATACTCAATCACTCACAACTCCACAAAAACACTTATATAATAAACATCAACCAACAATTCAATCGAGGACAATATTTATTAACCAATCAATTAACGACCAGAACTAAATAACTTTACAACTTCCCCATACTAAAACAATTCATGATAACCATCACAAGTATTCTAAAAGTCTTATCCATAAAGAGAACTTACAAATCAACCATTAAATGAATATAAAGGAAATCAATTTTCAAAAGATTACAATCCCATTTCATCAATAAACTACCCAATTCAAGATTACCCTAATCAAACACTAATCATACCCATACATTTAAATTTCCTCCTTCACCATACTAACTTAACATTCACTTCCAATATTTAAATTAATTGTGAAAACCATTTAAGACCAATTGTCTATACTTTAAAATGACCATAATAACAATATTCTAAATTCTTAAACCACATATTAAAACTTACTACCTTAAAATCTTAGATCTATATAAATAAATCTACACACATAAATACCTTTTAAAACCACTACATATCTATATATTTTAATTCTTTTTGAGGAGGGAATGTAAAAAGAGAAAAGATTTGTTCTAAGAATCCAACAATACTACAAGATGAAAAAGAACAACTTATTTAATTCCATAATAAATTCTATTCCCAAAAATATTCACATTTAAACAAGAATTAAATAAACAATGCTGTCATATAATCGTAATTGATTTTTCTATTAACTTATCCTCTTAAATTGGTAATTTAATAAATAAAAAATAATGATAAACAAAAGATTTCTTTCTATTTTATTATTATTTCCATTATACTAGCTTCTGTTTTATTTTAACAGAAAAAGAAACAGAATATATATATATATATATATATATATATATATATATATTTACAAAAATAAATAATACAACATTAGTTAAATCAAAGGAATCAGAATATATAAATTAAGAAATATGTATATATATATACATATTCACAAATTGCCCTTCTATTATATTGTCCTATCAAAATTTCACAATTTAACAAATTAATAGAAGTTCCTTTCTATTTCCATATCTTCACTATAATAAAATTTTATTTTGATCATACCAGAAAATAACCATACTATTTACAGACATACATAATTGATAACATTAATAATTAAATTAATGAAATCTAATTAAGTAATTTACTGAATATATATATATATATATATTCATATACATAAATATATATATATTTATAAATGTTTATGCATGCATTAAAACTTATATAAAATTTTTGTTTTAATTACCACATACCCTGTTTAAATGGGAATTAAATCCCATGCCCAATGCATGGACGGAGGGCCTGGCTGTGACAGTCTGCGGACTGTCACAGTAGTCCGACGGACTGCCATGGACAGTCTACGGACTGTCACAGCAGTCCGACGGGCTGCCGTGGTAGCCCGTAGGCTACCGCCCCAGTACCATTGCCGGCTGGGTGGTGGGTATGGCCGAAGGCCAAACCATCACCCAGTCTGCAGTTTATTTTATTTTATTATTATTATTATTTTTTAAATTTTTTTTTTTTGTAATTTCAAACAAATTTAATATGGCAACAATTCAAAACTTAAGAATTAAATTTTACATTCAATATTTATTTATATATATATATATGTGTGTGTATATATATATATACATCTAATATATATACATATATATACTATATTATAAATAATTCGAAAACAGAGAATAACAATCAACAGTACAGGTTACAGTATATATATATATATATATATATTTATATGAAAATTGTATTTGAAGAATATATATATACATCAACCCAAAAATTCACAGTAAGGGAATTATTTTTCCATTTATTTATTTTCCAGAACAACCACAGCAATACTATTTATTTCCAGAATCCCAACCAAAGCTTTATTTTAATAAACAACAATCCAAAACCCAACAAATAATTTCATTTAAATAAACAACAGTCCCAAGTTCCCAGAAATTTCAATCTAATAACCGACAGTCAAGAACCCAACCAAATTCCATTTTAACAAACAACAATCCCAATCCCCAAATGAAAATTTCATACACAGCGAAACAATTCCAATCAATTGCTATTTTATTTAATGCTACACAAATAAATAAGAGAGGAACCTTATTCCTTTTTGCCAATCCAATCCTCTTCCAACAAATGTTCCCAGCAGTGGCTACAAGATCCTCCCCTCAACTCCAATCTTATTCCTCAATGAATTCTCAGAATAACTATAACAGAAAGATGACTGCCAAATTCCCAAAAATCTGTTGGGAAGATAATGCAACAACCCCTTCCAAAACCCAAAATCCTCTAAATAAAATCTCACACAAAGTCTCTTCCATTTCCTCTTCCAGCGAATACCAAAAGTCACATCTCAAGAAATAAATCAAAATAATATTTAATCCTTAATTCCTTTTGTTGCCTTTTCATGTATTTATATTTCATTTTCTTTTATCATGCATTTTGATTAAACTAAATAAATTTAAATCCACAAAAATGAACTTTTTATTTAAATATATATATTCATTATTTTCACAAAACATTATTAATTAATTACTTCCACATTAAAATAATTAAAATCAACCATTTGCAAGATTCTAAATAAGCATCCATTAAATTTCTTATGATAATAATTATCTTTTCAAGATTATTTGTTCATAACAATTTAAATCAATTTATCTAATAATATCACTTTTACTTTTAACGGATTAATTTGATTGATCATTTGTTCTAAATCATTTGATTTAATTTAATTGATTATTACTTTAATTTCTAATCATATTTTAAATAACCTTGCAAATCACTTATGATTTAATTAAACATGATTACTAACATATTATATTTTCCACATAATCAAATAACACAGTAATCAATGAAGCGCACACAGAAACTCACACACAAGTCCAAAACAACTGACACGGAGGGGTATTACATCTAGAATGAAATCACTTTATTATATACTAGGTGTTAGAATTTAGTTGCTCAATGTTAGCACTCTACAAATGAATTAAGGTTTAAAACATATATATATATATATATATATGGTTAAGGTTAAAAAATGGTTTTTCTTGTAGCATCACCAATTAATTCATTTTCTAAGAGAAAATGTAAACTAACTTTTCGTGGTTGGTATTACACATAATCATTAACTATAATTAGTACAATAATCTATAGATTACCTTGAAAATGAAAGGAAATCTATAAAATTATTGTAGTACACATGTAAATTACACACATCACTTCTCAAAATTAAATATTGATAGTAGGATTTTCATGTAACATTCCTTGGACTTCTATCCTTCTCACTTCATTTCAAAATTGGGTGTTACAATATAACCTAGTTTAGAACATGAAACTTCTAACTTTACTTGCTTCTTCTAATATATATTTTTTATCTCTATTTTCTTAGCTGTATATTCTCCAAAATTCCAAAGGTTCTCTTTATAAAAAAAAGTTATTTATATATTTATACACAACCTAGGTGCCCAATAAAAAAACCCCAAGCACTAGTTGTCCTAGATCCTAAATTAATCCATGGGCATGAAATTCAAAGATACACATTTATTTAATTCATAGGCCCAAAATTAAATTTTGTGCCCTTATTTATTTTACAAGCCTAGAAGAATTACAATTAAATACACCCTCAAATTACAAAGTGATTTATTACAAGATTTTAAATAATAAAGAATAAGAGGAAGAGGTTGTAGTTGAGTGCCCAACTCATCACTGCCCACTTGACTCTTTCATGTTCACTTCATCATATTGGGAATATTTGGAGATCAAAAAATCTCTCTCAATCACCTTAGGATTGATGTCTATCATTGTCTAGTATGTTAGCCCAAATACCTTGTTCTTCTTTTGGTCATATCTTTATGCATAGGATAAAACTAGTTGAGTGGATTAGAGTGATACTAGGAATATAGTAGCATGAACCAAGCATAAAAGAGACATGCACTAGGAATTAAAATTTATGTCTCCTTATAAGTGTATCCTTTGTAAGAATTCTTGGACATGCACGTGCCTAAGGTGTGTATCTCCAATCTCATCCAATGGGGAGAACATATTTAAAGGAAAGTGATATCCCTTGTATGTGTACTTCATCTCTTTAGGTGGTTGTTTTCCTTGTATGTACTAAAAGATAAACATAAGATACATTAGATAGTTCAATAATGATCATTATTTAGCTCCATCAAAAGTATAAGAAATCAATATATATACCATGGTTGATCCATAAGTCATATGTATGAGTTATGCAATATAGAAAAAGTTTATTAAGATGATACAATGAGAAAAAAACATATTAAGGGAGAATCAAGGTTATGTTGGAGTCCCTACCACCACCTAAATACATTACTTAGTTCAAGTAGTTAAGGAATTGGGATTCAAAATCTCAACATGATTTGTACCAATAACATCAAGGATTCTAAAATTATGACTAGTTTAATGTAATCCATTAGGTAATATTATCTAAGATAGGAGGGTCAAGGAAGGGAGATCAAATATACCCATTCTAAAATACCAAAATCCAATTACATTAGAGAAATTATGAACTTGTGAACTCAAAAAGGCAACAAATTGTAAATGTTAGAGTTTGAGAGTTAGGGATACTCAATGAATCATGCCTATTGTAATTCATAAGGAGTATGGTCAAACCGGAAGTCCTAAATAAATATTGATAATAATATGTTAATTATTAGGAGTTGGGGATACTACATAACTCATTCTCAAAAGAAAATAAATAAGGGTGTGTATGCATCACCAATTCTAAAAGGATATATAAAGAAAAATTCAAGAGTTCAAGATTGGAGATATCATATAACTCATGTTACAAGACATTTAGACAAAGGAATGACTGACATTGTAACTACAAAAATGAATAAAAGATTATAAATATGGGAGTTGAGGATCATGATCCTAAATGGAACATGCCTAAAATAAGGTGAAACAGAAAACCCACAAGCTTGACACTAACTTTGAGGGCTTATGAGAGCATGCCATTAAAAGGTAAAAAATTCCTTGAACCACAACAAGACCCAAAATTGGATCTAGTGGGGGAAAATAAAGAAAGGGGGCTAGGGAACATGAAGAAAATGATGAACATTGAAGAAATTAAAAATGGTGAAAACTATAATAAAATGACTAAAATCATAAAATTGGCAAAAAAATAGAGGAAAAAAGCCCATAATGAGATAAATGAGAAATCAAACGAAGGAGAAAGAAAAAAACAACACAATTGATGAACTGAGAAAGGGGATGAAACCCTACCTAGTTAATGATTAATAATAAGGCAAGTAAATCTTGATGATTACATGGTAGACTTGTAAAACACTAGAAAAGAACTTACACACTCCAATAGCACTTCATTACACCACAAATGCAACTAAAATCATATTTTTTCACATGAAAGGAACATCTCTTCAAAGCTCCAAAATTTAATAGAAATGAAACTAAAGTGATGAAAATAATATTACAAGGACACAAATGTGCACATGCATGGGAAAGAACTATAAATTTAAAGTCAAAGTTAGATTAGAAAAGTTAGATAAAATACCTTTGCTAAGCATCAAGTTTTGGGGAATATGCATACCTATAAGACATGTCAAATTGGTAGTCCATTAGAGGAAAACCTAAAATTATAACAAGGGTGATTTAATGAGCCCCTAACAACCACCAAACCAAAAGAAACACCAAGGTTTTGGAGATTCCTTTACTATCATTCCAATACTGCAAACTTTGAAAGTTTATCACCACACAAAAAATTCAAATAAAGTTGGAAACAAAGGAAAAACCAATAATATAATTTAAATCAAATTAAAAGGAGAAAAATGTCAAAATTCACAAAATTTTATAATTCTTTTTCTTTTGTTAGTAAATTTTAGTTTCCTCAAACCTTATCAATATGTTAATGAGTTCAAATCTTCCCACAAACCTTGACAAGTCCTTTAAAAACATTGATGGAATTATCCCTAGTTCCTAAAATTTCTAACTTCTTGATAAGTATTATTTCTTACACTTGTTACTACTTCCAAAGGTTTAAAAAATTCAAAAATTCTAACAAACAAAGAATATAAAGATATTATCAAGGTTCACTAACCTTTGAAATCACTAAAAAAGTTCACTTTGATCTCAATATCCAACTAAAGGTTCCAAAAATTTCAACATTGATAGGTTCACAAGTTTATATAATCATTTAAATACTAATAAATCTTTCAAATCGATCAAATATATATATAAAATATTCATTAGCTATTATGTGTTGATGAGTTTAAAGTTTCTCAAAAATATCAACAAAGTTTTAGAATTTTTAAAATCTATAGTAATTAAAAATGGGTACAATTCATAATTCATAATGAAAGAATCAATATTTCTAAGGGTTTCAAAAATTTATAAAAGACTAATAGAGTTTGGTGCAACTCAAAAATGATGAAAATATCAAAATAAAAGTTATAAAATGGGACTCCTTAGTTTGCTAAAGAAAAATGTGGTATGCGTACAAGGCATAATAGTTCCATTGATCCAAGATGATAGATAGAGGAGGTAGATAGTTAGGTTTAGTGATGGGGCCAATGAAAGGATTATTATGGGTATGGGGATGATGGAGTTTATGAAATAATTGATGACAAGGTCAATGAAAAGATTAGTGAAGAGTTTGATGAAAGGATTGGTGGTAACAAACTCCATAGAAGAATGATGAGAGAGTCTCATTTTGATGTTGGGAGAATTTAACCTATCACTCATGGGAGTAACATCCTTAAATTATACTTATTATGATATTTTATATGATTCCTTGGAATCATTGGTTTGCATAAATAGGGATGGGTTCAAGGATTCCTTGTCCATGAAGGCCTAATAATTTTTCTTGATATTTCATAATTTGGCACATTCAACTTTTGATGGGATATTTTTTACTTTGGAAGAAATAGGTAAATCCATAATTAGATAATTGAGCAATATTAGCATTTTAAAAATATTTGTTTTCTAAGAAACTAAACCAAACAAAGGTGGTTTGGTAAAAAGGGTGAAATATTGACTCTTAGATGGGGTAAATAGAGGATTGAGATGATTTTTTTTCCTTGGACCAGATTAATGGGATCAATGAAATATGACCTTAATTTGGTTTTTGACAAGTTTGATCATGAATTAGATAGTTATCTTGATGTTCATTTTGAGATATGGATCATGCATTTCCTTCAATCTTGATGTGGCCTTGATCAGGGAGCTCTCACATATAGCTCTTCAACTTTAATCATAAATAACTGGGATTTTTTCAAATCTTGTGAGGTTTATAAATATTCAATTTTATAGATAACATAAAATGGGTGTATGGATGATTTTTTTATAATACTTATTATAGAAAAAGATGGCAGGGAGTAGCAAAGATTGAAAATTTACAGAAGGGCATGTTGGTGGAGCGAGGGAGGCTAACGATGTTGTTGGAGTTGTGAGGGTGGTGGAAGACAACATGAAGGCCATGGGAGGTCCAGGAGTGTGGGAAAAGGATATAGAGCAAGAGGTTTCATTGGAACAATTAAAGGAGAAGGCTGCTAAGGAAGATTGGTGCCAAAATTCAAATCAATCTGGTGGCAAAGCTTGTGGCACCAAAGGTTGGAATGGGTGGCACTAGAACAATGCAGGAAGACACAATTGTTCACATTTTTATGGTGTTGAGCATCATTCAATAGGTAGAAAGATAGCTCATTAGAAGAAGACAAGGGCTTCTAAACCATTGCCAAGTAGGTTTTTGGGGAACAAGCGAGGTGAGGATCATCATAGGCTAGGGAATTTGAGACAAATGGTGCTTAGTTCATATCTTTTGTGACCTTCTATTGCGATCTTAGAGCAACAAGGACTGGCAGTCTGTTGGTATAGGAAAAACCTAAATTGGGACAGTTTTATTAGGTGGTGGCCAGGGCATTGGGGGAAAAAATGAAATTCAAGGCTTTGGCGAGCGAGTTTTTTGTAGTAATATTCCCTTCTTCAGACATCATAGATCATTTTTAAAATGGAATATGGCTCATGGAAGGCAATGGATTCTACATCTGAAAATGGGAAATTGGTTTCAATCCCATGCATCACCAATTGGAATAGATCTAGGATTGGTACAAGCTACCAGATCTACCTATGGAATTCTAGCAGCCAATTATATTGGAGTCTATTGGTAATCACTTAGGAAAATTTGTATACGCAGAAGAAAGAATCGATCAAGATGGCATCAATACTTGTGTGTGAATATGCATGGAAAACAAGCCTCATAGCTTGCATTGGTGTGAAATTGAGGTAATTACTAATTGGGGTACCCTTTGTCAACCTTTAATCTATGATCCACACCTAGAGAATGCACTCTTGTAAACCATAGGATGGTGATTGGTGGACTCTAGGATTGGTAGGAACACAAGGGCTAATTGTGATTTGGGTTCAGATAAGGTCTCAATGCAGGGCTCGGTGCTAGATCCATGGGCTCCCAATGATGCATAGGCTAGCTTTGAGGCATATTAGATGGAAAACTTGGTAGAGAATTTTGTGAATGATATTTTTGGTTCTAGGGAGTTTGACCTAGACATGGGTTTCAAGTTGGTTCCCCCTTTTCCTGTGCAAACCAACCAAATGGATTCAAGGAAAGTGTTAGACACAAAATTTTTGGAAGCCTTGGATGTTATGGGGGCCAATATTAGGGAAGATGATCTTAAATCACTAATGGAAGTGTTTTATAAATTAGCAAAGCTTTCCAAGGCTACTAAAGAAGGATTAATATATCTGAATAATGATGACTTGGATGTGGATTGGGTAGAAGTGCCTCATCTAGAGGAAGGAATCCAAATTGAGGTGTTCAAGTTGGGCTCACTTAAAAATTGTAAGCATTCCAATGAGGAGCCACTTGTACCTAGCCTTGTGGGGGGTTTGAGTATCTTCCAGAAAGATCTATGTAGGTTGTCTCTTGATTGTGGTGAAAGCAAGAGGCACGACTGAATTTCCAACCAAGAAAAGCTAAAACATGGTGGGGAAGCTAGCAATTAGTTGAAGATCAATGAGATGTTAAAAGTAGAGAAGGGTGAACCCCTTCTTGAATAGCCATGAAGATCATATCTTGGAATGCCAGGGGCTTGAATACCCCTAACAAGCGATGCATTATTAGGCATCAATTAGCATCTTTTCAGGAAGATGTGTGCATGCTTCAAGAAACCAAAGTGAGCAAACAAGAAAAGGAGTGGTTTTGTAAGAGTTTGAGATTATGGAAATGTTATGGGGTGAATGTGGATGGTTCTTCATGTGGGATCGTCACTTTGTTGTGCCTTTAGAGAGTGTTAATGGAGGAAATTTCCTTAGAAAAACATTGGCTAGCCTACAAGGTAAGGATTTTTTGCCTCAAATTTAAGTTTTGTTCTAATAAATGTCTATGGCCCCATCACCTGCATTCAAAAAAGGGACCTCTAGAGAGATTTGAGTCACATATTTTTTGATCCATCCTTTGAATTTATTATTTTGGGTGGGGATTTCAATGCAATTTTGTGGGCTTCAGCTAACAAGGGAGGTATTGGTAGGAGATCTGTCTCAAATTGACTTTGAATTTTTGGTGGAGAACAACACACTTTTGGATGTTAACATGGGTGGTGGGAAATTCACTTGGATGAATAGGAGGCTTGGATTTTGTAATATAGATAAAAATATTGATCAATTCCTTTTCAAAGGTGATTTATGTAGATTCTCTATCGATTTGATGGGAAAAATTCTTCTTGGCTCTGGTTCTAATCATTACCAAGTTTTTTTGAACATTGAGGGGGAAGGGGCCTCAATCAGATTCCCTTTCAAATTTGAAAATATCTAGTTCAATTACCCTCATTTCTTAGACTTGATAAAACAATGGTGGTTAGGCATCAACCCGAGAGGCTTAAAAATGTTAAATTTAGTGGCAAAGCTAAAGCTAATTAAACATAGCCTAAAGTCCTAGAATAAAGAGTGCTTCAAGAATATTTTTGAGGAGAAAAAAAAACTAAAGAAGCTTTGCAGGCTTGGAATGAGGCTGTTATTAGGAAGGGATGGATAATGATAGTTACACCCAAAAGAAAGCATTGCTCCATAAATTTTCTGATTTGTTGGTGAAGGAAGAAATATTTTGGAGACAGAAATCTAGAGAATTGTGGTTGAAAGGTGGCAACAAGAATACCAAATTATTTCACAACTCGACCAAAGCGAGAAGGGAAATCAATAGAATTATCTATATAAGGTCTGTTGATGGAAGATTGTTGGAAAAGATTGAGGATATCAAGGTTACAACAATGAAATACTTCCAAAACCTGCTTAATGATTAGGGAGACTCTAGATTGGAGGCACAACAAAAATTCATCAGTTGCATCCTATGTCTTATCACTACAGAGAAGAATGCAATGTTAACAAGCAAATTTACCGAAAAAGATATCAAAGAGGTCTTGTTTTAGCTTCACCCAGATAAGGCCCCAAGGCCTAATGGGTTCCTTGCGGGCTTCTTTCAAAGATGTTGGGATATCATTGGTCTAGAGCTAGCTAAGTCCATTGAAGACTCTAGATGCATGGGAAAAGTCTTAGAGATAAATAATACTTTCATTACATTGATCCCAAAAAAGGATAAGCCATTAACTTTAGATGAGTTTAGACCGATCTCTCTACACAATACTATTTATAAGGTCCTTGCCAAGGCCATAATAAATAGGGTCAAAAGGTTACTACCTCATATCATAGGGGAAGAAAAAACCAGTTTCATCTCAGGAAAATCAATTTTTGATGGTGGAATTATAGCTCAAGAAGCTATACATTCCATCTAGAAATCAAAAAAGTAGTCAATGTTGGTCAAGCTTGATATTAGGAAGGCATATGACAAGGTAAATTGGTATTTTATGTTCAAAATAATGGAAGATTTTGGCTTCATCAAGCAGTGGCTATGTTGGATCTTTGAATGGATCTCTTTCCCAAGATATTTGATACTCTTGAATGGATCCCCTAAGGTATTTTTTCATGCACCTAGGGGGCTTAGGCAAGGGGACCCACTTTCCCCATTTTTTCTCATAATCATGGTAGAAGCTCTTGAGTAGACCTTCTCAAGTGAGTGGAGGGAAGGTTGTTTGGAGGGGATACAGATTAAAGGTGTGCCCCAAAAGTCACCCACCAAGAGTTTGTGGACAACACCATGTTGTTTGGCACTACCACAGAGAGAGAGGCTAAAAGTTTCAAAATCACCCTTGAGCAATATTCTATTTCCTTTGGACAAGAGGTTAGTTAGGTGAAATATGAAGTCTTCTTCTTCAACATTAGTATTGGCAAAGAAAACCAAATCCTACACATTTTGAAATTACATAAAGGCAAGGTACCCTACAAATATTTGGGTTTGCCACTGGAAAAAGAGGTCATGCTTGGAAAGATTTGGGATTCCTTGGTGGAAAATTTCAAGAAAAAATTGGCATACTGGAAGTGCAAGTGGTTGTCTTGGGCAGGTAGGTTAACAATGTTAAAATCATTCATTGTTGCAATTCCTATATATATGCTTTTGTGCTTACCTTTGTATGCAGGAGCTAGCAAGGTCATCAATCAACAGATGAAAAACTTCTTTTGGCAAGGAAATTATGACCAGCACAAAATCCCACTCATAAAATGGAAGAAGATTTATGAGAAAAGGGTGACTAATGGCATGAGACTTAAAAAATTTCTAATGCGGAACCAAGCTCTTGGTGCTAATTAGCTAGTTTGGGAAATATATGCTAAGTTAGAACAAAAATGGGTCAAATTATTAAAAGAAAAGTATTTGGATGTAGATGAGATCAACATCTTCTCTTCACAGGTCCTACTAAAAGGTTCAAGAATTTGGAATTTTATTTTCAGTTGTAGGATTTTAATTTTGGATCACTTGACTTAGGAGATCATTGATGGTCAGTCTTCTCTCTTTTGGGAGGACCCTTGGGATGGGAATCACAAATTGGAGGATTGGGTGGATCTGGTATAGGTTAGGCTCCTCACTATGCAAGTATGGTGAAACAAAGTAAGGTATTATATGGTGGTGTGATTGGAGGAGGGGTGCCTAAAGTATCAATGGAAAAGCCTAGAAGGCATGGGGTCACGCCCAAGAATTGTGAAAAGTTATGAGTCTCAACTTCCAACTAGATAATGTTGGAGTGGTGAGTGCCTCCCTAAGGCTGGGGGTTATGTCCTAGGGGAATGTTCTCATGGTAGATATATTTTCTAGTTTGGGTTACCATGGTCCATCAAGGTGCATACTCTGTAAACAAGCAAAAGAATTTGGGGATCACCTATTTCTGAATTGTCCCTTCTCATGGGCCTTTTGGTCGCAAATTTGTGCAAAACTATATTGGTTTATAACCATCCCTAACAACCTATTGTTTCTTCTTCTTGGATGGTCAAAGCTAAACAAGGGTGTCACTTTTAGTGGCCTTTGGAATATAATCCCTTCACTGCTAATATGGGAAATCTGGAAAGAGAGGAACATGTACATTTTCTAAGATAAGGCAATTTCTAGGCAATCCCTATTGAATAAAATTGAAGCATGCATTGTTGAAACAGTCAACTCAAAGGTGGCTGATAAGATGTTGGAAAAACAATATTCATAGAATGGGATGCTCAGATGTGAAAGAACTGGCATGACCTTCTATGTTACATTCCCCTTAACTCGAACATATTTATGGCAATGAAACTATGGTTGTTATGTTAGTTGTAGGTAACTACTTTTCATGAAAATGTGAAATTGAAGATAGAATAATTGATTTATAAGTCATAACTACAAATGTGAATGATTTTCTTTTATATGCGAAAATGTATCTGATGATAAGTTTATATTTAAACACACAAACACACACACATATATATGTATGTATAGATATATGCATATATATATGTATATATATATATATGCATATATATATGCATATATATATATATGCATATATATATATATATATATGCATATATATGCATATATATATACATATATATATGTATATATATATGCGTGTCAAGAATGGTCTAACCCTAGTCTTTTTGTCAAGTGGTTGCAGGATCATCAACACTTGAGGGAAAGAGAAATATCATTAGGGAGAGGTCATGGTTAACAAGGATAAAAAATTATCACCCAGCCATGAGTCGGTATAAGATGGTTGTGTTTAAGTCATAACCTTGGCCAAATCTCTTTTAATAAATTAAATGTTGAGCAAGTCAACTTAAATTATTTACCAACCTTTTTCCTTTTGGAGTCATGGAATTAACTCATAGAGTATACCTTAGGATTTTGTAAATATTTAAAAAAAATATTAAATAGATAACAATATTTGTAACCTTAATTCCATCACTTTTATTATAAAAATTAATTGTATAAAACTGGGGAAGTCATCGATGCAATGAAAAGGTAGTAGCTTTCCCGCCAAATTTCCATCATGCCTTCTGGGAGAAATGGCCAAGAGGGTAGCCATGCAACCGCAAGCTCTTGAAGTCTTGAATGGAGGTTTCTTAGAGGTTTCTCTTTATTATCAAGGGCTCTCATTTTCTTTCATTCTTCTCATTTCCTTTACTCTAGCTTCATTTTCTGCATTTTCCATTGGCTATCATTATGAATCTTACTCACTCATTTTTGAGATACCATTCATCTGGTTTTGGCATCATACTTGTTTACAAATAACTTGTCGGGATTTTCCATTATTCTCCCTTTCTTATAGACGAATTTGGCGGCAATGACCTTGGTCTTTCATTATCGAGCATAAGTGAAAAACGTGGTTGGAGTCCGAGTCTTCTGTACCATTCATTTGGAGAATCCTGTATGGAGCTTCATCAAGTTTTTGAATTACACAATCAGGAAAGTAAAATAAATTTACAAATTTGTTAAACCTAGCTTCGATAGAATTGATTCGATCAGATATTTATCATGTATTGGGTGTAATATTAAATAAATTCTCAACCAACTGAAAGTTTTAATAGAATCTATTTCTTATAAGAATCTTTCATAGATTGAAATGAATAATACAAATCTTTCTTCAAAACTCTACCTTTTATTCTTTTAAAAAAACTAAATGCTAGTCAAGCTGTCGTCGAAATTGTTATGTGCTAAGTTACATCCATGCTAGAGTTGAAACTCTTCCTCTCTCTATAATTTATTCTTAATTTATCTAAGTTGATACATATACATATCCTTTTTGTTAAACTCCTAAAACCTACTCGTTTTCTTGGAATTCAAAGTTTTTTGAACCATGCCAAAATATTTTGGCCAAATGAAGAAATAAATATGAAATGAGAGTAACCCTTAGCAGTGTTAGTTTAAGTGCTCTTTCCTTTAGCTTTCAAGACATAACATAATGCTTATGATTACTGTGAAAAGAAATTTCAGTTTGAGCCTCTTAACCTCTTTTTCATCTCTATAAATTTGAAAACAACTTCACTTGATTGAAAACTTATGTTGTAAGATGAATCTTGAAAATAATAAATTAATGGAATAAGAATATTAAATGTCAAGCAAGGGTGAGAGTGTTGATAGCACAAGAGTGCCAGTAATGATAAAATATTTGGGCAAGGTATGATGCTAGATTAAGCATTTCTTAGCTATCAGGAACTAGATATACCACTGGTTAGAGTGATCTTTCAAGTTAGGAGTTACCTATAGTGAAGGGCCAACCAGGTGGTATAGGTCCTTGACACCAGGCTCAAGGGCATGATGATAATATGAGATCCTTGTTCATTACCCTCATGAAGGGACAAGTTTCTTCAGTTTAAGAAACACGAGAGGCCAGTAGGTCTTTAGTTGGGCGGAAAGGCCTTTGATGATATTTCTTTTTCCCTTGGAAACAAAAGAGTTATGTGCAAAATTCTAGCAGGAAACCTTCAAAACTATATTGTTCTTGTACTCTTTCTCTCTCCTTAAATATCAGAAATATATATTTAGCATGTTTATTTCATAGTTGTAATTATCGCTTTTTACGAAAGCAAAGAAAAGGTAGTTATTGTTCTTCTGCATTTTAGTTATATGAAATCAGTTAGTTGTTTCCTTTTCAGCTGAAACTAAAATTTTAAAAGTTAGTTGAGAAATTGAATATGATGTAATTATTTAAAATTGTTTTTCTTTATATTCAAATTGCAAAGGAAACCCTAGCTTCAAAACAAGTTGGTTACATGTCAGCAGAAAGCTAGTAGTTAGATTCCTTTCTTAAACTATAGAATAGTTAGAGTATTACATATGATATCAGAGCTACCAAGTTTGAAATTGAACCTTGGGGCTCATCATGCAAACCTAGAAAAATGAAACAACCATCAGTGTCTTTCTAGGATGATGATGTAGAAAACACCTCGGAAGAAGATCTGAGACCCAATCTTCATCCTACTATGGAAGATCGGGCTTTGACATGATTACTCAAGCTACTCTTTCCCTTCAAATTTAGAAACAATAGTCGAAGCTCTACAGAGACTTCAAAAGGAAAGAAGAAAATGGACAACTTCTAGGAAGGAAATTGTGAAGTCCACCATACTAGTTGAGATAGAAAAAACCAGCACTAAGAACCTCTCAAATATCAAGACCAAACCAAAAACATCTGAAAGAGATTGAGTTCCAACTCTTGGATATAGATTCATTCCATTTTCAAATTTTAGTGATCAAGAGGAACCTATCGCAGATAGTGAAAATGATTCCTAAATATTTGAAATTGAACCAATCACAAGAAGTGATAATCATATTGTAATATTTTACAATAAATCTATCACAGGTAGTGATAGAAATTTTAATGAATCTATCATAGGAAGTGATATTCCTTTTGTAAGAAATTGGAAATTGAATCAATATCAAATTTTGTGAGCTATTTTTCTTGAAATTTAATTTGACTTGAGTCTGAGAACAAAAGAAAACTGCTTAACTTATGGTATGTAAACTATTGAATAACAATAAAAATCAAAACTAACTAGAACTATCAATATCTCCAAGAACTTCATTGGAATGGGAAATTCTGGAAATGGGTTTAGAGGGGATCAGGATAATAATCCTATGACTAAACTAGATCAACTATTGAACTTGATGAATGCAACCAAGGACTGAATAGCCAACCTTGAGAGAAAGGTAGAAGGGAAATTTGAGACAAGAGATGAAAGGTCTGAAACCCAAAGTGAATGACATGAGGATAATTCAAAAACTTTTAGGAAACAAGAGAAGTAGGTTAGTTGATGAAATTTCCAAGGACATGACAAAGATAGAACCCCCTAAGTTTGAGGGCTCCACTTCAAGAGATGACATGAAGGCATGGTTAATAGAAATGGAGAAATATTTTGAGCTAAGGGATTATTAAAATAATTCCAAAGCCACATGGGCAACCTACCAGTTGGTAGGAGAAGTCACCACATGGTGGGAGAATAAAAGGGAAGAAATGGGTTTAGGAGTAGCAAAAGTAACTTGGGATTAGTTTGTGAGAATATTTCATCAAAGATGGCTTCCATAGTTGTATTACGATCAAAAGCTATTGGATTTTGAAAATATCTGGCAGGGACCTTTAAATTTCAATGAGTATTGGGAGAAATATACCTGATTATTAAAATATGTTCCTCAATATCAGTAGGATGAAAACTTTTGAGTACAAAAGTTCATAATGGGGTTGAACAATTGTATAGGGGATCCAGTGAATGTTTTGGTAGCCCAGACTTTGGATGAAGCTTATGAAAAAGTTGTACAACAAGAATAGAGTTTGAAAAAGGATGATTCTTTCTAGGATAGGAATTGTAACAAAGGCAAGTGGAATAAGTCACACCAAAATTTCAAAAAGAAGGGCTACAAGAACAATCAATTTGATTACAAGAAAGATAAAAAGGGTAATAATAATAATAGGAAGGATGAAGCCAATAAAAGCAAAGGTTTGAAAAAAAAGGGACCACCAAGGGGATGCTTCAATTGTGTAGGAGAACATTATGCTAACCAGTGCCCTACTAAGAATTAGCATGGGCAGCAATAGTGAAAGCCTCTATCACCTCAACAGATGGCCTTCCAACAGAGAATCCATGCAATAGTAGACAACAAGAAAGCTAAATATTAGGTCACTCCTATAGGAACTCTAGGTATGCTTTATGGGAACCCAATAACCATTTTAATAGACACTGGATCCACTTAATTTTTCATATCCCCTAAGTTACTTAGTAGATTTCCTAAAAGAATCAGGTTCATGGCTAAATCATGGACAGTTGAATATGCTAATTAGACAAGAGCTCAGGTAGATTAGTGTCTATTTGAAGCTAGGGTTGAACTTCTAAGCTTCACCACAAAGATTGACCTTTAAGTGGCACCTATGGGTTCCTATGATGTAATCATTGGAATGAATTGGTTAAGGGAACATAGAGCTAAGGTTGATTGTTTTGCAAAGATACTAGAGTGTGTAGGTGATCTAGGAAAACTAGTGTTAATTCAAGGGGTACAATGAGAGGTTAGGGTATGGAAAATCTTAGCTATGCAGCTAAAAAGGAATAAAAGGAAAGGATGCCAAATGTTTGCATTTAAAATGGAAAATGTTAGCAAATACAAGGGAAGCACATATTTTGATGATATGCTAATGCACACCCAAAGTAGAGAAGGGGAAATTGAAATTGATTCTAAGGAAGAAACTTTCACTGAAAAATACCCCTATCTTCAAGAATACCAAGATATGTTTCCAAAAGAACTACCTGGGTTACCACCTAGAAGGGTGTTTGATTTCTCTATAGACTTAGTTTTAGGGGCCGAGCCTGTTTCTAAGACACTATACCATATGACTACCATAGAACTAATGGAACTAAAGGCACAACTGCAGGAATTATTGGATAAGGGTTTGATTCAACCTAGTGTATTTCCATTGGGTGTGCTAGTAATATTTGTTAAGAAGGATGGGACACTTCACCTATGTATAGATTATTGAATGTTGAATAAGCTTACCATCAGAAATAAATACCCCTTACCCTGAATAGATGATCTTTTTGATCAAATGAAAGGGGAAATAGTGTTTTCTAAGATAGAATTGAGGTCAAGGTACCATTAGCTAAGGTTGAAAGAAGAAGATATTCATAAAACAACTTTTAGGAGTAGGTATGGTCACTATGAATTTACAGTTTTCCATTTGGACTCACCAATGCCCCAACTGCATTCATGAACCTAATGAATAGTATTTTCCAAGATTTTTTGGACAAGTTTGTATTGGTTTTCCTTGATGACATTCTCATCTACTGCAAAAACAAGGAAGAGAATCTTTAGCATCTCTAAATAGTCCTTCAATGGCTAAGGGAGCATAAACTTTACAAAAAATTGTCAAAATGTAGGTCATCTTTCAAAAAGAGGTACAATACATAGGGCACATAATATTAGCTAAGGGAATTGCAGTGGATCCCGCTAAGATAAAAGCTATAGTGGATTGGCCAATACTGAAAAATGTGCATGAGGTCAGAAGCTTCATGGGATTAGCTAGATATTACCGAAGGTTTTTTAGATATTTTTCTAGAATTTCCCACTTGATTACTTCTCTTGAAGGAAAAGGATAGAGATTTGAATGGACTAAGAAATGTTAGAAAGTGTTTGATACCTTGAAGGAGAAATTAATGAATGCACCAATTTTGGTGGTACCAGACCCTAACGGTTATTTTGTAGTTATAACAGATGTGTCTAGGGTGGATTAGGAAAAGTGCTAATGCAAGATGGAAAGGTAGTGGCTTATGAATCTTTAAAATTAAAGGAGTATGAGAAAAATTACGCACCTCATGATCTAGAGTTAGCAGTTATAGTGCATGCCCTACAAATGTGGCGAAATTACTTGTTAGGAAAGACTTTTGAACTCAAATCAGATCATCAAGGTTTGAAGTATATATTCATGCAACCCAATTTAAATGCTTGCCAAAGGAGGTGGGTGGAGTTCATCTTTGATTATGATTTTGAGGTCAGTTACATTAAGGGCAAGGAGAATAGGGTAGCTAACACATTAAGTTGGTAGAAACATATAACTTCCATGGTGTCAATTAACAAAAAATTTAGAGCTTAGGTACTATAGAAATTAAATGAGGACAACTTCTACTTGAAATTTCATGAAGCTCTTCAAGAAAACCCACAAGAACTTAAATATGAGGGTTTTCAGATTGAAGCAGCTGGACTTTTGAGATTCAAGGGTAGGATGTATATACCAAATTCATCAGAGTTAAGGAAAATGATATGGAAAGAAGTTCACACCACACCTTACTCAGGTCACCCAGGGGTAACCAAAATGCTAGCCGATGTTAAACCATTATATTTTTTGAAGGGAGTGAAAAAGGATTTAGCTAGGTTTGTTGTAGGATGTTTTGAATGGTAGAAAGTTAAGCTAGAGCATTAGCACCCAACAGGATTACTACAACCCCATAATGTAAAATATTGGAAATGGAAAATCATTAGTATTGATTTTGTACAGGGTCTACCTATGACAAGGAATATGTATAATTTTATATTGGTAGTAGTGGATAGACTCACTAAAGTGGCACATTTTATATCAGGGAATTTGACAGATGGGGCATCTATGATTGCATGAAAGTTTTTACAAGAATTTTTTCATCTCCATGGAGTACCAAAAAATGATCATATCTAACAGAGATGCTAGGATGACATCCAGGTTTTGGAAAACTCTATTTTTTACTTTGGGGACTCATTTAAATATTAGTACAACCTATCATCCTAAATAGATGATCAAACAGAAAGGGTAAATCATATTTTAGAAGACCTACTTAGAATGTATTAAATGGATCAACAATATAGGTGGGAAGAATACCTACCCTTAGTATAATTTTCTTATAACAACTTGTATCAATCAACTATTAAAATGACACCTTTTGAAGAACTGTATGGCAAGAAATGCAGAACTCCTATCAGTTGAACAAGATGGAGGACATGATCATTTTATATGATTGACTAGAAATCCTTGCAGGTGCGAGACCTTGGGGTGATCACAATAGAGCCACTCTGAGTGCTAGAGGTATGTAAGCTATGATTACGTAACCACGAGGTGGTACAATGCAAGATCCAATGGGACCAGTAATCAAAATGGAATGCCACCTGGAAGGACTATGAAGAAATCCTTCAAAATTTTCCTTATCTATTTAAGAACAATTAAAAACTCTCTATATATATAATATTATGAATATGGACTTGAATTTATAAATAAATAATCATCAGGGATGATGATTCTTAAGGGGATAAGTATGTTACATTCCCTTTAACTTGAACATGTTTATGGCAATGAAACTATGGTCGTTATGTTAGTTGTCAGTAACTGCTTTTCATGAGAATGTGAAATTGAAGATAGAATAATTGATTTATGTCATAACTGCAAAATGTGAATGATTTTATTTTATATGTGAAAATGTATGTGTTGTTGAGTTTATATTTAAACATATATATATGTCGAGAATGGTCTAACCCTAGTCTTTTTTTCAAGTGGTTGCAGGATCATCAACACTTGAGGGAAAGTGAAATATCATCAGGGAGAGGTTGTGGTTAACAAGGATAAAAAATTATCACCCACTCATGAGTTGATATAAGATGGTTGTGTTTAAGTCGTAACCTTGGCCAAATCTCTTTTAATAAATTAAATTTTGAGCAAGTCAACTTAAATTATTTACCAACATTTTTCCTTTTGGATTCATGGAATTAAATCATAGAGTATACCTTAGGAGTTTGTAAATGTTTTAAAAATATTAAATAGATAACAATATTTGTAACCTTAAGTCCATCACTTTTATTATAAAAATTAATTGTATAAAAGGGGAATTCGTTGGTGGAATGAAAAGGAAATAGCTTTCCCGCCAACTTTCCATCATGCCTTCTGGGAGAAATGGCCAAGAGGGTAGCCATGTAGCCACGAGCTCTTGAAGTCTTGAATAGAGGTTTCTCTTTATTATCAAGAGCTCTCATTTTCTTTCATTTTGCTCACTTCCTTTACTCTGGTTTAGTTTTTTGCATTCGCCATTGGCATTCATTGTGAATCTTACTCATTTCTGAGATGTCATTCATCTGGTTTTGACATCATACTTGTTTCTACACATAACTTGTCAGAATTTCCCATTATTCTCCCTTTCTTATAGATGAATTCTTGTGGCAGCGACCTTGGTCTTTCATTGTCGAGCATAAGTGAAAAATGTGGTTGGAGTCTGAGTCTTATGTACCATTTGTTTGGAGATTCCAGTGCGGAGCTTCATCAAGTTTTTGAATTACACAATTAGGAACATAGAATAAATTTACAAATTTGTTAAACCTAGCTTTGATAGAATTGATTCGATCAGATATTTATCATGTATTGGGTGTAATATTACAGAAATTCTTGACCAGCTGAAATTTTTTATAGAATTTGTTTCTTAGAAAAATATTTCATAAATTGAAATGAATAATAAACAATCTTTCTTCAAAACTCTCTACCTTTTCTTCTTTAAAAAAATTGAATGTTAGTCAAGTTGTCGTCAAAATTGTTTTGTGCTTAGTTACATCCATGCCAAAGTCGAAACTCTTCCTCTCTCTATAATTTTTCTTAAATTATTTGAGTTGAGACATATACATATACTTTTTCTTAAACTCTTGAAACCTACTCATTTTCTTGGAATTCAAAATTGTGTGGACCATGCCAAAATATTTTGGCCATACAAAGAAATAAATCTAAACTGAGAGTAACCCTTAGCAATGTTAGTTTAAGTGCTCTTTCCTTTAGCTTGTAAGATAGAACATAATGCTTATGATTACCGTGAAAATAAATTTTAGTTTGAGACTCTTAATCTCTTTTTCATCTCTGTAAATATGAAAAGAACTTCACCTGATTGAAAATTTATGTTGTAAGATGAACCTTGAAAATAATAAATTAATGGAATGAGAATATTAAATGTTGAGCAAGTGTGAGAGTGTTGACAACATAGGAGTGCCAATAATGATAAAATCATTTTCCAAGGTAAGATGCTAGATTATGCATCTGTCAGCTATCAAGAACTAGATATACCACTGGCTAGAGTGATCTTTCAAGTTAGGAGTTACCTATAGTGAAGGGTCGACTAGGTGGCATAGGTCCTTGACACTAGGCTCAAAGGCATGATGATAATAAGAGATCCTTGTTGATTACCCTTGTGAAGGGATGAGTTTCTTTATTTGAAGAAACACAAGAGGCCAGTAGGTTTTCGGTTGGGCAGAAAAGCCCTCGATGATATTTATTTTTCCCTTGGAAATGGAAGAGTTTTGTGCAACATTCCAGCAAGAAGCCTTCAAAATTGTATTTTTCTTGTACTCTTTCTCTCTCCTTAAATATCAGAAATATATATCTAGCATGTTTATTTCATAGCTGTAATTATTGCTCTTACTTTATGAAAGCAAAGAAAAGTTAGTTATTGTTCTTTTTGTGTTTTTTAGTTATATGAAATCAATTAGTTATTTCCTTTTCAGCTAAAACTAAAATTTTAAAGTTAGTTGAGAAATTGAATATGATGTAATTATTTAAGATTGTTTTTCTTTCTATTCAAATTGCAAAGGAAACCCTAGCTTCAAAACAATTTGGTTAAATTTCAGTAGAAAGCTAGTAGTTAGATTCCTTTCTTAAACTATAGAATAGTTAGAGTATTACATTCTAATCCCTCCTTAGGTGGGGGATGGGGGGAGTAAGACTTTGAACCAACACAGGAATGTGGTTTGGAAACTTCTTGAGGTCAAATGGTTCAAGTGAACTTTGACGGTGCTTCTGAACGAAACCCTGGGGTATCAGGGGCTAGTTGTATTGTTAGAGATTGGCGAGTGAGAACAATTGGTAGGTTGGTTGCACCCTTCTCGGTTGGTACCAACAATGCTATTGAATTACATGATTTAATTTTGGGGTTAAGCTTGTGTCGTGATCTGAAGGTAGGAAAATTAGAAATTGAAGGGGACTCCTCCCTTTTCATCAACACTTTAAGATATTGGAAGATGGTAAATTGGAAACTCAATGCAAAATTAGAGGTGGCTCTAAATCTTTTGGAAGGTTTCAAATTGGTAACAATGAATCACATACTCAGAGAAGGAAATATCGAGGCTAACGGTCTTTCAAACATGGGGGCTGACGAAATCACTCTTAGAGAAATGTTTCCCTTGGGATAGCTACTTCGTGGTACTCGGATTTGTGGGCAGATGGGTGGGCGCCTTTCCACATCAATTATGGAAAGGTCATTTATTCCAAGAATGTGTGACATGGATTTGCATAGGCGGTAGTTGTTGGAACCTTCAAATTTGAAGGTGAAATGATGAAAATTTTGATTGCAGCACTCAAAAGCACAAGTGTAAAATCCACTCCAGTGACTTACTTTGAAAAATCATAAAATCAATCCAGTATAGTTTCACACAAAATCACCTTGCAGATGTGTTCATCTAGCATATGTGAGTATGCATGCCAAGTTTTAACTTCCTATGATTAGTTTTGAGAAGGTTTCGAAAGGTCAAGTTGGAGGGTCTTGCAAAGGTTAATTGTTGTCTACATAGTTTTAAATCTACTAAAGTAGCCATCTTTGGAGGAAAATATTAAACAATTGAAAGTTCATCATGACAATCCAATTGGTGCTTTTCATTCTCTCCACCAAAATCTGCCCTCATGCAAATTTTCAAGGCTTCAGGACATCATTTGGTATTTTTTCAAAATCAAATCCAAATGGATTTTACCTAGTTTGAACAATGTATTTCTAGAACAGCTACACAGAGGTCAACTTTAACACCCCATATTTTGCAAAGGAAGAAGTTTGGTGAAGAAAAATTGTACACACATTTTCATGGATCCTAAAAGAACCAATCCTCCAAGTTATAGTTTCCCAGAATTAGAATTTATATTTTTTCAAAGAGGCAAGTTGGAGAGTTTCAGTTGAGTTGGACAAGTGCAATTTTTAGAAAATGTTGAGTAAGAAACTTTGGGCATCTATAGTTTGAAATTATAACAACTTCATGCCAAACCGCTTGACGAGCATACTATCCTATCACAACTCAACATGTATGTTCATTTTCATGGTCATCAGAGGAGTTCTGATATGCTTTTTAATTGTTTTGCGACTGCTCCTAGGCTAGATTTGGCACTTCAAAAAAGTTGCAAATTTTGAAATTCTAAGGATGACACAATTTTTTGTTGGGCCTCAAATATCTCCAATTTCAATTTAGTTGGATTCCATGGTCATTTAGTGCATTATTTTAAAATTTCATTTTTCTCACTACATGCTTCGGCAGGGCCAGTTTACAAAGGAAGTACCTCAATTTGGCGAGTTGTTCAAAATACATCAGAAACCCACTTCCAAAATAATTGATCACGGTCCCTTGCAAATTTTCATGGCTCTAGGACATGTTCCCACAATGAAATTACTTTGTTTTCCTCCCAACCGAAATTGAAATTTTTTCCTTAAATTCTAAAGTTTAAATGACAAAACTTTTAAAACATTTGATATGTTTTAAAATGAATTTGGAACAGCATGTGGATATCCATCAAAGCATAATTGAAGGAGGATTTTTATCAAATTTTTAGTTGCAAGTACCCTAATAAACATATATGTAAGATATGGAAGCAAGACATATATGTAGTTGCAAGCTACAAAGTGCCTGCTAGTTCTTTTCACCGATTAATAAAATAATGAAGAAAGGTAGACCTTTCCTCCAAATTTTGTAGAAGAATATCAGGGAAATTACAGATTGAAGAAGCTTGATTAAGTAAGTATTATTTGTGTGTACAAGCCCCTTAAGCATCACCAATATGAAGGATTTGTATTGGAAATAAGTGGACTTCAAAGCAATTAAGGAGTGGAGACGTTGCAGTATATTAAGGAGAATATATCCCCAACAAGAGAAAGAAAAAATGGTGGAGCACAAAGCAGGTGATGTTAAATACCTTGAAATTCAGAGATACTTGAGGAGTGACTGCCATGTTACCTTTGACAAATGGATTGATTAAGAAGTTCTTACAGGAAAGTGAAAAGTCCATAATCTAAAACTTGGAGTGCATCAAATGATAAGTATATTGAGACACCTTGAAGAAAATAATAAATGTTACATAGAAATAAGCATTTCACAGTGCTTTAGCACACTAGAAACATGTATGGTGGGTGAATGATGGCACTCCCGCGTTCCCACGAGTGGTCTCAAATATGTGTGCGGTAGAGCGGTAGGTCACCACATTCCCATGAGCAAAGCCTAGAACTAGTGCAGTATCATGGTGAAATAATAATTTTTTTTGTTTTGCAATAAAACGTGGTAAGTATTTTATGCTTGGGGAATTTATTAAATCACAATATTTAATCGTTTTGGGGAAAAATACTTTACTATTGATATGAGATTGAAAGCAATGCGAGAGAGTAGTACATATTGTGCCTTCCCCACATTACCACAGGTGTAACTTAAGAAATGTCCGGGAATGCGGTGAAAATATAATGGTTGCGGTGGTGCAGTAATGAAAGGTAATATAATTTACATATATTATAAAGGAAAGGAAACTATTTAATCACAATGTGATTAATGCGGGAGACTACAATGTGATGAAAATATTTTTTACTAAGGAGTAGAATTTTTCACCAAAGGGAGTTATAAGGTGAATGCTTATTTTACCCACAAGAAGCATAAAGGGGAAGTGGAGAATTTTAATGGGATTAAAAGGATGGGTAATTAGTTTACCCAAAGAAATAATTTATTAAATTTGGTGAAATTTTTCAACCAAGTAAGACATAACTTGGAAAATATTTTTTAACTAGAGGAGTTATAAGGCAGTTAATTGTTTTTATTTTTGGGTGGAAATACAAAATTGGAAGTTTCCAGCAAAGAAGAACTATCACTATTATTATTATTTTCACAAGGAGATTAAAGTTAAAATATTTTAATTTGTCAAGGGAAATTAATTAAAATATTCTATTTCACCAAATAATGAAGAGTTGCAACAAACGGGCATGCAAAGGGTCATAACCCTAAAAGAAGCAATGCATATATGTAAAATAAAATTGTATCATCAAGCATTAGAAGTGGGAGTTAGGTAGTTGGATAGGGTGAACAGTTGCTGAAATGAAATATCATGTTGTACATTGTAAAATATTTTCAAATTATATAATGGAGTAGAATGCATAAATTTGGTGATCCAATTATGGTGTTAGTTGTTTATTGAATTTATTAAAAATATTATTAGGTTGTCTCCAAGGTTGTCATTTCCTTATTGTTTAAATTTATATATCAAGGATATTTTTAGTTTATCAAAGAATATTTGTTGCTCTTGTGTGGTTCAATTAATTGGCTCCTTCGAGGAAGGATTGAACTCTTTTAATTAATTACAGTAATCTGGAAAAGGACATTTGGATCAATAAGAAGAACTTGATAATTGCATCCTCACACGTTTATGTCAGGCATACACTCTTAAAAGTGCCAAATTTTTTGAATTGTATCTAGAAATAGGACTCACATATCATACAAATCTTGACTCCATTAGCCCAATAGAAGTTGGCACTGGTCACACCAATACCATTCTGGAATTTCATAAAAATATTATTCAAAATATTCACATTTCAAATTTAAGTAGGAGTAATTAGCACAATTTCATCTATCCTGCACCACTTGCCATCATGGATAGATTTCCCAAGAAACAAATAGTTTAAGTTTGTTTCACTTACATTAGGTATACCCACCTAGGTCTAGTAGAGCCTAAAGAGAAGAAGGTTCAAATTCATTTGGCCTTGTATGTTAGCCAAAAATGTTTTGAGAGCTTGGCAACATCTCGTGGTTCAAACCTACATTTTTGAGACTAATAGGAGCCATGTTAATGGAGCTCGGTGGTGGCAATCACATTTTGACGTCATTGTTTCTCGAGCCATATCTCGTTGGGTAACATTATGACATGGAATGACTGGGTTTTACAAAAAGATCAGTTGGGATATTACAAGTCTCCTCACTATCATTTTACTAATCCCTTCACACACTTCAATGTCTAGGTGGCAATTTCCTTTGAGTCTATAGATTGGCGGGTAGGTTGGCACACACGCTCATGTACAACATAATAATGTTTGAGGTGATCTTGGATATCTTGTATCTTTAAAAACATTGAAGGAGGTTGCAAAATAGTATCCAGCTATTTGTAGTTTGTCATCTCTAGCTTTTGGAAGGTGGTAATGGCGAAAAGATATAAATTTGTGGTGCATATGTCGAGGGAGTCGTTCATGGATCTTGGTGTAGACACTCCTATACATTTGGACTATAAGGTGAGGCAACTTGCTTTCAAAAAGATAACTGACTAGCATCTAAAGTGGATAATGCTAAATATCAGTCATCTCGTGTGGTGATCACAGTGAAAATGGTGCTAGGAAAGGGGTATTTGAAGAATTGCAAGACTTTCAGGGTTAACACCCATATTGTCTCTATGTTTTTGGCCTTGGTGCTTGACATTTGTATGCCCAAAGTGGAGGCAAAGGCTCTATGTTTTTTTTTAAGGATAACCTTCTGGGTGGTTTGGAGGAGGTTCTCTACATGGAAATCTTAAGCTTTGGCATCCCCCGCCAGTGCGAATTGGCTCTACTCAAGGTTTCAAGTGAAGTTATCAAATATTACCCTCTATTGCTAGATTTGAAAGGTATGGATTTGGTGTGACATAGGCAATTGGTAGTGTATGGTGTGAATTTCCTCAAAAAAGTATTGCAACTAGAGCTCATGGATGGCTTCAACTAGGTTCCCGATTTTGAAGCCTTTGCAATTGCTAACAACTTCAAGTAAATGGTGATAGTGTTCGACTCTCTTTGTTTGGTTAGGGTAGGGTTTGTTTTTGGTCTGTATTATGGGAATTTTGGCTAATAGCACAGTTATAGTGTTTGGTTTGGTAGTTCCAGGTATTTTGGTGGTCGGTTATGGTTATTATAGCTAGTTAGGGGTTTTGAGTGGTTTTTGTATGCTAGTTTGTTTCAGTGGCTAGGATCTAGTTTTATGGTCTTCCTACACAGTAGATACTATGTAATCTTTCTTGATATCAATACAAATACAAGATGATCGTACATACCAAAAAATGGGTGTATGCACTCCATTTAACCCTTTTCATGAGTTTATTATGAGAATGGCCATGCTAGGGGGTTTTATATGATCTTAACATGCTCACACTCATGAGGGGTATGACACAACTTCTTAGATTAATGTTTTTAATTCTTTTCTAGTATCGCTTGGATAATATACTTCATAGTTGTGTTAGGTGGATTGGTTTGATTGAGTTGGTCAGTTTTATTAATTTATCTTTGATGGTTTTTTATGGATGATTTATGTAGGGATATAGGGTTACTCTTTGTTCATTTGACATATGGGTTTCCTCAGTTTTAAGTATAAAATATCCTCTTGTGCTAGAATGACTTATTCTTGATGGGTGTTGACACATAGGTCATTTAGATTAAGGAGTTAATTGGTCAAGGGATAAAGACCTAGGAGGATGTATGGATTAGAATATGATTGATATATATGGGTCTAGGATTTAATATTGTAGTGTTTGTAGGTATGGATGGATGAGTAGATAGACTATGATCATTGTGGGTAAGTGTTAAGTTAAGGACTAATGTGGATGGATGGAGGATTGAATGGTTTAGGATTAATATATTTTGATAGATATAATTAATATGGATGGATGGATCATTGTATGTTTTAGGATCTATACAAATAGATGGTGAGATCAATGGATGAGAAATTATAGGTTTAGATGGAATAGGATCTATAAATATGAATGGATTAGGATTGTGATTAATAGGGATGGATGGAGGATTTAAGGATTTAGGATTAGGATTGGCAAGGATGAGTGGAGTGTCTAAAAAATTTGATTGATGGGGATTAGCCATGTATACCTCTTTATTTGGGAGGATTTACCTACCTATGTGTTCAAGGTGATAGTTTGGGGAAGCTTAGATCCAATGCTTATAAGGTACCTAATCATGGAATCAAATTATTTCCTTAAGATATAGTCTAGTGGCTTATTTTCTTTTCCACAAGGACGGCCAATGGATTTTGGGCTTGGGATAGTAGGATAACTTGTGCTAGTGTTTCCTTGGCTTATAGCCTCTTAATGGTTTATGACTAGGAAACTAGGGGTTATGATAAGCTTGCTTGAGATAATTTCATCTAAGATCTCATTGGTAAAATATTCTTGGTCAACATGGCTATCATCATCATCATTATGTTTAAATGGTTTTTTAGAAGTTTCATTAGGATTTTGGGTGGGGTTTTAGCTTCTCAATAAACTTGTTAAAATAAAGGTTCATGCTTATTGTTTTGGTTAGGCTTTGGATTTTACTTTTTTTGGATGTTGGGTTTTATGAAAACTTGGCACAAGAAGGAATACAAAGTACACACAAAATTAACCTAGATTATTCAAGTGGGTGTGTACATACTAGTGAACCCACTATAATATTTTGTCTAGGCATGGAAAGTAGAGACCATGAGGAGGCACTAACTGATTTTGATCCCCAACATCATACAAAGGTGTGAAAGGAGAGAATATGGAGCCTCAATTTAATTTCTAGGGTCACATGATGAGTCATTTCCTACAACTTACTATGGGAGTTGATAGTGAACCCCACAACTCCCAAAAATCACTTGTAACTCAAATGCCTATCACAAATGAGAGATCAAAGCAATTGATTTGTTATGCAACCAAGAGAGAAAGATATTGATCCACACGAGTGTTTGATATGCCTTCTATATTGAATAATGAACACCTAGATGTGAATTAAGTACAATAAAGAATGCTTATAAAAGCAAAAGAGCAAACCGTAGATGAGGATTTTATTAGATTGTGACAAGTTGCATCATCTCATGCAATGAGACAAATTAACCTATAAATATCCCAATCTAATAATAAAAAATCACTCCTAAGTTTAGCTTAAGTAATTAAAGTTATAAGGTACCTAATAATTAATTAATTATTAATTAATTATCAAGTTATATTCCATACAGTTTCATATGATTGTATGAATGGGGATCTGTGTAGTCCCTAAAAATTCCTTTCTGCAACTGCTTGGATGTCTTCGCACCTAGAAATGATGTGTTTGTGTAAGATGACTTTATTTGATCTAATTTACATGCACTAAGGCTATTAGTCTCTATTTTTTTAATTTGAGGAAGTATCATGGGTTTTTTATTCATCCCTTTATGGTCATCTTGGAAAAGGATAATTATGAGTCTTGGAAAAAGTCCATCTTGACACATCTCAAGTGGCTTGATATTTTTCCTTATATTGATGTACTCATACCTAGACCAGACACACTAGGGAGTTATTCAACATGGGTTATTATTAGTGATCATGTTGTAGGAGTGATTTGTTCTAGTGTTGATCATGACTCTATGTGTGTTGTATCAAACATTAATTGTGCCCACACAGTTTGGACTCAAATTTAGGAGATCCATGGAGACCCTCATTTCTCTCCATTCATAGAGGATCATGTTGCATATTATCTCATTCCTCTTGCAAATGCATACTACCTACCCTTTGATTATGATACTCTAGAGTCGCTTGATTATATGATAGGTTTTGCATGTTCTAATGGTTCAATGATGTGTCTTCATATTCCCACTCTTTATATTGAAACTACAAAACCATATTGTATTGTTCTTGATCATCTTGGCATCACCACATATTAGGCCCCTATTGGTTCATTATAGTAGGATATTCATCATCTATCAAACATAGCTACTTGGGATTCGTATCTTGCAGACATATAATCCTTATTTGTAGAGTCCTTTATTGCAGATTTGGAGGATTACTTTAAGGAAATTCATATCCTCATTATTGACAACCACATAATTGTTGTTGGCCCACCATCTTCATCACCTTTGTAGCTTGTTCTACATCAATCTTCACCAATTTCTAGATTGACATCATTTATTTCTAACATGTGGACACACAAGCACTTTTTAGAGGTACACATCATTTGGATTTGGATTTTTAATTCTTCCATCCTTTTAGATTGGCTTCTCCAATCACCAATGGATTTTTTTCTTCCTAAGGGAAGAAATGTAGTTTGCAGGTAGTGGATCATTTTTTGTCTTCAACTATTCATCATCGGCACAAGAGCTCTTTCTTTATGGGGGGATTCATATCCTCTTTTTCTCTCTCCTACTGGGGGGACATCTATTTTACTTATATGACATAAGCAATAATTGGAGGGTCACATTGAGTCCTATCCTTCTTTCACTAGTGCAGTTATCGCATTTGCTCTCTTTTGTAGAGGAGTTTTTTCCTATGTTATTTTATCCTTTTCTTTGGTTATGAGAGATTTCATTTGTTTGTACATGGGTACCTCTTTAGGCCTTATAGTTGGGAACCATTCATGTATCCATCATTGCATTATTCATCAAGGTTTTTAGATTCTCTCTAAGTTGATCTTAAGGTGACAGGGTATTGGAGTATGTTGAGAAAATGTGTCTCAAACTCACTGGTATAACCCTGGTTCTGTCACAAGTCAGCTCAAAATTGCACAAGTGTTACTTTCATGCTTTTAACACTATACCCCTAGATGATTGTGAGAGAGGTGTGGTAGTGTAGTGTATACCACCATCCCACAGAAGCCTCCTAGCTATCTAGCGGTAGTGCAATGTATACCGCCATCTTGAGGAAGCCTCCTAGCCATCTAGCGGTAGTGTGGTATATTTCCATCTTGCGGGAGCTTTCTAGCTATCTAGCAGTAGTGTGGTATACCACTATCCCATGGAATCCTTCTATCTATCTATTGGTAGTGTGGTGTATACCGCCACCCTGCGGTGACACTTGGTCGACCATGATAGTTGTATGGTAGACATACCACTGTACTGTAACTTTGAAGCAAACCATGGGTGAATGAGCTTGGACTTGGTTGACTTCTAAGGTGTACGCTGAAAAGTGGAGGATGTTACTGACTTGGAGATAGTTGCCAATGATTGGTAAGTTTTATAGTTTCTCAACAAAGGAAACTGAACTAAACTATTTGTACAGAGAACATTTTCAATCATGGTTGTTGCTATACATTGCAACGTACTATAACTATTATGGTTTTGATGGTCGAAATGATTAGTAAGTGTTCTTTTTTGTATGTTGTATATGCATTGTAACAAAGAGAGAACATGATTCATCAAAAAAAATGTATACTTCCATTATTGAGATTGTGAAATTGACATCTCTGAAAGCACGAGTTTGTAACTTTGTATGTAAACATTGTTTACTATAATACAAAGTGAATTTATCTTGGTGTGGTGGGTTTTTCTCTCAAAAGGGTTTTCCTACATTAAATTTGGTGTCTATTCTTTGTTATGTGAAATTTTTTCTCATCCATTTCCTGGTAATGTGCATTTTTTAATGAATTGTAATTGAATTTTTTGAACCTTAATTTTGCATTCTCTCCTTAGAATTATCATTAGGAAAGTGATTCTACACCTTTTCTTTCCTTACAAGCGATATCCGAGCCTGTCCAGTTGTGTTATCCTTGTGGGTAGGGTTGGATTTTTGTGTCAATTATGAAGTGGGAGTTTTGTAGAAAATTGGTAATCTCGATTGCATATTAAGATGGCAAGTACATCAGGAAAGATTAAAATTGAGAAATTCAATGGTAGCAATTTTGAGTTGTGGAAACTCAAAATGGAAGACTTGTTGGTGGATCGTGATCTTTGGCTTGTTGTGTCTAGAATGAAACCTTGTGGCATGAAGCAAGAAGATTGGGACCTCGCACACAGGAAATAAAAAGGGTTGATAAGACTCTGTTTGGTAGACTCTATTCTCCTAAACATTTATGAAGAGAAATCTACATCTTCTTTGTGAAAGAAGCTTGGAGAAATTTATTAGGGCAAGTCCCTAGTGAATAAATTATTATTAAGGAATAAGTTATACTCTATGAAGATGGAGGAAGGGGTATTTGTGGCCGATCATCTGAATATGTTTAACACATATATTGCTCAGTTAACATCTATGAGTGTGAAAATTCATGATGAAGATCACTGCATGCTTTTGTTGTGTTCTTTGTCTGATTCTTGGGATCATTTAGTGATGGAAATTGGGAGCACGACAACCAATTTCAAGATGGAAGATGTGGTTGCTTCTTTGTTATTAGAAAAAATGAGAATGAAATATTTTGAGATGGAAAAGGAGGCTCTTGTTGTTCATGGAAGATCGAAATAAAAAGGTAAGAAGAAGGATAAAAAGTCCAAATTGAAATCAGAAGGGAGATCAAAGTCTCCTGGAAAAAGGTCCAAGGTGAAGTGTTGGAATTGTGGGCAGCCTGGTCATGTCTAAAAGGATTGTAAAGAGAAAAAAAAAGAAAAGAAGAAGAACTATTTTGATAATGATTCTTCTTAGAGTGAAGCAAATTCCTTTATTGCAGCCTTGGCAACTTAGGCATCAGATGATGTCTGGCTGATTGATTCTAGAGCATCTTTCCACATGAAATCTCATAGAGATTGGTTAACAAAGTATGAAAAATAGGATGGTGGGAAGGTGTATTTAGAAAGTGATTCATCTCTAGAAATTGTTGGTTGTGGAAGAGTCAGAATTCAGTTTCTCGATGGAAGAATTAAGGGAATTGATGGTGTAATGCATATACCAGGTCTGGCTTAGAATTTACTTTCTGTAAGTAAGCTAAATGATGTTGGAGTGCAAGTCTCATTCTCAATTAATTGTTGTAAAATGAATAGAGGCTCGATGGTGTTGGCTAGGGGTGCTCAAATAGGTACTCTGTATAAGTTGGATGCACTTCTTGTTCAATGTAACAGTGTCTCTACAAAGTCACAAAAGGTTGTTCGTGGAAAGGAGACTGAAGTCCCTATAGGGGAAAATTGTTTGGAAGTTAAACTTCCAGCAGAGAAGACTATTCTTTGGCATCAAAGGCTTTGTCACATTGGTGAAAAAGGTTTAAAAGCCTTGAAAAATAAAAACTTGGTTGAGGGGCTTGATGATTGTAATCTAGAGTTTGAATTATGGGAACATTGTATATATGGTAAACATCATCGCATTTCTTTTTACTCTAGTCCTCATAAATCTTTTGGTGTTATGGATTATATTCACTTTGATGTTTTCGGTCTAGTAAATGTTATTTTGTTGTCAAATTCAAAATATTATGTATCTTTTATTGATGATTATTCAAGGAGGGCATTTGTATATTTTTTGAAAAATAAATCAGAAGTGTTTAGTTGATTTAAAGAGTTTAAGAACTTGGAAGAAAATCAAACAAGAAGAAAAATTAAATGCTTAAGGATAGATAACGGTGGTGAATTCTGTTCTAGAGATTTTGAAAGGTATTGCAAAGACCATGGAATTAAGAGGCATAAAACAACACCTTACACTCCATAGAAAAATGGAGTTGTTGAAAGGTTGAACATGACATTGATGGAGAAGGAAAAAAGTATGTTGAGTAATGTTGGTCTAGAGTAGAAGTTCTATGTTGAGGTTGTGGCTACAACATGTTACTTGTTGAATCAGTCTCCTTCGTCATCAATTTACAAAATGCCTATGGAAGCTTGGTTTGGTAAGAAGCCCTCTCTAAGACATATTCATGTCTTTGGTGTGAAAGGATACAAGCTTTGGAATCCTATGACTGAAAAGGTTGTATACAGCAGAAGTGTAATATTTCGAGAGTCAAAACTTTCTTTAGTGGATCTGTAGTCAGGGATGAAAGAAAATAAAGATGAAAATGATGTTGTTGAAATACCTCTAACTCTAGATAAAGAGGAACACATTGATAGTGTACTTGAAACTAAGGAGAGTTCAAGTAGCTCTGAGAGTTCTAAAGAAGAACCACAACCTCAACCTGTGAGAAGGTCTATACGTGAAAGGTGACAACCGAATAGGTATGGATTCTCTATGTTGGATTCTAGTTGTGCCTATGCTTTGATTACTAATACTAATGAGCCTAGGATTGTAAAAGAGGCAACTAAAATGTCTAATTCAGATTCCTAGTTGGAAGCCATGAATGAAGAAATGGCATCATTAAAGAAAAATGATACTTGGGTTCTGGTTCCATTGCCTGAAGGTAGAAATCATGTGGGCTACAAATGGGTATTTAAAAATAAAATCGGTCTGAATGACAGTGTTGAAAAGTATAAAGTGAGGTTGGCTACAAAGGGATATTCCCAGGTAGAGGGAATTGATTATGGGAGTTTTTTTCTCTAATAGCAAAGCTGACATCTATTAGATTTCTTTTGTCACTTGTAGGAGCATATGACTTGGAGATTGAGCAGATGGATGTGAAGACAATATTTCTTCATGGTGATCTTGAAGAAGAAATTTATATGTCCTAGCATGAGCACTTTGTGGAAAAAGGTAAAGAAAATTTGGTCTGCAAGTTAAAGAAATCTCTATATGGTTTGAAATAGTTGCCTAGAATGTGGTACCAAAAATTTGACACATTTGTTTTGTCACTAGGTTTTGTAAGATCAAAATCAGATCATTATGTGTACTTCAAAATTGAAAATGATTGGGTTATTATTATTGCACTCTATGTTGATGATATGTTGTTCATAGGGAATAGTAAGTCTATGATTTCTGATCTGAAATCTCAGTTGTCTGCAAAGTTCAAAATGAACGATCTTGGTGCAGAAAGGTATATTCTTGGAATGGAAATAACCATGGAAATAAAGAGTAGAAAGCTTTGGCTTAGCCAGAGTAAGTATATTAACATTGTTGTGGAGAGTATGACTGATTGCAAGTAGCTAGTTGCTCTAGTTTTGTAAGGAACGAAGCTATCTATTGAAGATTGTCCAAAATCTCCTACTGAGATGGAGGACATGACCAGAGTACCTTATGCAAGTGCAACTGGTAGTTTAATGTATGCAATGTTCTATACTAAGCTAGACATTTCCCAAGTAGTGGGAGTACTTAGTTAGTTTATGGCTCATCCAGGTAGGTCGCATTGGGATGTTGTAAAAAGAGTATTAAGATACTTGAAGGGTATGTCAGAGTATGCCTTGTGTTATCAAGGTCACTCTACTAGATCTCAAAATTCAGTATATATTTTCATGTTGAATGTTGGCGCAGTTAGTTGGAGGAGCAAGAGAAAGGCTATAGTCGCTTTATCCACTATAGAGGTTGAGCACATGGTAACAAATCATGCCTATAAGGAATCCATTTGGCTTAAGATCCTGTGTTATGATATTGGTTTTGATGCAGGGAAGATTATTATTTGTTGTCACAATCAAAGTGCCATTTGTTTGGAAAAAAAAATTAACTTTCCATGCTAGGACGAAACATATTGATGTGCAGTACCACTTTGTACATGATATGGTGGAGGATGGAAAGGTCTATTTGGAAAAGGTTGATACTCTGAAGAATGTTGTTGATGCATTGACAAAGCCAATGAGCATGGATAAGTTCAGATGGTGTGCAAATTTGATGGGCCTTGGGGTCTAGAATATTTAATGACTTCATGTATTGAAAAGGGTTCAGTGAGTTCTTCATTAAGTGGGATATTGTTGAGAAAATGTGTCTCAAACTCATTGGTATAACCCTAGTTCTATCACAAGTCAGCTCAAAATTACATAAGTGTTACTTTCATGCTTGTACCACTATACTGCTAGATGATTGTGAGAGAGGTGCAGTAGTGCAGTGTATACTACCATCTTGCGGAAGCCTCCTAGCTGTCTAGTGGTAGTGCGGTGTATACTGCCATCCCATAAAAGCCTCCTAGTTGTCTAGCGATAGTGGAGTATACCACCATCCCACAGGAGCCTTCTAGCTATCTAGCGGTAGTGCGGTATACCGCCATCCTACAAGAACCTTCTAGCTATCTAGTGGTAGTGCAGTGTATACCACCACTCCGCGGTGACACTTGGTTGAGCATGATAGTTGTGCGGTAGACATAATGTTGTACTGTGACTTTCAAGCAGACCATGGGTGAATGAGCATGGACTTGGTTGACTGTTGAAGTGTATGCCAAATAGTGGAGGACATTTTTGAATTGGAGATGGTTGTTCAATGATTGGTAAGTTCGACAATTGCTCAATAGAGGAAACTAAACTAAACCATTTGTACAGAGAATGTTTTCGATCATGGTTGTTGCTATACATTACAACGTACTATAATTGTTATGGTTTTGATGGTCAAAATGACTAGTGAGTGTTCTTCTTTGTATGTTGTATATGCATTGTAACAAAGAGAGAGAACATGATTGATCAGAAAAATTGAATGCTTCCATTGTTGAGATTGTGAAATTGACATATCTAAAAGCATGAGTCTGTCTATATGTAAACATTGTTTACTGTAATACAAAGTGACTTTAGCTTGGTGTGGGGGGTTTTTCTCCCTAAAGGGCTTTCCCATGTTAAATCTAGTGTCTATTTTATGTTATGTGAAATTTTTTCTCATCTGTTTCCTGGTAATGTGCATTTTTTAGTGAACTATAATTGAATTTTTTGAACCTTAATTCTACATTATCTCCTTAGAATTGTCATTAGGAAAGTGATTTCCAACCTTTTCTTTCCTTACAGATTAATTAGGAACTTCACTTGATAATTAATTAAACATTAATTAATTATTAGGTCCCTTATTACTTTAATTACTTAAGCTAAAATTACTAGTATTTATTATTATTATTTTGGGCTATTTATAGGTTAAGTTATCTGATTGCATGAGATGATGACATTGTCACAATCTAATCAAATTATTATCTAAGGTTTTCTCTTTTTCTTTTATAAGAATTCTTTATTGTACTTAATTCACATCCAAGTATTCATTATCAATACAAAAGGCATATAAGTGCTTGTGTGGATTAATCTCTTTCTCTCTTGGTTGTATAGAAAATTAGTTGCTTTGATCTCACATTTATGATAGGTATTTTAGTTGTAAGTGATTTTTGGGAGCTATAGGGTTCACTATCAAATCCAACACTAACCACTTACCAGTGCATCACAAATACATATAGTTGGAGTCCTCTAACTAACCTTACACAAGGTTCACTAAGGGTAGTCCTCAATATAACTAAAGATATGTAAATCCCAATTCTATGAAATGAGGGATATTTCTAATTGGTTGGTGTAAGAGGGTAACCCACTTTCCACCATCACTTTGTAAGGTATAGTGATCTTTACAATCTTAGTTAGAAATGGCATATATCCCTCAATAAGAGAGTCTTTAAATTCTCTCTAAATTTCTATACCCCACTAATACATGAGGGTTCAAGTCATCAACTTGGTGATGAAATCCAAGTTAGGCCCACTAAAATAAAATAAATAAATAAGACTATTTTTTTCTCAGGATTGTGAAATTGTGTGAGAGAAGAGCATACACACTCTAACTTCAAGTGACAAAAAGTAAAATGAAACCACTTATGGTCTTTAAGATCACCAAAAGGTGAAAGAATAAATCATATGTAAATTTCCAAATCACAAAAACAAAGAAAACAAGTTCATTTAGAAACAAAGTGTGAAGTGTGAAGGTGAATGAGTAGAAAAAGTGTTTTTGGTTCCCAGAATCACCTTTTGATGCAAAGGAAGAGCATACATACTTGTTGAACCCACTAAACTAGCAAACACATTAATTCCTCTTAGAAAATTAAATGAAAAATATAAAAAATATTTCACAATTTGACCCTTAGCCAAATGACCTTGAAAAAATGTTTCAAGATTTGAGTCATACCCCTAATCTTATAGTTGAAACTAGAATACATTGATATATATGCACATACATGCACATGATGATAAAATTATGGATATAAATGAAATGGTATTCAAAAATTAAATTTGCATTTAGAATCATTTGAGCAAGTTTGTAGGGAAGGTATAATCTATTAAGTCCTAAATTAAACTAGTGTTTATAGCCATATACGTGTTTAATTCTTATACGTATCAAGGAAAGTGTATAGAGAAATTAAAGTTGAAAAGAATCAATGAAATGAATATATAGAAATGGTTTAACGGATTGAGCCCTAAATTTAAACTAGAACTAACATAGTGTATTAAGAATTTGTTTAATATATGCAAACATATATTAAAAAATACTTACAATAAATCCTAATATCCAAAAAATAAATTGTGTACTCTATTACTAGAATGATATGTGTACACATTCTCTAAAGATACTCATATACATATTGTTTATATAGAAGATATTAATCAAATGAGGGTTCAAGAATCAAATTTGCAAGGAATCTTATGAAGCCCAAATTTAAGTATGTCCATTAAAGGTTCCATGTGTTCATGTTGTATTCTTCATCTATGTATATGGAAGGGAATGTGTTAGAAAAATGGTATTATACACCTTTTTCAAGAAAATAATTATTTTATTTATATAAAATAAATATTTATTTATGATGCATCTTTAGAGATGTGTTTGGCTAAACTAAATATTTATTTGGGTCCACTTGTAATGTTGTATGTGCCTCAGTTACACATTGGAAAAAAATTAATAGTGAGAAAAATTAGTACAAATAAGTAAATGTTGGGGTTGCACTCATCGTTTCGAGAAACATGGTTTTAACTATACCAATTGGTTGTTTTGTGTGAGTTTGAATCTATAAAACCAAGCACGTTTAGTTGTTGGGGTTGGATAGTCGGTTGTTTGCCTTGGTTTCCATTTGTATCGAGCTCTTTTGTAGAGTGCATATATGAAGCATGAAATCGGATGTGTGGTTGCATGGTTACCCATTATGCTTGGACACATCGAGGATACATTAGAGATTGATGTGCTAGAAGTATTCATGGAGACTATGCAAGTGTATTGTAATTGTAGAGTAGGAAAAAGTATCCCTTTTTCACACTTAATTTTGGAATAATTAATAATGAAATGAACATAATTATGCCTTAATTTAGTGTTGTAATATTTTTTTCATATTCACATTAAGTTTAGGGCCCTTTTAAATAAAATGGACTTAATTGCACCTTCTTTTTGGTGTTGTAAGGTGTACCTTTACACTTTCACACTAATATAGAAATTTATTAATTGATTGAGGTTATTTTTCTTAATTGGCCCTTTCAATTCAAATCCAAGCCTAATTAAATGTAAATTTTGAGGGATAAAACTTGACATTCATAAACATCGTTTCACAACACTTAACTTTGAAAGATGTGTGTCTTAGGACACATTTTCCATAGGGAAAATCGGTCCTCACTTAGCCCTATGACCATATTTTGACATAATGTTTAGCATTTCTTGATGTGTGTCCTAGGTAAGTGGCCTAAGATCCATTCATCACATGGTGAATGGGTCCTCACTTAGACCTAGGACCCCCCTTTAAAATATGTTTTTGGCAGTATTTTAATGATTTCAAATCTATAATTTGGTGTTGGCTTGTGATATTTGAATTTCAAGAATTAATCTTAAGATATGTATAAATACAAGGTCATTTCACTAAGTTCATACTATAAGTTTTATGCAAGCATCCTAATAGAAAAATTATGATCAAGAGAGAATTCAAGAGAAATTTCTATGGAATTCAAGGGTAGATTTGAAGAAGATTATTGCAGCAATAAAGATTCCATTGTCATATCAAAGATGTATTGCACCATGCATGTTGTTTGAGCTCATATGTTGATGTAGTGTTCAAGATCAATTCAAGCATATCAAAGGAATTGTTTCACATCAAGTTTCATGATCAAGATCTACATTCATTAAAACCACTTCATGCAAATTTTTATATTTGTACTCCAAGATTTCACTTAAGGTTTGATGAGTTGTTACATATTATTGTTCATTCATCATTCCTCCATGCTTTTATTCATTTCAAGGTTTAATTACCAAAATGGGGTTTGACCAAGACAAACCTCCATTCCCTAACAAAAAACATTTTGCTCTCTTTGATGTGTGATTGCAGGTTTTAGGTTGAAGATCAATTGGAGAGAAAATTTGAAATTGAAAAGTTGTCAAAGTTGCAAGAAAAATTGTCAAATCATGGAAATTGATCTACAAGATTTATTTCTGATTTTTTGATAGTGAACAACTGGAATCTAGGAGTGCAAACTGAGTAGAACTGAACCCAGAAACTAATTTTTTCGAACCCTAGCCAGGACTCATTCACCATAGGGTGAATGAGTCCTCAGTGAGGTCTAAAAAAGTATCTTTGGTGACTGGTACACAACTTTCTCACCTTTCTAGATCGGTATTTTGATAGTTAGTTATATTAGTTTTTAGATTTATCTTCTACAACATACATTTTGAATGAAAGTAGATAAATAGTTCCCTTTGTTATCAATCCATTTGCATCCCCCTAAACATATTTTTCTATGTTTCATTATGGTCAACCTGACCTTTTGAACTAAAGTTTGATCCTTGCATTTTTTGATTTTGGAGTCCTTTTTCATCCTAGATTTAGATCTTGCATTCATTTGCATTTCTTTGCATTGAATTAGGTCTTATTTAGGGTGTCTTATCTTTGCATTTCATTTAAGGTTTTAGGATTGCATAGTTTACATTCTTTAAATCTGAAAAAAAAAAAAAATCATCTTGCATATCATATACATCATATTAACTTGCATTTGAAAATTGAACAAAATTGCATATCAAACTAGCTTTTCTAGGTTGTCATTTTGTCATAATTTGCACGTGCATTCCACATTGAATTCACATAAAACTTAAACTTAAACTTATCGTAACAAACTAGAATTTGAAAAGCACTCAAAAATATATAAAAAATCGTTTCAAAACTCTCATCTAAGACCCATTCATCCTAGGGCGAATGAGTCCCTAATCAAGTCATAATTTGATTTTTTTGGACATTAAAATATTCATTTCTACATTTATGTTTGTTGCTTTTAGATTGTTGTTATTATTTGTAGAATTTGTGTTTCATCAATTTGATTATATCTAGCTTAATTTGGTAAAGTTAGTGCATTGTATGATTTTAAAATTGCATTTACAAGACTTTATTTTTCATATTTTTGCATAGTGTAATCAATAAATTACCTTGTTTAGAATTTAAAAATTGCATTACATTGCACTTTACCCTCTTTCCACTTTGGGTTGGCATTGAGTTCGTAAAACTTGTATGATCTTTACAACTTGGTGTCCTATTAGCAATACTATTGTAAGACGTAGTTTGAGACTCGTCATCCTACAATACACCTCCTAGTAGAATTTGGAAAATAAATGACTACATGACTAAAATTTTAGTCATTACAACTAAAAATGAATAAATTTTAGTCATTTTTTGCAACACAGCTATAAATGACTAATTTGATCATTATAAGTGACTCATTTGATCATCGGGTAAAAAATAAGGAGAAGTGGAAAGTAATAAAAAAAAAAGTGAAAGACTAAGTTTTTTATGGGGCACCAAACAATGTAAAAGAGAATTTTGACTAAGTTTTTTTTGGGCACGAAACAATGAAAAAGAGAATTTTCATTCGTTGTGTCTATTGAGCCATACAACAAGAGGAAGGTTAGGGGTTTTTTAGTTTGTTGGTTGGAAGAAGTCCAAATATTTTTTAAGGGCATGGCGTAGAACTAGTAGTTGGTTACACCAACATCTATCCACATTGTTGAGAACATCTGGGATAAAGGCATGTTAAGATTGATCTAAAGAAACATTTATTTGTGGCTTTGAATTCATCCACACTGTAGATATTCACAAGGGTGTGAAGAAACATTGCATGCATGAGGAGATTTTCCAAGATTTTGAGTACAAATCATGCTCACATTGAGTAATATTTGAGGTTTTCTTGGAAGCCTTCATCCTCACATCTTGCTAGGTATACTCTATGTCGTTAGGGTTTTTAGTTTTGTTTGAAGTTTTGAGGAAGAGCTTGCTTGTCTCCCCATGAAGGTTTTATCCCTGTCATAAGCCCAAACTAGGAAGTCAAAGCTCTTATTAGGAAAACAACCACCTTCATAGGTGATACTTTCATATCACAATGCATATATTTTGAGAAGATCATAGGCCATGATATGTTTAAGACATGACAATAGTCTTATTGTTGAAGTTTCAATGGGTTTGACTAGTTATGAGGAGTTTTTATGGTTATGAATGGCAATATGTATGTATTTGTAAGGAAAATAAAGACAAATAAATGGAATATGTATGTTTTACTATCTTGATATCACCAATGTTAACCACCATTAAAATTCAATCATGGCCTACGGGTGAGAACTACTTCTTTGGCCAATATGTTTTTGTCCTTGGCCATTTACAAACCAGAAGGGGTTTTTTCCTCTAGTTACTAACAATCTATGAGATTTTTTTTCTCAAATCTATTCGTTTGAAAACAAATTTCCAAGACAAATCTCATTAGGGTTTGATGTGGGTGTTCAAAAGTAACCTACCATTGCATGTTTTCTTTATCTAAATTATCATGACTATAGCTTCTCTTTATTTTTATCCATCCTTTTCTACCTAAATAAACAAGTGTTTTAAATCTCCCTTATCACCCATTGTCATGTGGCTATAACTGTCCCATGAATCCTTCATGGTTGATCTTTCATGACTATCATTCATATCTGAAGATGGCAATTTAAAAGTCTTCAAGATAATTGTGCTCTGTCCTTTCATGTCTTATAAATATTGATAACCATGACTATCCTATTTCAATTAGGTCAATCTCAATACAATTACTTGATATCCACTTATACTAGCTTCAACTATGACTAAGGTCATATTTACTATCATGTTTGAGCTAACTATCCTTGTAAAATATTGTGACTATCCATTGGTTATAGTAATTGTCCCTACTTCTTGATTTTACCTTAGCTTCATGGTACTTGTTGTATTTATTACAATCACAAAGAGTGTCTTTTGCATATGGATTTCCCTTATATCCTTTGACAATGACTATCATCTTTTATGTCTTATAACCATCTTTTATTATCTACAATTTTCCCTTTTATAAATGTTTATACACAATTCATTTCCCTTTGTTAATAGGTCTACCAATATTGAATGCTCAAGGAGACCTTCATGGTGAAAGCCTTTTCCATTTGTAACATGACTATATTTAATTGAGCACTATCCTCTTCAAAACTCTACTTTCATGCCTTCATGAACCTCTCATAATCCAAGGTACAACTAAGAGTTTTCCATGTAGCTTGCACTTGAAACTATCATGGTGATGAATCATATGCAAACTTCTTGTCCTCATTCATCACTGGACTCATTCTAAGTATTCATTGTCTTTTGGCATAAAAAAACCTTATCATTTCTATACGATCACTACCCTTGCACAATCCTTTTAAGTAACATTCATAAGGTTTAGAAAATCTTGATCACTATCTAGAATATCCCATTAAACATGGGTTGTGCTTGAATGCACTACATAATTGATATAACACAACCACTCTTCATATCAACCAAAGTTATAGGCTCTTTATTGCAGCAAGAGGTAATCACTCTTGGATCATGCTATCATTATATTGTAACCTATTAAACTTGAGTCAACTTGAGTGCACCCAATGATGATTGACGCCTAATTGTGATGATAGTTATTAATTTTTACATGAATTATGCTCATATGGTTGCCTCCATTTCTCTCACAACATGGCCATATTAAACTTAGGTCACACATGAATGCATCATGTATTTTTTATAGAACAACTATGCCACATGACCAATAGAGTTATGGATCACATAATTAGAGTCACAAGAATGTGTTCCTCAGTTGTGCTCTTATGTACCATTACAACATAACCCTTTGGACTTATATTGCCCAAATGCTTACATTGCTTATTTTCTCTTTGGATGGATGGAAATTCAATGTTAGGGATTTGTATGTAGTTCATGCTCATATAAGTTCCTTCATCACCATTACACAATAGTACATTGGAATTTCCTTTCTTGAACCTTTACTTCATTTTTATTGTTAGGGTTTCTTAGTGATTATTCCATTTCTACATGGCATATTTTTGAAAGAAACCAAGCAAAATATCATTCTATTTTTAGTTAACTCCTACTAACATACTTTTGGAATAAATGTTTGACTCCATTACTTCAAGTGTGAAGATTTTTTTTAATCTGTAGTAGAAAGCTTCTTATGTTGAAACCCATCCTGTAAACTTGCTTTAAGCTACATTTTGGAGGCTTCATAGAATTTTTGTGATTTATATAGCCTTTTTTTTATGGTAAATGACATTGGATTATTTCTAAAACTAAAATGATTTATTAATTATGGTTTTATGATGATTAAATGTTCTATTTAGAAGGGGTTAATATGTGGCATTTTTTTATGTACATGAAGAATATATTGTGATGCAACATTCAGGTATGGATGGTTCAAGAAAACTTGGATTGCTATCAGTGACATAACTAGGTTGGAGAGTACCTTGAGTTGGTCTAAAACACTTTCGAGTGTTTTCGATTGAAAGTTGAACCTAAGTATAGGAATAAAAATGTCGGTGGATAGAGAAAATCATAAATTTTTTGGTCCAATTTCAAATCCAATTTGAGGTTGTGAATATTGGGTAGAGAAAGTTTGTACATTCTAAAGATAAAATCATAAATCTGCTAGTCCAATTGGAGATCCAATTTGAGGTTGTGAAGCCCCCACAGAGAAAGTTCCTACATTCTAAAGATAAAACCATAAATTTGTTGGTCCAATTGGAGATCTAATTTGAGATCATGAAAATCTGATAGAGAAAGTTCCTACATTCTAAAGATAAAATCATAAATCTACTTAGTCCAATTTGAGGTCCAATTGTAAGGATCTGTCTTTTTAATTATACTTTCTGACATTTGGCTTGATACAAATTGTTACTTTAGAATTATGGTATTTCTTTTCTTCTAATGTTTTCAACCCTCATTTCAAGGAAGAGCTTTGAAGATGGTTCCTTTAGATGGATACTACATTTTTTTGCTATATGTTCAGTCTAGAAACACCAAAAGCTTAAGTATTGTCATACTCAGAGCATATTTTATGCTGATGTGGATATGTTCTAACCTGTAGTTAATTGTTGTAGCATAATAGATAGGCTAAATATTTGTTCATATACCATTGTTTCTAATTCAAAATTGTTATACCTTATTCTAGGATCAAATCATAGGGGGGGTCTATACATAAAATACCATTGTTTCAAATTCAAAATTGCTAGTTATTTCACAATTGTTTGCTTCATTTATTTGATCTAAGACAACCTGTTGTAGAGAAGATGCTCTCAAAATCACAATAAAATCCTTTATTCTAGTAAGACTATTCAAAATCTTCCCATCATAACAATGAACAAAAGCATCAGTCATTAACCTCAACTTTGCAAGAGTTTCATCAAATTCTACTTTTCCACTTTCTTTTCCATTCTGAATTTTATTCTCAATTTCATCCATGTAGAACTTCCTTAGCCTATAGATCATGTTGTTATCCATAACTTTACCAGGTTTCAAGGATAGCTTCGAGTTTTTACCCAAGAAACAGTTGACGAAATTCAACCTTACTAGATACAATGTGTTGAAAAGCTCTTTGAAGTTATTTTGGAAAAGAGTTCCTAAGAGTATAATGTGCAGCTTTGAATTAACCTTTTTGCATGAATTCCATATCTTTGATCAACTATTTCGAGATTAATGACCTTCATCAAGAACAAGTAGACGTAGGCTCTCTAAAAGTAGTTTTCCAATATGCTTAGCCTCTTCAGGAAGGTTCACATTTGTCTCACAAGTTAGTTATACAAAAATATTGTAGCCAATAACAAGCGCACTTTTTATTCTCTGCCACCCACTTGTGAGAAAAATGTGAGCCTTCATGGAGAGGCTAAGCATATTGGAAAACTAAGCTTGTAGAGAGCATAGGTCTGCTTGTTCTTGATGAAGGTCATCAAGCTCAAAATAGTCGATCAAAGATATGGAATTCATGCAAAAGGGTTAATTCAAAACTATGCATTATACTCTCAGGAACTCTTTTCCATATCAACTTTAAAGAGCTTTTCAACACATTGTATCTAGTAAGGCCAAAAAAATTCAATTGATGCTTGGGTAAAACTCAAAGCTATCCTCGACACCTGGTAAATTTATGGATAACAACAAGATCTACAGGCTAAGGAAGTTCTTCATGGATGTGTTGGGAAAATGTGTCTCAACCTTGCAATTATATAAGGTTTATTGTTGATAGGTGGAAACTATCATGCAAATATTATACACTCATAGCAAGATGTGGCATTCAGGGCATCACCCCAAAATTCTTTTCTCATTGATTCAATTTCCTTCTACACTTGAGAAAGTTGAATCGAGTCCCAAGGATAGACAAGAAGTTAAGGAGAGCTCATCTAGCTCTGGGTCTTCAAAAGAGGAGGAAGAACCTCCAACTCAACTTGTTTGTAGGTTTGCAAGGTATAGAAAACCACCTAAAAGGTATTCACCTGATGATTGGAGATGTATTTTTTCTTTGAATACTAACATGGATGAACCCAAATCTATAGAAGAGGTACTAGGTATGAATGATGCAAAATCCTGGAAGATTACTATGGATGAAGAAATGATATCTTTGAGAAAGAATGATACATGTGATCTTGTACCGTTTCCTGAAGGAATAAAAATTGTTGGTTTTAAATGGGTGTTCAAGAAAAAGATTGGTTCAGATGGAGTTATTGAGAAGTAAAAAGAAAGGTTGGTTGTGAAGGGTTACTCTCAAGTTGAGGGTGTTGATTATTGTGAGATATTTTCTCCTATTGCAAAAATGACATCCATTAGAACAAAGTAAATAGGAATGTGATCCAATTTCCTTCTACACCTAAGAAAGTTGAATCAAGGCCCAAGGATAGACAAGAAGTTGAGGAAATCTCATCTATCTCTCAGTCTTCAAAAGAGTCTAGGAAGAACCTCCAACACAACTTGTCCATAGGTATACAAGGTATAGTCAACCACCTGATAGGTATTCACCTGATGATTAGAGATATATTTTTTCTTTGAATACTAACATAGATGAACCCATATCTGTAGAAGAGGAACTAGGTATGAATGATGTAGAATCCTAGAAGATTGCTATGGATGAAGAAATGACATCTTTGAAAAAAAGTGACATATGGGATCTTGTACCATTCCCTAAAGGAAGAAAATTTGTTGGTTGTTAATGTGTGTTCAAGAAAAAGATTGATTCAGATGGAGGTATTGAGAAATATAAAGCAAGGTTGGTTGCAAAGGGTTACTCTCAAGTTGAGGGTGTTGATTATGGTGATATATTTTCTCTTGTTGCAAAAATGACATCCAGTAGATTTTTTCTTTCTATTGTTGATGCTTATGATTTAGAGGTTGAGAAAATGGATGTGAAAACTGCTTTCCTTCATGGTGATTTGGAGGAGGATATTTATATGACACAGCCAGAGCACTACGTGGTGAAAGGTAAAAGTAAGTTGTTTTGTAAATTGAAGAAATATTTGTACGACTTAAAAAAGAGTCCTAGGATGTGGTACTAGAAATGTGATACATATGTGTTGAGTTTTGGATTTGAGCATTCTAAATTCGATCATTGTATTTATTATAAAACTGATGGTGATCATTTCCTATTTATTGCATTATATGTTAATGATATGTTATTTATTGGTAGAGGGAAAGGTATGATTTCAGAACTAAAATCTCAACTTGCTACTAAATTTGAAATGAAAGATCTTGGTACAACTAAGCATATTCTTTAGATGGAAATTAAAAGAGATAGCGTGAATAGAAATCTATGGCTTATCCAAAGTAAGAATGTCAACTCAATTTTAAAAAGGTTTGATATGCAAGATTGTAGACCATTATGTGTTCCTATTTCAATTGGAACAAAGTTATCTATTTTACATTATCCAATATCCCCATTAGAGATGGAAGACATGAGCAGAGTGTCTTACCATAGTGTAGTTAGAATTTTGATGTATGCTATGGTTTTTACTAGACCAAACATTGCTCAAGCAGTGGGAGTTCTTTCTAGATATATATCTAATCCTAGTACAATTCATTGGGATACAATTAAAAGATTCTTTAGATATTTGTGGGGTACATTAAATTATTCCATATGTTATCATAGTAATGTGATTGAAGACAACATTTCCCTTGATATTCATGGTTCTATGGATTTAGATTGGGTAGGTGATGTTGATAGAAAAAAATCCACCAATGCTTATGTTTTTACTTTATTTGGTGGTGCAATTGGTTGGATGAGTAAGCAAAAGGTTGTGGTTGCTTTTCCCACTACTGAAGTAGAGTATATGGTAGCTACTCATGCTTGTAAAGAAGTTATTTGGCTTAAGAGACTATGTTCATATATTGGAATAAAACAAGGTGTAGTGACAATTTATTGTGACAGTCAAAGTGCAATATGTCTAGCCAAGAACATGACATTTCATGCTAGGACCAAGCACATTGATGTATAGTATTAATTTTTTAAAGATATGGTTGAAGATGGTAGGGTGGAGTTGGTTAAGGTAGAGACTTTGATGAATATTGTTGAATCTTTAACTAAGCTTGTGAGCACAAAGAAGTTCAAATGGTGTTAAGAGACTATGGGCCTTTCGACCCCTAGCAATTAAAGAGACGATGGTTAAACCCTCACATTTCTCTTGCAAGGTGTTTGTCAAGTGGGATATTTTTTGGGAAAATGTGTCTCAACCTTGCAATTATATATGGTTTATTGATGATAGGTGGTGACTAATCATGCAAATACTGTACACATCAAGGTTTTTCAACTAACATGTCAAATTTTTTTCTTTTTGACACATCAAGGTTTTTTCCTGCTGACATGTCAAGGTTTTTCATTAACACATCAAATGAAAAATGACCTTGTAAAACCCTAATTCTATAAGGTTCCAAAAAATATTGTTATAAGTGGGTGGGATGTAAGTAAATGAGGGTGTATTATGAGAGTCTAATACTAGTCGTGTTTTCTCTTGATCTCTAATGGTGATACTCTTGTGAAAAGCTTTCACTGCAAGTATATTGTAATATTTTGATTTTTGAATAATATATTGGGCATCTTTTAGAGTGCGGATTTTTTCTCCTGAAAGGTTTTTCCCCATGTAAATCATTGTGGTGTGGTATGCATGATACTTGTGTTTATTTTTGTTTAAGTTTTTGTAACTGTTAAAGACTTGTAAAAGTTTTACATTATTCTCTTCTCAAGGTTAGTGTAGGAAGTTGTTCTACTACCTTAGCTTCCTTACAATATGAAATTGGGAATAAAATTTAAAATGGAAAAGAGAGTGGAAAAGTAGAATTTGATGAAACTCTTGCAAAGTTCTCGCTAATGACTAATGATTTTGTTCATTGTTATGATGGGAAGATTTTGAATATTATTCTTAGAATAAAGGATTTTACTGTGATTTTGAGAGCATCTTCTATATAGCAAACTATCTTAGATTAAATAAATGAAGCAAATAATTGTGAAAGAGCTAAAAATTTTGAATTTGAAACAATGGTGTCTTATGTATAGACTCGCCCTATAATTTTCTCCTAGAATAAGGTATTGATATTTTGAATTTGAAACAATGTTATATGAACAACTATTTAGCCTATTTGTTATGCTACAAAAATTAACTACAAGTTAGAACATATCCATATCAACATAAAATAGCAGGTGCAATTCACCTCAAACTCTACTATCATAATTTCTTTGTAAGGAACTTTTCACTCCATGAACATTCTCTATGCACATCATTATGTTGGTTATTATCTTGATTTCCTTTGTGATCAAAAGAACAGTGGAGTTCATTGAATAGCTCATGACCATTTTGCAATGCTATGATCCAATTCTCTTTTACTTCTTACTCATTGTGTTCTCAGTCACCATGTGCAAATGACTTAGAGGATAGATCTTTGTCACCATTTGATAGTAACTTTCATTGTTTTTGGACTATTTGTTATGATTCAATCACTGTTTGAAAGTGTTCTTCCTTTCTCAGCCCTATAGGACATAGGACAATTCACAATTTGCAACTCTTTGTTAAACATGTGCACGACAACTGAGAGGGGGGGTGAATCAAATGTCACACAAGTTAAAACTTAAAAATTTATCTCTTATCAATTCTTTAGTCACACTATTATGTTATTGATTATGAGCATGAAACACAAATAATAGAAAGTAAATCAACACAATGAACGCCATATTTTTACATGGAAAACTCAATAAGGGAAAAACCATGGTGAGGGTTAACTCACAATATAAAGATTATAAATTGAATACAAAGGCTCATTGCCCAAAAGAGGACTCACTATCCAAATACAAAGGCTCACTACCTACAAAAAGGACTCACTATTCAACAAGGAGACTCACTGCCTACAGATACAAAAGAGAACAAAAGATCCACCACTACAATTAAAGCACGTTCACAAGATTACATAAACCTTCATCTCAGTGCCTTCAGCACACTGAAAAATGCTATCACAACTCACTCACACACACTTCTACTCTAATGATTTGTGGCACACTTTTATCACTTTGCATCACACTATCATACAACTCTTCACAATTCAACTTGATTTTATACCATTCTCAACCTTTGAAGCATTAACAAAGGTTAGCCACAAATAACCCATTTCATAAATTCAAATTAGGTCAGCAACTCAAAATATATTGCTGCAGTGGATAAAGAAATCGAGTTTTGCTTTTTACTCAACCATGAAACTAATCTTCCACCAAGAAAGAAAGCACCGCCACTAGTACTCTTTCATTCATCTACACATCCAGCCCAATCAACATCTGTATAGGCACTCAAGGAAAAATCATTACTCTTAGGGTACCATAGTCCATAATCCAGTGTACCTTTAAGATATCTAAATATCCTTTTTATAGCTATAAGATATGCTTCTCTAGGATCTGCTTGAAATATAGCAACTAAACACACTGTGTGCATAATATTTGGTCTAGTAGTAGTAAGGTACAATAGTCCACCAATCATGGATTTGTATTTTCTCTAATAAGTCTTAGCAGATTCATCATCTTTCCTCAGTTTACATCCAGTTACCATGGGAGTACAAGTCGGTTTAGAATCCTCCATCCTAAACTTCTTCAACAACTATTTTAAATACTTGGACTGTGAAATGAATATCCCTTTATTAGTTTGATTCACTTATAGACCAAGGAAGAAATTCAATTCACCAATCCTAGACATCTCAAATTCTTTTTGCATCTCTTCAGCAAACTTTTTACACATGCCATCATTTCCACCAAAAATGATATCATCAACATAAACAACTACAACCAACATCTTATTATCTTGCATTTTGAAGTAGAGGTTGTTGTTAGTAGAACCTTTGTTGAATCCTTGCTTTGTTAGGTATCTATCTAGTCTTGCATACCAAGCTTTGGGGGCTTGCTTCAATCCATACAATGCTTTCTTCAATTTACAGACCATGTTCGGCTTGTCAAACAATTGAAACTCTTCAGTTTGCTCCATGTACACTTCTTCCTCCAACTCACCATTCAGAAAACTTGACTTAACATCCATCCGATATACCTTGAAGTCCTTGTGGGAAGAGAATACCAAAAACATTCTAATAGCGTCCATTTTGGCCACAGGGGAAAAAATTTCTTCAAAATCTATTCCTTCAACTTGTGAATATCCTTTGCATACTAGTATTACCTTATTCCTTACTACTCCATTTTCATTTAGCTTATTTTGGAGCACCCATTTTGAGCCAATCATATTTTTGTTCATAGGCTTAAGGACTATTTTCCATGTTTGATTATTTTCTATCTATTGCAATTCCTCTTTCATAGCTCTCATCCAACTTTCATCTTCACATGCTTCTTTTACAAATTTAGGTTCTTTTAGAAAGTAAACAAAAATTTACCTCAACAACAACTCTGCTTCTTGTCTTTACACCTTCACTCTTGTCTCCAATTATATAATCTTCCGGATGATCCTTCTGTACATATTTAGGAGTCCTAGTAGCAAGTTCCAGTTCATTCTCTTCTTCTTCCTCTTCTTCTTGTTCTTGTTCTTCTTTTTCTTCTTCTTCCTTCTCCTTATTTTCTTCAGGTACATGTCCATAGATAGGATCATTAGGTTCAACTTCACTTATCTCAATAGGTCTGTGTTTGTCTTCATCAACTTTCACATTAGCACTTTCAATAATCTTTCTCAACCTTTTCTTAAAAAATTTGTATGCCTTGCTAGTAGTAGAGTATCCAAGAAATATTCCTTCATCACATTTAGCATCAAAATTTCCAAGATTTTCAGCATCTCTTTTAATATAGCATCTGCTTCCAAATACCTTAAAATATTTCACAGGAGGATTCTTACCAGTCAATAACTCAAAAGGTGTCTTTGTGTTGTGTTTGATTTGAACTCTATTAAGAACATAAACAAAATTATGTATCGCTTCTCTCCAATATACATCCGATACATTGGAATCTTACATCATAGTTATAGCATCTTCCTGTACTATCCTATTTTTCCTTTCAACTACTCTATTTTGCTATGAGGTTCTTAGAGTAGAAAATTGTCTTTTTATTCCATGCTTCTCATAGAATGCATTAAATTCACCAGAAGTGAATTCACCACCTCTATTAGATCTCAAACACTTTATTTTCAAATTTACTTCATTTTCCACTCTTGCTTTGAATACCTTAAATCTATCTAGGGCCTGATTCTTTTCTTTGAGAAAATAAACCCATGTCATTCGAGTGTATTTATCAATAAGAAACATGAAATATCTGTCACCATTCAGGCTTCCGGTCTTAGTCGGACCACATAGATTAGTGTGTACTAACTCCAACATTTTGGTAGTAGAATGTTATTTTCCCTTAAAGCTACATCTTGTCAGTTTTCCTAATTGAAAACTTCTACAAATAGCATTAGCAGGTCTTGTGATTCTAGGTAGTCCTCGAACAATCTCCTTAGCATTGATCTTGACTAAGTTATCAAAGTTCACATGTCCCATTCTTCAGTGCCATAACCAACTTTCACTAATTTGAGATACAAGACTGTGACCATCAACTCCCTTCAGCTGATAGATGTTTCCATGAGTTCTTCTTCCAATAGCAATCATATCTCCATTTCTGAATCCTTTTCTAATTTCGCAAGTATTGTTCTAAAAGTCAAGTTTAAAGCCATTACTACACATATGACCAACACTCAAAAGGTTATGCCTCAAACCCTTCACTCAATATACATCATCAATATTGTGCACTCCATCAAGATTAATTGAACCTTTTCCACAGATCTTACCTCTTGAATCATCATCGAACATAACTAAATCACCATCATATTTTTCAAGTTTCTAGTGAACTTGCTCTTATCTCTAGTCATGTGATTTGAACATCCACTATCAATTACCCAATAGTCTTCATCCTATCTTGCATGGAAAGAAGTAACCAAATTACCTTCCATCCTATTCTTCTTAACCTTTGAAGCCTTCTTACTTACACATTTTCCAGAGTTAGTGGATACAAATTTATTTTCCAAAGCTAAGAATAAGCATTCACTATCATCAACCTCATTTTCAGATTCATCATCGGAAAGACTCACCTCTTCCTTAACATAGTACAACTTCTTATACTTCTTATACTTCCTATCCTTATCCTTATAATCCTTGTTCTTCTTATGTGTAGCCCTATTTAGACATATCAAAGCATAATGACCAATGTTACCACAAATAAATCATTTGAAGGGTAACATACCTTTATATTTTCTAGTACCTTTCTTCAATTTCCTAGTGAAGTTTGCTTCAAACTCTTTATCATCGTTATTCAGTTCTTCAATCTTCAAAGCCTTAAACGTCATTGATGTCTTCTCTTACATTTTTTCATCTTTCTGGAACTTCCTTATCTCAAATACTTGCAAGGTGTCAAATAACTCTTCCAGAGTGTAATTCTTAGGATCATACATTTCTTCAATAATAGACATCTTTTTGTTGTAACATTCTGGTAAAGTGATCAGGATCTTCTTGATTATATCTTCATCTGATAGTTTTCCTCCTTGATTTCTAACTCCATTTTTTGTCAATTCAACTCTCTAAAAGAAACTTGTAAATTCTTCACCATAGTCCATCTTCAGGTTCACAAATCTATGCTTTTCCACCAGCCTCTTTGTCAATTTCTCCTTTTCATTTCCTTCATACATGTCATCCAACTTCTTCCAGACTTCATATGCAATATCCAAAGAATTAACCTTAAATTTCTCATTTTTAGATAAACCACTACAAATTACATACTTCACCTTCTCATTTTCTTCATAAGCAAAGATCTCATCCAAAAAATTAACACCACCAGATGGAAGTGTATACTTATTCTCAACAACCTTCTAGGTCTTGAAACCAAGAGAGATAATATATCCTCTCATCTATCATTTCCAATCATTGTAGTTAGTTCCATCAAACATAAGGATTGCCAACTTGTGCGCCATCGAATATTCCTTCAATGGTTAAGCTCTACACAAGGAACCACAAGCTCTAATACCAATTGTTAAACAAGTGTAGGACAACTAAGAGGGGGGGTGAATTAGTTTTCACACAATTAGTTCAAACTTAAAACTTTATCACTTATCAATTCTTCAACCA
>VDFB02281492.1:617358086-617375509 GCA_007258455.2 Sequoia sempervirens | reverse complement strand
AAACACAATAAAGAAATTTAGCCTACCCAAGAATTCTTCTAGATATCAAGATGTAGTTTGACCACAAATATGATAATGTTCAATAGAAGAGAATTTACCTTTCGAAACTATGAAAATAGCCTATGCTTAATTTAATTCCAGGTTTGGGAAGCTTTATTCTTAATCTTTGTATATCTATGGCTTGATACATACTATTTTTGCAAATTGTTGGGGGTGGGAGAAATAAGTACCAAATCAATGGGCACCTTGTACAACCCTCACATATATGGAACCTTTTTCATTATGTGCAGATCAATGTCAACAACCCACATTTTCTCATTATGCAAGGGTGCATCACTAAAGTTTTGAATAAATAATAAGGAAAAGGCAATATCAAATCTAAGTGCAGAAAAAGAGAATCAGGTGGGTGGAGACATGAAAGTCCTATCTAAAAAGGTAGACAAGCTTTCTAAAGAACTTGTTAAAGAAACAACTGCATTCTCTAACCAGAAAGACACTCTCAAAGTTGAGTAAAAAGTGGTTGCAAAGGTAACAAATAGATGACCCATATCTACTACTGAAATTTACTGTTAGTTCAACACTTGGTAGCCTGCAACAATTCCAAAAATATAAATTATCTTAATAAAATTTTAATGCATAATTAGGTATTCTTTGAAATTCAAGCATGCAATATTAGTGTTTTTTTTTCTAGGAATGACTTGAACTTGTAATCTTCTTTTTTTCCCTCACATGTTTAAAATAAATTAATATTCATCAGTTAAAAGCTTAAACTTATATATTAGCTTTTATGTTTATTTTCCTTTTTACTGAAATTTAGTAAGAGAATGTTCTGAAAACATCCTTGTGTCCTGTTGGTGTTCCATGATCTGGGGATGCTCCTTTAAACATTATCTATATTGAAGTTACATCCCTATTTTTTTCAGTGTTTTGGGACATGGAGTGGGGATGTTTCATTCCCATCCGTGAGCTTCCAAAACATACCCATTTACAAGGACAAGCTAAAAACCCTGGGGGTGTAACCTTGAGGTACACTAATTTATATGATTGTACTTTTTTTATTACAAGTTGCATGTATCCTCTTTTTGGTTGTATTAGAGTGGTTCGTTCTTGTTTTGTATGTTTAAATTGATAAAATTCAAGAGAGTTTTCATTGTTAGTTTACAAAATGTTTCTAGAAAAGTTAGGGGACATTTCCAAATTGAAAATGGAGAGGTTCCAGGAGTTGATTAAGTCTCACCCACATTACATCCTTGTGTGGTTTTATTTTCACTACTAGGTATCCCCTTCTAGCTTAATTTAAGGTTTGTTTAGAGGGTTTCAAGTATTACATGCCTACAAAATACTTTTGTTGAATAAGAGTCTCCCTTTTTCACATGACCTTTTACCATTTTATATTTGATTTGGATATATATGTCAAAGGAGATTTCCCAAATGCCATTAAACCTTCAATATTCCTTATTTCCTAGTTAAAATATTAGGGTCTGCCAAGTATTGTCTTTTTCATGATGTATATAAAAGATTATTTGACCCCTAGTTAATGTCTAAGTATTCACAAAGAGTCTTTGAAGGTAAACCCATGCAAACAATATTCAAGGGAATCATGACAGTCATGTGGAGAAAGTGTGATTATTATGAAAAATTGTTTGGAAACTCAAGCCACTACTTGAAAGGTATCATAGTCATAACCCTAGGTACTTAGACCGAAGGATGCTACAATTACTATTCTAGTTGAAGGGCTAGGCAAAGGGAAATCTATAGGGGCTAATTGAATGTGAATACAATGATAGATAACTTCATGATAGTTGATAAGAAGAAAGAAGTCCTCAAGATAGCACATGTGATAGTCAATAAGGGATCATGAATGACAATGATAATAAAATTATTGATAAGTGATACCACAATCAACATCAATCATAGGTACATATTCAAGGAACAATGAAGATAGCTATTGAATGGTAGTGTTAAGGTATTGTTTGGAAATTCATAAACTAGCAAAAGATGATAGTCTAAATATTAAGATAGTTATGATCTAGAGCATAAATAATGAAGTCTTAATGACATGATTACATAAAATTTATCATCCTCAAGGAAGCATAAAATATGATAGTGCATATTTCTCTTCAAAAGGTTTAATGATAGTATGCAATGATCAAAATTTGGTGAACACTTCAAATTTCTCAATGCTCAAATGAAAAACATTATTGTTATAATGCACATACCATAAGAGGAAACCTATAGATGAAGATATCTCCTTCAAGGAAACTATTCAGAGGGTATTTCAAGTGATAGTGAATAAATTTTTTGAAGTGACAATCACAAGTATACAGATGGTAAGACCAAAGGAAGAGTAAAATGTGATAACCTAATGAAGATCAAGACCTACACACCAAGAACAATGAAAATCCACATTGAATTTCAAAGAATGACAATGGGAAACGTGTATATCATATTGATTATATGAAAAGGACAGTCATTCCAAAACATAAGGCTTGAGTAAGGAAGTAATAACTAGACATGGAGGGAAACTGAGTAGTGTTAGGTAAGAAGAATGGTCAAGATTATAAAGTAGTAAGTCATCCTATGTATTTATATGATAGTCAATAGGTAACCCCATGAAGATAGTGTCCAAGGGAATCATGACAATTCTAAACATCACAATTAAAATAGTGTAGACAACCAATGATATATAGTGTAGATAGCCAATGATATACTTCAAGGAAAGTGATAGAACAAATTGAAAAAGGAGTAGATAGTGTGATATTAATGAATGACAGTCAAATGAAGAGGGAGACAATGTTTAAGTGACATTATTATTGAAAGATTCAAAAGTCACCAAGGTGACTATCAAGATTAATGTGTGGTGATATGATGATATGACCAAAATGGAGAATCACAATGTGGTAAATGTCAAGAATAAAGAATAGTGAATGAACATTTTGAAGTGATAGTTGCATTCATGAAAAGATGATGAATATCATGAAAGTGAGCACATGTTAAGTGAGATTCTTGAGTAGGTATTATGATTTATAACCATAAATACAATGAAAGAAAACTTCATTGAATCAAGAGAGACACCTAGGGTTTTAAAGTTGTGTTGAAAATTTTCATACCAACTAATGTGATAGGAATCATTGTCTAAACACTCCACTTATTCCAACAATAGAGAACTAGTTAAATAAAAAAAAGATCTTGAAAACTAAATCAAACACTCAAACTAAACAACAAATCGTTTAGATGCATTGCTCATTGATCAAATCAAAACTGATTACAAATAATCGATTCACAAAGGAATCAATTTCCTTATTGTTAAGACAATTCCTCCCCTATATGGTTCCCTCACCCATGATGTCTCTCAGGCCAACAAAACTTTCACACTCGACTACCTTATTTACTTTCCTAGAATCGACCTCTTCCTTTTCAATAGAAATTTTTTGATCTCTTCAAAAATTGTTTCCTCTTTTCTAGTTACAAGATGTGGCCTATTTTTATTTTCCCCAAAGTAATCATTCTCCTTTGACATGGGAAACCAATCACGTAAAAAAATATTGATCCCTTCCAACTACCCCTGCATCATAGGATCACACTTGCACACTTGGGAAAACTTTTGCACAACCATTGCAACACTGTACGGTTGTTGTTGGGCCTTTGTAGTGATGCAGGAAAATTCACCCACATCACTGCAAAGGCCCAACAACAACCATGCATTGTTGTGGTAGTTGTGCAAAAAAATTTATGAAGGCTCTCATGATCTGAAGTGGAACTTGCAACTACAATATCTAATAAAAATCCACTTCCAAATATGCTTTTGATGGATGTTCATATCCTCATCCAAAGCTCCAATTCACACACAAGCAAGAAGGATGATTGCAAAGGTTGAGGAGTTAGGATTTACACCCACTCGTTGCATTTTCTTAAAAATTTCTAAGGACTTTTCAAAAAAACCTATTTTAAACATATCCTTTAATCACAACATTCCATGATATCACATTTTTTTGAGGCATTTTTGAAACAATCTGCTTTCCTTGTCTATGCTTTCACATTTTCATGTATGTCTAATAGGGCACTTGCAACTACTACATATGACAAAAAAAATCATGTTGTTATTCTTTGATGGATGTCCCTTCATTATTATTGGATATCTAGTGTAGTGCACATTATTATAGTGAAAGCCTATTTTTTAGATTGTTTCATTTAGCATCACCAATATTTTCCACAAGAACATTGTCCCTATTTAAAATGATGGAAATGGTTCACATCTCTCAAAACAATTTCTCTTGCAACAATCTTGGAGATGAATTTAGATGGAGAAGATTTTTTTATTTTGTTTACCCATTAGATCTTTTTCTTATTCATGTGTTCCACCTAGATATCTCTCCATCCCTTGGGTGCTTTCCCTCCTTTCCCATTCATGTCTCCTTTCTATTTTCATATTCAAATTTTATTTCTAGGATTTTGTGGGTGCTTCTAGGAATCCCCCTTTTGTGTTGTTGTGTTTCCCCATTCACTCCAAAGGAGACTTGGTGGAACGTGAGTTTACTTGTAGCATATGGTATAGAAGCAGAAAGCTAAATAATATAAATATTTTTCTTCCTTTAAGACAATGTTTGGGTTTGCAATTCATGATATGTGCTTGCCCATATTGTTATAGAAAATTTGGCTTGTTTTCTAAATTTTTTTAGCACATATGCTTTAATGCATTTATTTTAAGAGGTGTTAGTGTTCTATTTTACATGGTATTCACTCAGTGATATTGCTAGGTGATAACAAAGTTTTTATCAAAATGGATTGCCAAGTATGCATTTGAGTATGCATATCTTAACAATAGAAAAATAGTGACAACAATGCACAAGGCCAATATCATGAAACTTACAAATGCGATTTTTTGGAATCTTGTCATGAAATCACAAAGATATACAAAGGGATCAAGTATAATGAGATCATTGTTGATAACTATTGCATGCAACTTGTCTCAAAACTTGATCAGTTAGATGTGATGGTAAGTCTTTATGCCTTAGATTTGACATTGGTTCCAATTATTTAATACTTTAAAGAGAGAGAAAAGACATTTTATTTACTCATCATCTATAATTCTCAATACAATAGAAGGTAGAGAATCTTGCTTAGAAATTATAATTATATAATATTTTATTTTATGGGATGAGAAACCTATAGTTTTTGAAAGTTGAGAGATTTTCTCTTCAGTGAAGTTTATGAACATTGTTTTCTTTGATACATTGGTGGAGACTTTTCCTTCATGTGGTTGTTCCTAACATTCAACAAAAAGGGGTCAAATTTCTTTCTGTGTTGTGATTCTTATTGCTTTAGTGGCTTTCGAAGAGTAGAGAATAAAACTCTCTTATACAAGCATCTAAATGTTGCATATGTTACAATATTGAGTTTTGGCTAGGATTATTTATAATTTTTTAACATATCAAAACTTCATAATATGATTCTATATTTTTCATTCTTTTATTCTAGTCTTTTTATTGTAAAAGGGATAATAGAAGGGTTCTGTGTGGGGTAACTATTTATATATTTTCTTCTCTTTGTTTGATGATCTGATTTTGAAAGAAGTCTAGTATATTTGGCATTGGTAGTTTGTAACTATTTTCATATCACATCATTTTCTAGTTTGCTAAATATAATGTAGAATATGAAACTTTAAACTCTAAGGCTTATGATTGCATTAAAAACCATCTATAGTAGCTTATGATTGAAGATACTATCAAAATATCCATGAGAATTTTTACTTCTTGTAAGTTAAGACCATAAGGTGTTCATAGTCATTATCAGTGAACAAATTTGTATTAGTTTTAATTTGTGTTTTCATCTCTTCACATTCTTATTGTGAATTAAAATTTCTATTGATTGTGGCAATTTTCATATTATGATAATCTTGCTAATTATTTGTTTTCTCATATTGTTGCAGTGTGAAAATCTTGTTGAATCAGAACAATTTCTCTTACTAGGGACCATGTTTTCTCATATTGTTGCAGTGTGAAAATCAAAACACACTTGAAGGTTCTTAACAACTCTAATTTAGTTGCACCAGGGGCCATGTTTAACAAACCAAATGCAAATGCTAACTTTCACTATGGTGGAATATAAATGATTCTTTTTTCTATTCCACAACACTAAGTAAAAGTCTTGAATCTGAAATACCATGTTGCCTCTTCATTTTCCAAGCCAATTTCTCCAATTTTGCATAGCTCTCCCATATTTTTGGATGTGATCTGTCTCCTATAGTTTTTTAATTGATTTATCTTTATGTTGTGTTTGACTTACTTTTTGTAAACTTGCAATATACAATGCACTTTTATTCTTTCTGAATTGAGACTAATAGTATTCTTTTTGGTTGTATTAAGGCACAACTTCATTCATGGAAAAAAAGGTAGCACCCTATTTCTCATATTAGATGGCATGTTGCATATAAAGGAGGAAATATTCTAGAGTTATTGTTGACTACATTAAAGGAGAGAGCTTCATATACGAGACATGATCAACACTCTCATTCGATTCTACACGTTACAACTTGCTCCAAGAAGATTAACCAAATTGTAGAAGTTTTAAGAGATGAAAGGAGCATGTGCTCTCATTGAAGGGCTCCAAGCATGCGTTTCCATCATTGCAGAAGTTTTTGGAGAAGTTTCTTTCTTGTCATTTTTGTGCATTGTAACTCAGATTTTTAGTCTTGTGATTGAAAATAAAAATTATAATACTCTATTTCTAAGCATTTTCAAGCAAGATAGATATTTCAAACTTGTGCAAGTTGTAGGAACACCTTTCTTTTAATAAGGTTTAGTAATTTTTCCTTCTCAATGGTTATCGTATTGTGTACAATTGTTGATTGATGTGTATTTTTTGTGTTTTATATTTAAATCCTGAAATATCAATCAAGTAAAATGACTAAAATACTACTAATTGATGTCAATCAATAATTAAATTGACTAAATATACTACCAATTGATAGAAATCAGTGAACAGTGAATAAATATGACTAAATATATGACCAGTGAAATCAATAAATAAAAATGACTAAATATGCTACCAAATTGATCAAAATGATGATTAAAATTAATGACTACATACACTACCAATGGAAAGAAATCAGTGAATAAAAATGACTAAATAAGTGACCAATTAACAACAATCAATGACTAAATAAGTGATCAGATTACATCAATCAATGACTAAATCAACGACTAAATATACTACCAAATCAATCAATCAAAACAACCAATAAATGACTAAAAATGGTTTAGTCATCAGTTTGGTCACGTTATAAATGGCCGGAAATAAACTACTAATGGTCACATGATCATGTTTTGTCATTTTTCTAGTAGTTTTTTTAATCATATATTGTTTTTTCTGTACTAGTGTATATATTGACTCACATATGCCTTACTAGTGTTTTTCTTTGTTTTATTTTTCATGTTTCTTTATGTGATTACATGTGATCCCCCGTACTATTTCGTTTGATGTATCTGTCTTTTTGTGTATTCCTCTATATATACCTACATTCTTCTCTATGTAGTAAATATTTTATCTTTTCCACTTGTCTTGTGTTTTCCTTTTGGGTATGATGCAAGGAATCGAGACATTTAGGTCTCTTCCATGATGATCTGAAGGCTTTTCCTTTGTTTCCACTCTCTATGTGTCATTCTTCTTGTTCTATGGTATTTTTGGGAATGATGACATTTTCAGTCTATAACAACATTGTAGCAAAGACATCGCCGACCACGAATCCATAGATCCTTTATGTGTTTTTGGGGAAACCTATCCATTTTCATGGGCGTAGCTTTATTTTGGAAACATATGGCTTGGCATAGGGCTTTATGAGGAATCTCATGTCTTAGGATTTGAAATTAGCTACCTTTAAAGTGGATTGCTCACAACAATGGTGTTAGACATTTCTTTAAAGTGGGGGCATACATCAATAATATCTTTCAACATTTCTCATGTTTCATGGTGTGATTTTATTTTTTCTTGTGATGCATCCTTTCCTTGGTGGTTTCATTAGGTTTGACGTCCTCCAAGACAATGGCATTTCTTAGCATACAACTTTCCTCTTAGTGGTGATGTGATGCACTACATTCCCTAAGTTGCATAACTTTTATGGTTGACTTTCCCTCTCTTGGAGACATTAGGCATGATGTTCCCTGAAAATAAGACCTTGCGAACTAAGAGAAATTCCTTTGAACAAAAAATACATTTTATACTAGCCTTATGAAGCTCAAAACCCTAAAATTCAAGGCCACTAAGTATAATGCACCTTGTTTTCCAATGGAGCCTTGCCTTCTTCATAGGTGTTTAGCATAACACGGCTTCTTAAGTCCTATGAAGCTCAACTCTAAATTCATGGCCACCTAGTATAACACACCTTGCTTGCCTGTGAAGCCTTGCCTAGCATTGTGGCACCTTATTGAAGTTGTCAGGAGGATAGCTTTGATATGGTATGGGAGCCTAATATGATTCTCTCATTTTTCACCCTTTTGGGATACTCACCTATTAGACAGCCTAAGGTTCCACTACCCTGGAGTGATCACAACAAAACAAAATCAATGGCTTAAATGTGTTCCACATCACGTTGGATCATCTAAGCTTGATCTTCCTGGTCTTTGATGGTGTATGATTTTGCATCTTCATCATTGTTGCATATACATAAGTGTCTTGAATGTCTACTTTAGTGTGAATTTGATATGGGGTCATCCTCTCACTAAAATGGGGGCAAAATGTAGTGTAGGAAAAAGTACCCCTTTTTCACACTTAATTTGGGAATAATTAATAATGAAATGAACATAATTATGCCTTAATTTAGTGTTGAAATATGTTTTTCATATTCACATTAAGTTTAGGGCCCTTTTAAATAAAATTGACTTAATTGTGCCTTGTTTATGGTGTTGCAAGGTGTACCTTTACGCTTTCACACTAATCTAGGGTTTTATTAATTTATTGAGGTTAATTTGCCTTAATTGGCCCCTTTAATTCAAATCCAAGCCTAATTAAATGCAAATTTCGAGAGATAAAACCTGACATTCATAAATGTCATTTCACAACACTTAACTTTGGAAGATGTGTGTCCTAGGCAAGTGACCTAGGACCCATTTTCCATAGGGTGAATGGGTCCTCACTTAGCCCTATGACCCTATTTTGACATAATGTTTAACATTGCCCGATGTGTGTCCTAGGTAAGTGGCCTAGGACCCATTTACAACATGGAAAATGGGTCCTCACTTAGACCTAGAACCCCCCTTTAAAATATGTTTTTGGTGGTATTTTAATGATTTCAAATCTATAATTCAATATCGGCTTGTGATATTTGAATTTCAGGAATTAATCTTAAGATATGTATAAATACAAGGTCATTTCACTAAGTTCATTCTAGATTTTTTATGTAAGCATCCTAATAGAAAACTTGTGATCAAGAGAGCATTCAAGAGTAATTTCTAAGGCATTCAAGGGAAAATTTGAAGAAGATTATTGCAGCAATCGAGATTCCATTTTCATATCAAAGATGTATTGCATCATGCATGTTGTTTGAGCTCATATGGTTATGTAGTGTTCAAGATCAATTCAAGCATATCAAAGGCATTGTTTCACATAAAGTTTCATGAGAAAGATCTACATTCATTGAGGCCACTTCATGCAAGTTTTGCAAATTTGTACTCCAAGGTTTTAATTAAGGTTTGATGAGTTGTTACATATTGTTGTTCATTTATCATTCCTTCATGGTTTTATTCATTTCAAGATTTAATTACCAAAATGGGGTTTGACCAAGGCAAACCCCCATTCCGTAATAAACAACATTTTTCTCTCTTTGATGTGTGATTGTAGGTTTTAGGTTGAAGATCAATTGGAGAGAAAAATTGAAGAAAATTGCAAAGTTGTCAAAGTTGTAAGAAAAGTTATCAAATCATGGAAACTGATCTACAAGATTTATTTCTGAATTTCTGAAAGTGAACAACTAAAATCCGGGAGTGCAAGCTGAGCAAAACATAACCCAAAAACTATTTTTTTGGAACCCTAGCCAAGACCCATTCGCCATAGGGTGAATGAGTCCTTAGTGAGGTCTAAAAAAGCATCTTTGGTGACAGGTACACAACTTTCTCACCTTTCAAGATCTGTATTTTGATAGTTAGTTCTGTTAGTTTTCAGATCTGTCTTCTATAACACACATTTTGAATGAAACTAGAGAAATAGGTGCCTTTGTTATCAATCCATTTTCATCCCCCTAAACATATTTTTCTATGTTTCAGTAATATTTTATTGATGAATAATACATTGAGTGTGGATGCTTTTGGAGACTAGGTTTTTTCCTTTTGAGGATTTTCCAAGGTATATCATGGGGTACGTCTTTGATCTTTGCATTAGGGTTATTTTATAAGCTTGTATGCATGTTTTTCACTCATGGGGTTATGTAGGAAATGGTTTGATCAACCTAATAATTCTCTAACAAAATGGAACACAATCCATCATGGGGTTAGAAGAAATCAATAATGAGATACGACTAAAAGATGATCACATGAATAAACAAGAATCTTCATTATAGTGAAATTGATTCATTTTAACAACATAAAATCTTGAAAACAAAATTCTTATTAGAGTATTAGTTCAAATAGTCTAATAATAAATATTACAACAAAAAAAGGATATGAACTTAGAGATGAAAATGGAAAAATAAAATGGTTTGAACTTACAACTAAAAAAGGAAAAAAATGAAATGATTTGAACTTGTGGATGGAAATGGGAGAAAAAATGGTGTGAATTTACAGTTGAAAAGAAGGTTGTGGCAAATGAAAGAAACAAAAACTCTATGAAATTATAGAAAATAATTGTTAGAAAATATTTTGTTATTATTGACATCTTAACCATTCTATATATTTATCTTAATCTATGTGGTTGCATTTGATTAGATGATATGGAATTGCGTTTCATTTCATTGGCTATATGAGGAAGTTAGGAAGAATGCATTTAAGACTAAAGAACTAGTAGATGGATTTGAAATCTATTATTAATAAATGATCTTATTGTTGTTGTTGTTATTAGTGAGCCTTACACTTTAAAATTTAATATAGTTGTAGGAATTTTATGTATTAATTGGACTAGTACTTAGACATTGGTGTAGTAGTTTTGATCTTTGGAACAAATTCTCTCTTTTTGATAGGATGGTTGACATATACTATTGTTTGGAAGGGATATATTTAGTTATGTGAAATTACTTGACTATTAAAGTCTTAGATAGCAAGTTAAGTGGACTTGATCTTGGGAGGAAACTCCATGGTTAAGCATGCTTAAGTCAAAGTAGTACTTGGATGGTTGACCTCCCAAGAAATTATAATGTTTCACCCCTTTGAGCATCACCTAGATACAATGAGTGCTAAGTGAACCATTCATGCTCATGGGAGATGGATTCATGTGAACCACTACTTATAAAATATAGGTTAATTAGTTTGACTAAAAAACTATGCAACTCAATACTAATAAAACACCATAATTTAAGACACTATGAAAAATGCCTCCTTATTATCAATATTGATGTGATTAAATATTAGAACTCGAACTATTTAGACTCTTGGAAACAATACGCCACTTATACCCCTCATTCCTCCAACACCCTCCTTTGTATCAATTAATTAAAAATAACCATTCTAATTGAACTTGTGTAATACTCCATAAATATGTTGGCTGAGGGGTGTTGATGTACAACTTTGTTGTTGTTAAAGGGCTGATAGAGCGTAAAATAACACACAAAAACACCGAGTGAGCCTGATGGCACAAGATTAAACAGACAGAAAATAACTTTGCATATATTCCTTGTTTGCTTCAAAATACAAAAAACTCAGAGGATATTCTCTAATTTGCATGAAAAAAATAAAACTAAGCTATTTGGACAGATGTCCAATACAAATGGTGCTACTCTCACACTAAAATACATAAACTAGTACAATCCTATAGCTACAGCTAACAATGAGCTACATCTGCTAAAACATTCCTTCTGTGTTGCTGTTGTCACTGATCTGTGCTGAACATTCCCTTTTTTTTCATCTGCTACTGCAGGGTCACCTTCCAATACAAAATTTCTTCTCTCTAACTCCAACGATTGCAAAAGACATTCCTTTTGTCTTTCTTAAAAATACTCATAAGAATGAGCGCTTGATTCAAAATTCAAATCTACCTAATTCATTTAATGCTAGCAGGCTGCAACAACAATTTCAAACTCAAAAACATGCACTCCAATTTAAATTCAAATTTATCTACCATATTAATTTACGCCTAGTATACGTGGCAGGATTGCGGCTGAGACACATGGGGTGAGTTGAAAAGTCATTGCAGAATAATTAATATTCCAACACTCCCCCTTAATTTGCAAGTCAACTATCAATCTGATGTTTCCTTAGGGAGCTGATCTCCGAAGCTATCTATAATTCCAAGCCTATCTCTTAGGCATTCAAAATTGTCCTTAGGCAATGCTTTGGTGAAGATGTCGGTGAGTTGCTGCTCGGATCTGCAATACTGCAACTCAATCTCACCTTGTTCTACCAACTCCCTTATGAAGTGATATCGAATCTCGATGTGTTTGCTTCATCCGTGGAAGACCGGATTCTTCGTCAGCGCTATGGAGGAAACATTGTCACAATGAATGACTGTGTTGTCAATTTGATGTTACTATAAATCTGCAGGGATCATCCTCAACCAAATAGCCTGAAAAGCTGCTGCATTTTCCGCTATGTATTATGCTTCTACTGTGCTGAGAGAGACAATCGACTACTTCTTTGATGCCCATGAGATTGCACCCGATCCCATGTTGAAGAAATAGCCAGATGTGCTCTTCCTATCATCCACATTTCCTACCCAATCACTATCCATGAAACCATCCAACTTAAATTCATATGATGCTGCATACAAAATGCCATAACCAATTGTTCCATTGACATACCTCAAAATCCTCTTTCCTGCTTGCCAATGTGTCTCCTTAGGTTCCTCCATGAACCTAGATATCAAGCTTACTGCATACATTAAATCAAGCCTAGTTGATGTCAAGTACATCAAACTTCCAACCATGCCTTTGTAAAGGGTTGGGTTCACTTCCTTACTACTGTTAGTCTTGCGTAGTTTCAGACTTGTTGTTGTCGGTGTGGGGCCAGGTTTGTTGTTATTCATTTTGAACCTTCTTAAAATCTGTTAGGCATAGTTAGATTGTGAAATAAAAATTCCATGTTGTGTTTTCTGAACTTCTATCCTAAGAAAATACTTCAACAAACCTAAATCCGTCATCTCAAATTCATTTTTCATCACTTCCTTAAAGTCAACAATTCTGCTATCACTATTACCAGTAAAAATCAAATCATCTACATACAAAACAACAATTAAAATATCACCTTTGGCTGCTTTGATGTAGAGTGTGAGCTCACTGCTACTCTTGCTAAAGCCATTGCTTAACAAATAAGCATCTATTCTATTGTACCATGCCCGAGGTGCTTGTTTCAGCCCATAAAGAGCTTTTCGGAGCCTATACACTTTGTCCTCTTGCCCTAGGCCATCATAGCTAGGTGGCTACTCCACGTACACTTCCTCCTTCAACACTTCTTTTAAGAAGGCTGAATTTACATCCATTTGCATGACTTTCCACTGATGTTGTGTTGCAACTACTATCACTGTCCACACTATTTCCAGCCTTGCAATTGGTGCATGTGTCTAATGTCATTATCAATACCGGGCTATTGTTTGTACCCTTTGACAACAAGTCTTGCCTTGTGTCTTTCAATTTTCCCTTATGCAGTACACTTGGTCTTATAGACCCACTTCACTCCAATCACTTGCTTACCCTTGGGTAACTCAGTCAACTCCCATGTTTGGTTCCTCTCTATAGCCTCCAACTCTTCATCCATGGCCTTACACCATTTATCTTCTTTCACCACTTCCTCAAAGTATGTTGGATCACTATAGGAGAATAGTGCAAAATCCAAGTTCTCATCAAAATTAGCATGTTGTGTGTTGTCATAGATCTCCCTCACACTCTTTTTTTTTCTTGGCATCAATGATGCGAGTGTAGGATCCAAATTTTCTTCCGAACTGCTGCTACTCTGACCTCTGGAGCTACTATACTACTAACTGTCAGAGCTACTGCTCTGCTAAATTCTGGAGCTGCTAGTTTGATGCCTGTGTTCAATGTTGCCAGACTGTTGTCTCTGTTGAACACTGCCAGATTTACTATTCTACTATAGATCACCAGAGCTGTTGTTTTCCAATGCTCTATGGTGGTTTCTTGTTGAGCTACTACTCTCTTGAGCTCCCCCTATGTTGCTATCATTTGCAACTTCTTCATCATCAAGGGGTATTGTAACAAAAATACCCGTGGTGTCATCCACCGTTCCATCCCATGCTTCATTCTGAATAAATATAACATCTCTACTAATCACAACTTTCTTGATGGTGGGATTGTACAATTTGTAGGCTTTTGACTCCTCACTATAGCCTATGAAGATGCATTTTTCTCCTTTGTCATCAAATTTCTGCCTCTTCTCTTTTGGCATGAGTGCATATGCCACACACCCAAATATCCTTAAGTGCTCAACACTCCATTTGCTATTTTTTCATGCTTCTTGTGGAATCCTATCACAGAAAACTTTTGTGGGGCACCTATTCAGTATATAGACTGTTGTTGCTACAACTTCTCCCCAAAATATGTGTGACAACCCTTTTGCTTTCAACATACTTGTCACCATATCTTGAATGGTCCTATTCTTCCTTTCTGCCACTCCATTTTGTTGTGGGGTATACCTAGTTGTGAATTGTTTGTGAATGCCCTCATTCCTACAAAAATTTAGGAATTCATTGGAGATGTACTCTCCTCCTCTATCTGTTCTAAGGGATTTGATATAGTGACCACTCTCCTTCTCAACTGCTGCCTTAAACCATTTAAACTTCTCAAAGGCTTCTAATTTTTTTTTCAAGAAATAGACCCATATTTTTCTACTATAGTCATCTATGAAAGTCATGAAATATGTATTTACTGCTAAAGTGGGGGTTTTCATGGGTCCACACAAATCTAGTGGTGCCTTTGCTCTCCTAGAATACCCAGATTGAAATGGCTTCCTATGTTGTTTTCCTAATATGCAAGCCTCACACTTGCCATCGGGTTCTACAATGGATGGTAAACCCCTAACCATACCTTTTCTAGACAATAAACTTAAACTTGAAAAGCTTAAGTGCCCATACCTTAAATGCCATAGCTTGGATGGGTCTTTCATGACTGTCTTGAATGTAGACTATTGTTCAACTACTGACTATTGTGAAATTGTTGTCAGTGCCGGTGAATAATGTTGTTGTTGATCGTCCGATGTTCCTGTCCTAAACACTATGTGCATCCTGAGAGGAAATATTTTGTTTCTCATCATGTGCACTACAACCATCACTCTTTTGCTGCCTCCTCTATCAAATATCTTGCATTCTCCATTCTCCATCAGGATTTTGTAACTGTTTTGGACCATTTGTCCAATGTTTAGTAGGTTATGTTTCATATTGGGGGCATAATAAACATCCTAGATTTGCTGCCTCTCACCATTCTTGGTTTGGATGTTGACTACACCTTTTCCAATGAAGGAAACCTTCTCATCATTTCCCATTTTGATCTCAGTTTTTATACTGCTGTCAATGGAGGTAAATAAATTCTTGTTACCACTCATGTGGTTGCTGCATCCACTATCCAAGTACCATACTTCATCATTGTTGCACTCAACAAGATTGCAAATAATGAAAACATGTGACTGTTTGTCATTTTCAACTTTGTTTTCATTTGCTACATTAGCATTTTGGCTTCCATGGTCACGCTGCTTCTTTCTACATTCACTAGCATAATGGCCATATTTGTGATAGTAATAATAGTGCACATTGCTTTTTTCACTCCTTTGATTCGAATTGTTGTTCATCCTCTGGTTCTGGTTTGTTGAAAGTGAGTTGCTCGTTCCCTCAGTGCTATCAGAACCTCCTCTTCCAGAATTGTTTCTGCCTTTGCCTCTTTGACCTCTTCCTCTTCCTTGACCTCTTGCATTGGTCTGAGCTTTGAATGCTTGCTCTAGGGAAGGAGCGGATCTATTCAACCGTTGCTCATGGGTTTGTAGTGAACCCATCAACTCATCTATGGTCATTTGAGGCTAATATTTTGCTTCTTCAATGGCAACTGCTACATAGTCAAACTTAGTAGGTAGACTTCTTAGGATTTTTTCAACAATCCTTTGCTCTTCGATTGTTTCTCCATTGTCTCTCAGCTGATTTACCAGGGTTGAAACCTTAGTGTGGAAATATGAAATGGACTCATTATCTTTCATTTGTAGAGTCTCAAAGTTTCTTCTCAAGAGCTGCAACTTAGCTAACCTGACTTTGTCAGTCCCTTTATAACTATTTTGCAATATTTCCCAAGCTTGCTTTGAGTAATTTGCTACTACAATACGTGGGAAAATAGCCTCACTCAAGGCTGCCTCAATCAAACTAAGGGCTTTTGCATCCTTCATTCTTATATCTTTCAATTGATTCTTTTGTGCATTTAAAAGGGCTGCAAATGCATTTTGGTCTATGATATCATTGAACCCATTTGTGACCAACTCCCATAGGTCATTTGCAACTAAGATGGTTCTCATCTTCTTAGCCCATATGTCATAGTTTTTTCCATCAAAATGTGGTGGCTGCTGCCAACCTTTGTTCTCACCTCCTGCCATATTTCTCAAATTTGAGAATATTAGACAATGCCTAGATAACCTAGGGATTTACCCACAATGAACAACCTGACTAACTTGACTGCTCAGAAAAATAGGGCTCTGATACCACTTGTTGGGCTATAGGGGTGCAAAATACACAACTTTGCTACTATTACTAGACTGACAGAATAGAAAAACAAATATAGAAATGCACAAAGTACGTATAGTGACAACAAGATAAACAGACATAATTTAACTTTGCATATATTCATTGTTTTCTTCAAAATACAAAAATTCAAAGGATATTCTCTGATTTGCATGAACAAAATAAAACTCAACTATTTGGACAAATGTCTAATACAAATGGTGCTACTCTCACACCGAAATACATAAACTGCTACAATCTTGTAGCTGCAGCTGACAATGTGCTATATTTGCTAAAACATTCCCTGTGCTGCTGCTGTCACTGGTTCTGTGCTGAACATTCCCTTTTTCATTTGCTGTTGCAGGGTCTTCTTCCAATAAAAAACTTCAGCATAATCTAAAAAACTAACTCCAATGAATACATTCTTTTTTGTCTTCTATTAGCAAGCTCAAGAGAATGAGCGCTTAGATTCAAAATTCAAATCTACCTAATTCATTTAATGTTGGCAGGCTACAACAACAATTACTAACTCAAAAACATGCACTCCAATTTGAATTTCAAATTTATCTACCATATTAGTTTCT
>VDFB02281492.1:617292626-617357986 GCA_007258455.2 Sequoia sempervirens | reverse complement strand
GCCTTGAGTGGAAAAGGACTTGAGGGAGTACCATTATTTAGTGGGAAAATGGAACCTGATTTGGTCATGGATTGGATAAAAGGCATGGAGAATCATTTTGAGTGTGATGGAGTTACTGAAGCTCAGAAGGTGAAGGTTTATAATCAAGATTGAGAGGATCATCCTTGACATGGTGGAAGTTTATTCAGATTGAAAGGGAGAAAGAAAGGGGAAAAGCGACCCATATCAACTTGGAAAGGAATGGTTGCTAAGGTGAAGGAAGCCTACATGCTAGATGACTATGAGATTCAATTACACAAGAAGAGGAAAAGTCTAAGGCAGAAAGACCAAGATGTAAACACCTATACTAAAGAGTTTCAAAAGCTTTGCATGAGATCTAATGTGACAGAGGATGAGAGCCTCAAAGTGGCTAGGTATCTTAATGGCTTGAAATGGAACATCCAAGAAGAGATGGCTCTTTTGAGTCCTAAAACAGTACATCAATGTTATTAGTTGGATATCAAGATTGAGGAAAGGAACAAGAGGAAGCAAGATCAGACTTCTAAGGGTAGAGGTAAAGGCAGAGATCAAAGAGGACAGCGTGGTGGCTACCAAGGAAGAGGCAGTGATCAAAGAAACCAAGGTGAGTCAAAACTCACAGAGAATGGAGGTGAAAAATCTTCTAGAGGAGGATACAACAGAGGAAGAGGACCTCAAGGAGGTTCAAACAGAGGAAGAGGAGTAGGCAGGAGCAATTCTTATTTTGCAAACATGAAATGTTACCATTGCAATCAAATAGGTCACCCTACTTATAGATGCCCAGAGAAAGCTTCCTCATCAAGCAATGAAAAGAGAGTGGCTTATGCACAAGAGGACACCATAAGTCCCAAAGCATATGAGACCAGTCATATAGAATCCGATGTAGGAGAGAATCTGATGTTTAACAGGCTTTTGATTAGACAACCGGTCAAGGAAGAACCTAAGAAAAGAAGAGCTCTTTTTAGAGTAAGATGCAAGATACTTGGTAAAGTATGCAAGGTTATAGTAGACTCAGGTTCAACAGACAACATAATCTCAAAGGAGGCAGTAATGAAACTGAAATTAGAAAAGTCACCTCATACTAACCCCTACAAGGTCACTTGGCTAAACAAGGGGCAGAGTGTTTTAGTTAATGAGCAAGTAGCGGTGGAATTTTCTATTGGAGGATATAAAGATAAGTTGGTTTGTGATGTTTTACCCATGGATGCATGCCATCTACTACTAGGCAGACCATGGCAGTATGACAGAAGTGTTAAGTATGATGGGAAAGAGAACACCATATCATTCAAGAAGGATGGGAAGACTTTCAAGTTGCAGTCACTATTAGAAGAAGATGAAGGATAGTCCAAGACACCAAACATCATGTTGAGCAGTGGTAAGGAGTTCCTTAAGAACCTACACCAAGGGAATGAAGGGTATGTGATTGTGTTACAACCTAAAGAGGAAGATAAGGCTGAAAAGACAGTCTTACCATAAGCAGTCCAAAAGTTGCTTGATAGGTACAAGAGTATAGTCAGTGATGGTACACCTGCAACTTTACCACCAAAGAGAGCAATAAGTCATCAAATTGACTTCATACCTGGAGCCTCATTACCTAACAAAGCAACATACAAACTCACACCTGATCAAAATTTGGAGGTAGCTAGGCAAGTGCAAGAATTATTGGATCAAGGCTTGATTCAAAAGAGCATTAGCCCATGTGCAGTGCCAGTGGTTTTAGCAACCAAGAAAGGGGGTAAGTGGAGACTTTGTACTGATTCTAGGGCAATAATTAGGATCACCATTAGGTATAGGTTTCCTATTCCTAGAATTGAAGACCTGATGGATTGTCTTGGAGGTGCTCAGTTCTTCACAAAGTTGGATCTCAAGAGTGGATACCATCAGATCATAATTAAGGATGGTGATGAGTGGAAGACAACATTTAAGACAAATGATGGGTTATATGAATGGAGAGTGATGCCATTTGGTCTCTCCAATGCCCCTAGTACATTCATGAGGCTCATGAATGAAGTGCTAAAGGACTTTATAGGTATATTTGTGGTAGTGTACCTTGATGACATCCTCATATATAGCAGGACAGCAGAAGAACATTTGAAACATGTGGAGCAAGTTCTTAGAAGGTTGCAAGAAGAGAAATTGGCAATCAATCTAGAGAAATGTGAGTTCTTTAAGTAAGAGCTTATCTATTTGGGTTTTGTAGTGTCAAAAGGCTCATTAAAGATGGATCCAAGCAAGGTGGAAGCCATCCTAAACTGGCCTACACCAACCACAACAACAGAGGTAAGGAGTTTTCATGGTTTGGCTCAATTCTATAGAAAATTCATAAGGAATTTTAGTGGCATATGTGCACCAGTCCTAGATACTATCAAAGGTGGTCTGAAAACAAAGTTTAAGTGGACTCAAGAGGTTGTTAAAGGGTTTGAAAAACTGAAACAAGAAGTGGCAACTCAACCTATTCTATTATTGCCTAGTTTTGACAAGTTGTTCATAGTTGAGTGTGATGCAAGTGGATTAGCAGTAGGAGGAGTACTTAGTTAAGAAGGTAGGCCTGTGGCCTTCTTTAGTGAAAAGCTCAATGAAGCCAAGCAAAATTACTCTACCTAAGATCTAGAGTTATATGCTTTAGTGCAGTCCCTTAGGAAGTGGAGGCATTACTTGTTACCCAAAGAATTTGTGGTCTTTACTGATAACCAGGCACTTAGTTATATCAACACCCAAGAGAAGTTAAGTAATAGGCATTCGAAATGGATGGAATACATCCAAGCCTTCACATTCACTATCAAGCACACGAAGGGAAAAATGAACAAGGTTGCAGATGCATTAAGTAGAAGGTTGCTGACAGTGCAGGAGATACAGCTAAAGAGCATTGGAATAGAGAGTTTCAAAGACCTCTATGGTGAAGATGAAGACTTCTCAGAAGCTTACAAGGTATGTTCTAATTTTGAGAATCATTTTCATAGCCAATATTCTGAGTATACATTACAAAGTGGGTTGTTGTTTAAGGGAAATCAGTTATGTGTTCCAAGAGGGTCAATGAGGGAAAATCTGATTCAAGAAAAGCATAATGGCAGTCTTAGTGGGCATTTTGGCATAAATAAGACCTTAGAGCTGGTACAAAGATTCTAATACTGGCCTAAGTTGGCAAGAGACATTAGAAGGTATGTGGAACAGTGTGTTGTGTGCATGAAAGCTAAGGGAGGAGCTAGCAATGCTGGTTTATATCAACCCCTGCCCATTCCTAACAGACCATGGGAGTGTGTGAGCAAGGATTTTGTGGTAGGTCTTCCTAAGACCAAGACTGGTTTTGACAGTGTGTATGTAGTAGTGGACAGATTTAGCAAGATGAGTCACTTCATTCCTTGCAAAACTACCCATGATGCAAGCTACATAGCTCATCTTTTCTTCAAGGAGGTTGTTAGGATCCATGGCTTGCCTCTAAGCATTATTTTTGATAGAGATGTGAAGTTCATGAGTCATTTTTGGGAAGACTCTATATGGAGAAAATTGGGTACAAAAGCGTCATTTGGATCCAGCTTACCATCCTCAGACCAATGGTCAAACATAGGTGGTTAATAGGGTGCTAGGTAATCTTATAAGGTGCTTAACTAAAGAATATGGATAGACATGGGATATGGTTATCTCCCAAGCTGAGTATGCTTATAATGACAGTGTCAATAGAACTACAGGGAAAAGTCCTTTTGAAGTTGTGTATGGAATGCACCCAAGAGGCATTTGTGAGCTCAGAGACCTTGGATCTATGGAGCATAGGAGTGGACATGCAGAAGACTTCAGTCAGACCATGAAGGAGATCCAGGAGCAGGTCAAGAAGACAGTTACTGAGGCTACACAAAAAGTGAAGGAGAAGGCAGATATGACAAGGAAAGATGTGCAGTTTCAAGTAGGGGACTATGTTATGGTCCACCTTAACAAGTCAAGGTTGTAGAAGGGAATGTCAACCAAGTTGCAAATGAAGAGAGTGGGTCCCTGCAAGATATTGGCCAAGTATGGCAAGAATGCGTACAAGGTGGAATTACCTACTGATCTAGGAATCTCACCGGTGTTCAATGTTGCTGATTTGATCAAGTATAAAGGGACAGTCAAGGATTTGGACTAGGATAGTAAGGAGGTCTTCAAGGACATCAGCAACATGTCCATACCAACTCCATAAGCTACAAGTAGAGAAAATCTTGGAGTCAAGAGTGAAGAAGGCTACAAGGCACAAGGTGTACTTGGAGCATCTTGTCAAATGGAAGAATAAAATGAATCAAAGCTACCTGGGTAGAAGAAGAGACTTTAAGAAGCAAGGCATTGATATGTCTCTGATCTCTCCTAAAATTCCTTAGTTGTTTGTTAGAGAGGTGCGAGGAGCACCTAAGAAGACGATTTCCTAGGTAAAGAAGAAACCTAGAGGGTTAGTTTTGGTTTTGTTTTTCATAAGGTCATGTTGACCATTTTGTTGGGTGCTTTGGGTTGTTTTTGAACTTTGGGAAAGAAGGTGACAAGTCTTAAATAGTTTTGCAACATCAATTTGCTAAGTTGTCAAAAGTTGACAAGGGATTAGAAAACACAGTGTGTTTTATAACACTCACCATTAGGTCATCTATGAGCTCGACCCAAGCATCTAAGTTGTTTTGATGGCCTATTTAAGGTATTACTTGACCATGGAATGGGGTTAGAGGTTTTAGTTTTGAAGTGACATTTGAGAAGCTGAGGAAAACAGCGTTCAAAAAGACAGTTTTCTGTGTTTTGTGATCATATTGAGCTTTAAATGAAATAACTCTGCTGTTATTTTGTTGGTAGTATGTAGTGTTAACTCTATACTAGTTTGGTGTGCCATTCATTTACCTTTTAGACTGTTTGCATCTTTTGTTTGTATATAGTTTCTTTTCTGTCTTTTTCAGGCCTGTAACAGGCAGTTTTGGAAGAATGGAGTCCTAGAGCACCTTCCCACCGTACAAATTGTACGGCATTTTGGGATTTGTGTCTAGGATCCCTCATTGTAAATATGGTAGTTTGTAGGTTTTTTTTGAGTGCAGGAGCTTCCAGCATGATGATGCCCTAGGCGAGCCAGTGCAGGTCCGGTTGGGGCAGACTTGGAGAAAAAGATCCATAACTTGCAGGGGAGAAGAGATCTTTGAGAAATTATTTTTGTGAATTTTCTTGAGGGTCTTAGCTATGCTTGGAGGTTAGGAGGAGGTTCTAATAGTTCTTTTGGAGTGAGAATTCTTTGACAGTCTGAAACAGTAGTGAGGAAGCTTGGAAACCCTAGTTTCTTGACCATTTTGGTGTCTGGACAGCGTACGGCCTAAGCAGGCTTGAAACCCTAAAAATCTTGGAGGTGAGGGCATGAGAAACACTAATTCTTAACAAAAGAACCTAATTCTTTGGTGGGTTTAGAAGGAAAAGGAAATTGATCTCTGTTCAGAGGCCTAATTGGGGCTTAGGGCTTGTAGCCCATTTCAAACCCTAGGAAAGGAATAGTGTGAAAGCGATGGAAAGTTGGAACCTTGTGGTTGTTTAAGAACCCTGGTTGATCATTTTGAAGCCTTACAACACCTCACACCCCTACAAGAACCTAGCATAAGGTTGAGGTTATTTGGTCTTTAGGGAAGAGTAAGGGCCAATGGAGAGTATATGGCAAGCACCAAGGTTGGCTTGGTAGAAGGACAACTTATTGATAGAAGAGGGGTTGGTCAAACAAACCAGGGGAACCTAGCCATGAGGAAGGGCCTATAGGTTAGATTGGTGAAGCAGAGCACCAAGAAGGTCTTGTAAGGAAAGGCCTAGGCAGGAATCAGTGATTGATTCCCCCAACCCCACTCCCTATCAAACTGCCATTTTGTAATAATTCCTGAGTGTGTGCTCAGATCAGAGTTATAGCTTCCTTGGGGTTGAATCCCTAAAAAAATTTTAATCAGGGAGTTGTAGCTTCCTTGGGAGTGACCCTAAAACTATAATTAGCGAGTAGTAGCTTCCTTGGATTGTAGCCCTAAAAAATTTTGTGTAAGAAGTTGTTCATCTCAAGTGAGGTTAGATTAGGACAATAGCTCTTAGTAGCTTTTCTCACTATGGTTTTTCCCCTATGGGGTTTTCCACATATATCTAGTGTTGTGTTGTGTTGTGCATTGTTCTTATCTTTAATGTTCCTATTTATGTGGTATATTTTGACGTATTTGTTTTTTTTGGAAGGTTTGAGATTTGATAGAATACAGATTCAACCCCCCTTCTCAGTGTTTTGTTGTGTTCAATAGAAGTCTCTAGTCAAATCATATTTATTTTGATGTTTTTCCTTTAAAGCTCATTTGGCCACTTGAATACCATCTTGTATTGGATGGGCGCATGGTTCATATTGATGATAATAGATTTTTAGTCCCATATGTATAAATTAGCCCAAAGGATAGAAAATTCTAGATTGGCTATGTAATTGTTATCTCGTATTGGACAAGTTGGCCCAAACTTTCTTATGATTAATTATTGAGTATTCGGATGAGACTATCAAATATTAAATAAGTATAAATAACAATTTTTTTCTCTTTCTTATGTAAAATCATTATTAAACAATTGATTGAATAAAGTGGTTGTTCTCGAGTCTATCCAATTTGGATAATTTTCATCATGTTCAGGTGGATGTTTATTTGTATGTATGAAGATAAATTTTAGATTTTAAAAGAGAGAGAAAATTATATGTGTGAAAATTTTGTGTTTTATCTAGAGAATTTCTTACAAAAATGCCTTATGTAGTGTTGGTATATTCTTGACACTGGATGTTGAAGATGATACACAAATATTGAACAATATTTCTTCCCTTGCCTAGGAAGAAACGACACCAAAAATGTGTGCAAGATAAGTTAGGATTCCAAATAGGAATATGCAAGAAGAAGGATTAAACTATTTGAAATTTGTACATGATCCAAAGCCCTAGATGATGCCTATGATTATGTCTTGAAATAATACTCAAATGCTCCATTTGAAAGCTAATAGAAAAAGGATTGAAAGATGCATATGTGGGTATGACAATGTCGATGTGGTTGTTATTAAATAGAATATGAATTTACTTAATAGTTTCTTCTAAATATACAATATTATCTATGAGAAAAAATGACATGTCTCATAGAAATCCATTCCAATATGGTAGATCTAGAAAATTGATATCATGTCTTAGTGCATAGAATCACTAGAAGCCATGTATGAGTTAACATTGGATTTAGATGTAGCAATAGGTGATGGACGAGATGATTTCTCAATGTAAGTCATTAGTCTACATTGTTCATCCCCAAATGATGTTGATGTTTCATAAGATGTTTGAGTGAGATCATATGATGTTACTACATGTGCTAGAGCTAAATTATTTGGTAAAGCAATACCATGATCAAGAAGAAGTTGCTTCATTTCATTAATTTTTCTTTGAATGCAATCTTATTTTCTATGTTTTTTGTTACCACAATATCCACACTTGATTTTTATTTATTAGGAGGATTATGAAGAATAATCAAATGGAAGGGATTTAGTGTGATACATGATCATATGAACACAAAAAATTAAAAAGTAGAAACACCAATTTACCCTCCTTGATTTAGGGACATGTCATGTGAAAACTTGCAAGCAAAGAGGTTAGTTCCACATGTAATTATTTTGACTAAATTTGATATTCATTCTCCTCATATTTTAGTTATATTTCATGTAGTGATGTTGCTTCATATATTAAGATGCATATAAGATATAACAATAGGCACCATGGGTATCCTTCCAAGGCTCTTCAATATTCTATGAAGTGATGTGAATAGGGGATCAAGAACACTTAGTATGCCTAAATGCATTAGTTTTCTATAAATAATTGGTATTAATATCAATCATCTTCTTCGTAATACCTTATCTAGCAATGCCCCCTACATGTTGAAAAGAGATATTCATAGAGGCATTGGGGATGAGATCTACAAAGCCTATATAAGGTCAACTTGGATAGAACTAGTAGGAAAACTATTAACAAACATGGAATGCTACTTGAAGTACTATATCTATATAGAAGATGCATAAGTTATTCCTCCAAAGTATATTAGGCATGTCTTTGGTTTGATATGTCCTTAGGACTAGTTATGGGTATGCTCTTTTCAACTTCATGTATGGAGTCAAAGCACATCATCCCAAAAGATCGACACATTTGTAGACTCTCCAATAATAAACTTGAACCCAAAAAGCATTTTATTTTTAGGTGTCTAGTGTATAATGATATTTTTAGCAAGCCTTACTACCTCTTTAAAGTAAATCATGGTTCTATAGATATCTTATTTGTTCTGGGAATAGAATGTGTGTTGCTCTTTTCCTCTTCAAAGAAAATCATTGATCTTTGTGATATTTTATTTATTATGAGGATAAAAGATGTGGAATTCTATTTATTATAGAGATTATCCAACACAATTCTTTGTTTCCATAATCTCCTTAAGAGTCATCAACATAACTCTTTATCTCCATAATGTCCTTCAATGTTTTCCTTAACCTTCATTTAAAAAAGATAAAATAGAAACAAAGTTATTATGAACAATAATTTCTTTTTCTCTTTTTTCACAATTTTTTACATAAAATATATATTAACATATTTTAATTTGTAGTAAACATTAATAAATAAATTTCAAATTAGAAAAGATGATTGTAAAATTTTGTGTTGGAATTTAAAACTTTGAGGGATCATTTGTCCATAAATTTATCATTGTTGAAAAGTGAAAAAGTATAAATTTTAAGCTTGACCATGTTTGAACTTTGTTAGTACAACTCTTTCCACCCACTTCTAAAAAAGATGATTGTAAAATTTTGTACTGGAATTTGAAACTTCGAGAGACCATTTGTCCATCAATTTATCATTGTTGAAAAGTAAAGAAGTATAAAGTTTAAATATAAACTTTTGTTAATAAAACTCTTTCCACCCACTTTTTTTAATATGTATAATACCATTTTCTAAATGATAATAGAAATACAATTCATATATATATATGACTTTGACCAGTAAATATGAAAAAGCTTGAGGATTGAAAATGGAGACGCCGTATCATCCATGGCTTGCGGATAAAGCAACATAGGTTTCCTTTATACTTTGAAGTTTGGACTAAATTTCAATATTCATATTCTAGATTGCTCGCTAGATACCAGAGCTACATATAGTTAGTGACGTGGACTAAACGTCACAAATGAATTCATCATCCAACTACGTAAGCGAATGAGAATATACCAATTTATTTGCAGGTACAATGTATCAACTATGTTCTGAAATAGTCTTTGTAAGTATCGCCTTCATTAGTACAAGAAAACGTCTGTCCGATTTGGTGCTTGAGACATTCAAACGTTATTAGTTGGTTATTGACTTACACTAATTTTATTTGCCAAAAAGAATGGAGTACATAAACAACCAACCTGCTTTACAGAAATCAATCACTATATCCTACAAAACTGCTGCTTTAAACATTGGATATGGTTAAAAGTTTTGAGAATACTTTTTTTAATAGAAGATTTTATTATTGATTTTAAGTTTTCGTAATTTATATTGTTCTTTTGTAATGATTTTTGGATTTGATTGTGTGAGAATTTTTACATCAACATTTCAGATCATATTTTGTGATCCATCATGAGGATGAAAGTAAAAAGCACAAGAAGGATAAAGTGGTCTTTACTTTCTTCCTTGTACTGAAATGGTGAGGTCCCTGAAAGAAAGAGAACAAAAATTTGAGCAAACTGATACATAATCAGATTGTTGTCCCTCTTTCTAAAATGTTTGCCAACGACTAATCCCATGACTACTTCACAGGTGGAGACTGAGAATAAATTAAAGTATATAGGTATTCAAAATTTGGAAGATATAGCCTAATTACCAAATTTTGAGCCATGTTTCATGTAGCTTGCAGGGTTAGTCATTTTTTAAGTGCACCCCAGTAGCTTCCAGGGATTATGAGTAGTAATTTTTTAATAGGAGCATTGTTTTGTAAACCAGCGATTTCTCTGTAAAATTTGAAATGGTGTATAATTTTATAAAAATACCCATTTTTCAATGAAAATACAGAAGTATTTTTTTGCTGTTGATTTTGTTTTTGTCTGACATAATACAATTGTGAAATATGTCTCAATACAAATGAATACTGGCTCAGTGCAACAATACAGAGATATTTTATTATTGATTTTGTCTATGCCTAGACATAACACAATATTGAAATATGTCGAAATACAGAGTACATTATTTATGGGGCATTGCAAAAGTAAGAGATTTTGTTGTTGATTTTGTCTATTTCTTGACATAATATAATTGTCAAATATGTCTCTACAGAGTACATTTTATGGGGCATCACAAAAGTACAGAGATCTTTTGTTGTTGATCTTGTCTATGCTTAAACAATAACACAATTGTTAAATATGTCAAAATATAAAGTACACACTATTTATGGAGTATTACACAAGTTCAATTAGAATGGTTATTTTTAATTAATTGATACAAAGGAGGGTGTTGGAGGAATGAGGGGTATAAATGGTGTATTGTTTCCAAGAGTCTAAATAGTTTGAGTGCTAATATTTAATCACATCAATATTGATAATAAGGAGACATTTTTCAAAGTGTCTTAAATTATGGTGTTTTATTAGTATTGAGTTGCATAGTTTTTTAGTCAAACTAATTAATCCATATTTTATAAGTAGTGGTTCACATGAATCCATCTTCCATGAGCATGAATGGTTCACTTAGCACTCATTGTATCTAGGTGATGCTCAAAGGGGTGAAACATTATAATTTCTTGGGAGGTCAACCATCCAAGTACTACTTTGACTCAAGCATGCTTAACCATGCAGTTTCCTCCCAAGATCAAGTCCACTTAACTTGCTATCTAAGACTTTAATAGTCAAGTAATTTCACATAACTAAATATAACCCTTCCAAACAATAGTAAATGTCAACCATCCTATCAAAAAGAGAGAATTTGTTCCAAAGATCAAAACTACTACACCAATGTCTAAGTACTAGTCCAATTAATACATAAAATTCCTACAACTATATTAAATTTTAAAGTGTAAGGCTCACTAATAACAACAACAACAATAAGATCATTTATTAATAGTAGATTTCAAATCCATCTACTAGTTCTTTAGTCTTAAATGCATTCATCCTAACTTCCTCGTATAGCCAATAAAATGAAACACAATTCCATATCATCCAATCAAATGCAACCACATAGATTAAGATAAATATATAGAATGGTTAAGATGTCAATAATAACAAAATATTTTCTAACAATTATTTTCTATAATTTCATAGAGTTTTTGTTTCTTTCATTTACCATAGCCTTCTTTTCAACTATAAATTCAAACCATTTTTTATCCCATTTCCATCCACAAGTTCAAATCATTTCATTTTTTTCCTTTTTTAGTTGTAAGTTCAAACCATTTTATTTTTCCATTTTCATCTCTAAGTTCATATCCTTTTTTTGTTGTAATATTTATTATTAGACTATTTGAACTAATACTCTAATAAGAATTTTGTTTTCAAGATTTTATGTTGTTAAAATGAATCAATTTCACTATAATGAAGATTCTTGTTTATTCATGTGATCATCTTTTAGTCGTATCTCATTATTGATTTCTTCTAACCCCATGATGGATTGTGTTCCATTTTGTTAGAGAATTATTAGGTTGATCAAACCATTTCCTACATAACCCCATGAGTGAAAAACATGCATACAAGCTTATAAAATAACCCTAATGCAAAGATCAAAGACGTACCCCATGATATACCTTGGAAAATCCTCAAAAGGAAAAAACCTAGTCTCCAAAAGCATCCACACTCAATGTATTATTCATCAATAAAATATTACTGAAACATAGAAAAATATGTTTAGGGGGATGAAAATGGATTGATAACAAAGGCACCTATTTCTCTAGTTTCATTCAAAATGTGTGTTATAGAAGACAGATCTGAAAACTAACAGAACTAACTATCAAAATACAGATCTTGAAAGGTGAGAAAGTTGTGTACCTGTCACCAAAGATGCTTTTTTAGACCTCACTAAGGACTCATTCACCCTATGGCGAATGGGTCTTGGCTAGGGTTCCAAAAAAATAGTTTTTGGGTTATGTTTTGCTCAGCTTGCACTCCCGGATTTTAGTTGTTCACTTTCAGAAATTCAGAAATAAATCTTGTAGATCAGTTTCCATGATTTGATAACTTTTCTTACAACTTTGACAACTTTGCAATTTTCTTCAATTTTTCTCTCCAATTGATCTTCAACCTAAAACCTACAATCACACATCAAAGAGAGAAAAATGTTGTTTATTACGGAATGGGGGTTTGCCTTGGTCAAACCCCATTTTGGTAATTAAATCTTGAAATGAATAAAACCATGAAGGAATGATAAATGAACAACAATATGTAACAACTCATCAAACCTTAATTAAAACCTTGGAGTACAAATTTGCAAAACTTGCATGAAGTGGCCTCAATGAATGTAGATCTTGCTCATGAAACTTTATGTGAAACAATGCCTTTGATATGCTTGAATTGATCTTGAACACTACATAACCATATGAGCTCAAACAACATGAATGATGCAATACATCTTTGATATGAAAATGGAATCTCGATTGCTGCAATAATCTTCTTCAAATTTTCCCTTGAATGCCTTAGAAATTACTCTTGAATGCTCTCTTGATCACAAGTTTTCTATTAGGATGCTTACATAAAAAATCTAGAATGAACTTAGTGAAATGACCTTGTATTTATACATATCTTAAGATTAATTCCTGAAATTCAAATATCACAAGCCGATATTGAATTATAGATTTGAAATCATTAAAATACCACCAAAAACATATTTTAAAGGGGGGTTCTAGGTCTAAGTGAGGACCCATTTTCCATGTTGTAAATGGGTCCTAGGCCACTTACCTAGGACACACATCGGGCAATGTTAAACATTATGTCAAAATAGGGTCATAGGGCTAAGTGAGGACCCATTCACCCTATGGAAAATGGGTCCTAGGTCACTTGCCTAGGACACACATCTTCCAAAGTTAAGTGTTGTGAAATGACATTTATGAATGTCAGGTTTTATCTCTCGAAATTTGCATTTAATTAGGCTTGGATTTGAATTAAAGGGGCCAATTAAGGCAAATTAACCTCAATAAATTAATAAAACCCTAGATTAGTGTGAAAGCGTAAAGGTACACCTTGCAACACCATAAACAAGGCACAATTAAGTCAATTTTATTTAAAAGGGCCCTAAACTTAATGTGAATATGAAAAACATATTTCAACACTAAATTAAGGCATAATTATGTTCATTTCATTATTAATTATTCCCAAATTAAGTGTGAAAAAGGGGTACTTTTTCCTACACTACATTTTGCCCCCATTTTAGTGAGAGGATGACCCCATATCAAATTCACACTAAAGTAGACATTCAAGACACTTATGTATATGCAACAATGATGAAGATGCAAAATCATACACCATCAAAGACCAGGAAGATCAAGCTTAGATGATCCAACGTGATGTGGAACACATTTAAGCCATTGATTTTGTTTTGTTGTGATCACTCCAGGGTAGTGGAACCTTAGGCTGTCTAATAGGTGAGTATCCCAAAAGGGTGAAAAATGAGAGAATCATATTAGGCTCCCATACCATATCAAAGCTATCCTCCTGACAACTTCAATAAGGTGCCACAATGCTAGGCAAGGCTTCACAGGCAAGCAAGGTGTGTTATACTAGGTGGCCATGAATTTAGAGTTGAGCTTCATAGGACTTAAGAAGCCGTGTTATGCTAAACACCTATGAAGAAGGCAAGGCTCCATTGGAAAACAAGGTGCATTATACTTAGTGGCCTTGAATTTTAGGGTTTTGAGCTTCATAAGGCTAACAATTTGTGTTATGCTAACACTTATGAACAATAATGCTAGTAAAATGGTTTTTTTTTTTTGTTCAAAGGATTTTTTCTTAGTTCATGTAAGGTCTTCTTCTCAGGGAACATCATGCCTAATGTCTCCAAGAGAGGACAAGTCAAGAGTAAAAGATTCACAACTTAGGGAATGCAATGTGTTTCATCACCACTAAGAGGAAAGTTGTATGCTAAGAAATATCACACTCTTGGAGGACATCAAACCCAATGACACCACCAAGAAAAGGATGCATCACAAGAAAAAATAAAATCACACCATGAAACATGAAAAATGTTGAAAGATATTATTGATATATGCCCCCACTTTAAAGCGGTTGCTAACACCATTGTTGTGAGCAATTTCTTTAAAGTAGCCAATGTTCAGTCCTAAGACATGAGAGCTTCCTTGTAAAGCCCTATGCCAAGTCATATGTTTCCAAAATAAAGCTACACCATGAAAAATGGAGAGGTTGCCCCCAAAAACACATAAGGGATCTATGGATTTAGGGTCAGTATGTCTTTTCTACAATGTTGTTATAGAGCTCGAAAATGTTATCATTCCCGAAATACTCATAGAACAAGAAGAATGACACATAGAGACTGGAAACAAAGGAAAAGTCTTCAGATTATCATGGAAGAGACCTAAATGTCTCGATGCCTTGCATCATCCCCAAAAGGAAAACACAAGACAAGTGGAAAAGATAAAATATTTACTACATAGAGAAGAATGTAGGTATATATAGAGGAATACACAAAAAGACAGATACATCAAACGAAATAGTACGGGGGATCACATGTAATCACATAAAGAAACATGAAAAATAAAACAAAGAAAAACACTAGTAAGGCATATGTGAGTCAATATATACACTAGTACAGAAAAAACAATATATGATTAAAAAAACTACTAGAAAAATGACAAAACATGATCATGTGACCATTAGTAGTTTATTTCCGGCCATTTATAACGTGACCAAACTGATGACTAAACCATTTTTAGTCATTTATTGGTTGTTTTGATTGATTGATTTGGTAGTATATTTAGTCGTTGATTTAGTCATTGATTGATGTAATCTGATCACTTATTTAGTCATTGATTGTTGTTAATTGGTCACTTATTTAGTCATTTTTATTCACTGATTTCTTTCCATTGGTAGTGTATGTAGTCATTAATTTTAATCATCATTTTGATCAATTTGGTAGCATATTTAGTCATTTTTATTTATTGATTTCACTGGTCATATATTTAGTCATATTTATTCACTGTTCACTGATTTCTATCAATTGGTAGTATATTTAGTCAATTTAATTATTGATTGACATCAATTAGTAGTATTTTAGTCATTTTACTTGATTGATATTTCAGGATTTAAATATAAAACACAAAAAATACACATCAATCAACAATTGTACACAATACGATAACCATTGAGAAGGAAAAATTACTAAACCTTATTAAAAGAAAGGTGTTCCTACAACTTGCACAAGTTTGAAATATCTATCTTGCTTGAAAATGCTTAGAAATAGAGTATTATAATTTTTATTTTCAATCACAAGACTAAAAATCTGAGTTACAATGCACAAAAATGACAAGAAAGAAACTTCTCCAAAAACTTCTGCAATGATGGAAACGCATGCTTGGAGCCCTTCAATGAGAGCACATGCTCCTTTCATCTCTTAAAACTTCTACAATTTGGTTAATCTTCTTGGAGCAAGTTGTAACGTGTAGAATCGAATGAGAGTGTTGATCATGTCTCGTATATGAAGCTCTCTCCTTTAATGTAGTCAACAATAACTCTAGAATATTTCCTCCTTTATATGCAACATGCCATCTAATATGAGAAATAGGGTGCTACCTTTTTTTCCATGAATGAAGTTGTGCCTTAATACAACCAAAAAGAATACTATTAGTCTCAATTCAGAAAGAATAAAAGTGCATTGTATATTGCAAGTTTACAAAAGTAAGTACAAACACAACATAAAGATAAATCAATTAAAAAACTATAGGAGACATATCACATCCAAAAATATGGGAGAGCTATGCAAAATTGGAGAAATTGGCTTGGAAAATGAAGGCAACATGGTATTTCCGGATTCAAGACTTTTACTTAGTGTTGTGGAATAGAAGAAAAAAGAATTAATTATCTTCCACCATAGTGAAAAGTTAGTGTTTGCATTTGGTTTGTTAAACATGGCCCCTGGTACAACTAAATTAGAGTTGTTAAGAACCTTCGAGTATGTTTTGATTTTCACACTGCAACAATATGAGAAAACATGGTCCCTGGTAAGAGAAATTGTTCTGATTCAGCAAGATTTTCACACTGCAACAATATGAGAAAACAAATAATCAGCAAGATTATCATAATATGAAAATTGCCACAATCAATAGAAATTTTAATTCACAATAAGAATGTGAAGAGATGAAAACACAAATTAAAATTAATACAAATTTGTTCACTGATAATGACTATGAACACCTTATGGTCTTAACTTACAAGAAGTAAAAATTCTCATGGATATTTTGACAGTATCTTCAATCATAAGCTACTATAGATGGTTTTTAATGCAATCATAAGCCTTAGAGTTTAAAGTTTCATATTCTACATTATATTTAGCAAACTAGAAATTGATGTGATCTAAAAATAGTTACAAACTACCAATGCCAAATATACTAGACTTCTTTCAAAATCAGATCATCAAACAAAGAGAAGAAAATATATAAATAGTTACCCCACATAGAACCCTTCTATTATCCCTTTTACAATAAAAAGACTAGAATAAAAGCATGAAAAATATAGAATCATATTATGAAGTTTTGATATGTTAAAATTATAAATAATCCTGGCCAAAACTCAATATTATAACATATGCAACATTTAGTTGCTTGTATAAGAGAGTTTTATTCTCTACTCTTTGAAAACCACTAAAACAATAAGAATCACAACATAGAAAGAAATTTGACCCCTTTTTTTTTAATGTTAGGAACAACCACATCAAGGAAAAGTCTCCACCAATGTATCAAAGAAAACAATGTTCAGAAACTTCACTAGAGAGAAAATCTCTCAACTTTCAAAAACTATAGGTTTCTCATCCCATAAAATAAAATATTATATAATTATAATTTCTAAGCAAGATTCTTTGCCTAGGATGTGATGATGTGTAAATGAGGTGGAATAAGGACATGTGATGTGGAGAAAGGACAAGTACCTTGCAAGTACCTTGGGGGATGAGAAGATTTCCTCAAAAAGGAACTTCTTGTCTCCAAGTGAGAGTGAAAGTGACATTTGAAGAATTTTAGAATTCCACAAAAATCTCCATGGAAAATGAGAAAGTAGTTGGAGGAATAAATGTGAATTCAAAATTCGCATGCTTGGGAGAATCTATTGGATAAGAGGGGGTTTCCAAAAAGGTGGGAATTTTCCACATGTGAGTGATGTGACAAGTCAAATGTTCTAGAAATTGCATGGGCATAAGGTAGGCCTTGTAAGGATAAATGTGAATTAAAAATTCACATGGGAAAGAGGGTCAATGCTAATTATGGAATATGTAAAGGTTGACTAAAAGATATGCTAAATGGGATAGGCTGATTAGATTAAGGTTGTGCAAATACATGATTAAGGAAATTAATGAAGGATTAGAGACAAATGGTAAAATATGGAGGATGTGATATTAATCCCAGATTAAGGGTGTGCACATCATAATCATGAATTAATTATATTAATCTAGATTAGGGGAGGATTATGGAGGATGTGACAAGGAGAGAGAAAGAAGAAATTAAAAATTGATTTAAAAAGACCTCGTGACTAAATTAAATAAATTGATATATTTATTTAATTTAGAGAAGCAAAGGGGATAAGGTAAAGTATTTAATTTTTCAATTAAATACTTTAGGAACCTTAGGCAGAAAAATGAAATATTAATTAAACTAATTATTCAATTAATATTGGCAAAACAGATGAATAGAGTAGACAAATTTGACCATATGGAAGTGGTCAAATTTATATGTCTATAGTTATTAATCAAATCTAAGATTAAGGGTTAATAAGTTTAATAAGTTTGAATTTCTGAGACAACTGATTCACCCCCCCTCTTAGTTGTATGCCCTTGTGTTTCCAACAATTGGTATCATATCAGGTTCCTTAGAAGAAGTTTAACAACTTGAGGTAATTTGAGATGGCGACATACAAGAAGGATAGTCTCAGATTTGATGGAACAAATTATTCTCTATGGAAGACTGGAATGGAGTGTCATCTAAGATGAATTGGTGAACCCTACTGGAACATTATAAGCAATAGGTATGTTATTCCACAGAATGGTCCCTCTACTACTGTTGATATTAGGGATGTTGAGTACAATATCTGGGCTAAGGAAGCATTGTTGAGTGCTTTGACTGATTCTGAGATGACAAATGTGATGGATCTGAAGACTGCTCATGAGATTTGGAAAAAGTTGGAAACATTGTATGAAGGTGATGCAAATGTGAAGATTGCTAAGTTGCAAAGTTTGAAAGGGAAATATGAAATGTTGAGAATGGGTGATGATGAGAACATTACTTTTTTCATGCAAAGAGTGAATGAAATTGTGTGTGGTATCAGATGTGTTGGTGGACAATTGGAAGAATCAGAGATTGTAGCTAAAGTGCTTAGACCCTTTCCTGTTGCTTACAAAGTCAAAGCTACAGCTATTGAGGAGATCCAGACTATGAAAAATGTTACCTGAGACATGTTGATTGGTAAGCTTACTACTTTTGAGTTGAGTGAATTTGGTGATGCCCTTCCTAAGACAAAATATGCATTCAAGGCCACTACTTCTGGAAGAGATAAACAGAGATACGATTTGGGAGAAAATTCTTCTAGAAAGGTATTCAAGTATGAGGAGGAAATGTGAAAGATTGAAGAAGAAGAAAGAGAACTGGATGATCTTGAAGCGCTTATTGTCAAAAGAGAAGCCAAAGGAGGAGGTAAGTATAAAGGGAAGTTGTTTATTAAATTTTTTTCTTGCAATAAGATAGGTCATTTTGCATCAAGGTGTCCGGGAAGAGTTCCTAAGTCAAGACATAACAAACCTAGATTTCAAAGGAAGTGTTATTATGCTATTGATGAAGGTGTGATAGATGATGAATCTGATAAAGGGAATGTAAGTGAGGACGAATGGGTATTTATTGCTATCAAGGAAAATAATCTTGTGTCTACTAAATCTACTAGTTGTACAAATGTGGAGAAATCCCTAGCTACTCGAGTTGAAGATAAAGATGAATGGGTGATTGACAGTGGATGCTCTCATCACATGAAAGGTGATAAAAGTAAGTTTGTGAGCTTGGAAAAGTATGATGGTGGTGTTGTGAGATTTGGTGATGACAAAGCAGGTGTAATCTGTGGCAGAGGATGCATTTCTCTTGATGGTAAGCATAATACGGATGATGTCCTATATGTGGAAAGTTTGAAGCATAATCTTTTAAGTGTTGGAAAGATGGTTGATAAGGGATACAATCTTCAATTCAAGGATGGAAAGTGCAGAATATTAGGGGGTTCCAGAAATGTGATTGCATCAGGTACAAAAAAAAATGTAATATCTTTCACCTGAGTGCTGCTAGTAATTGCTCAAGTTGATGAAAGCTGGTTGTGGCATAGGAGAATGTGTCATGTTAACTTTGATAATATTATCAAGATATGTTCTACTAAGGTTGTTAGAGATCTTCCTAAGTTGATGAAACCTACTAATGCCATATGCAAGGAATGCCAGTTAGGGAAGCAAACTAGAATTTCATTTTGGAGCAAACAACATAGTTCAAATGAATTGTTGGAGCTTGTGCATACTGACTTGTGTGGTCCTTCTAGAGTCAGAAGTTTACAAGGTTATAGGTATTTCATGTTACTTATTGATGATTATTCTAGAATGATGTGGGTCACTTTCTTGAGGGAGAAATATGAAGCTCTAGAGAAGTTCAAGATATTTAAGACTATGGTTGAGATAGAGACAGGTTTGAAGATTAAATGTGTGAGATCAGATAGAGGCGGTGAATTTACTTCCGGTGAGTTTAATTCTTATTGTGAAGAACATGGGATAAAGAGACAATTATTTTCCCCGCGGACCCCTCAGCAAAATGGAGTTGTGGAAAGGAAGAACAAGACAATTGAAGAAACTACTAGAACTATGATGCTAGAAGGAAATGTCCCTCATATCTACTGGAGAGAAGCTATGAGTACTGTTGTTTACACACTTAACTGGGTATAAATCAAAGGTGATACTGGTAAGACTGATTATGAGCTATGGTATGGCCATAAACCTACTGTTAGATACTTCAAAATATTTGGGAGTAGATGCTTTATCAAAAGGGATGAAGATATAGGAAAGTTTGATGCTAGGAGTGATGAAGGAATCTTTTTGGGTTATTCTACTAAAAGCAAGGCCTACTGGTGCTACAATAAGAGATTGAGGAAAATGGTTGAAAGTGCAAATGTTAAGGTTGATGAAGACATAGCTAGACCATCCAAAACCTATGGATATGATTCTGATGATCAGAATGATAATACAAATAAAGGAAAGAAAGTTCAGACTTCAAATCAAGTTCAAATCATTCTGATGAATCAAGAAAATCAAGAGGAAGGAGAAACTAGTGAAAGTGCAGAAGAGAGATCATAAGAGCCTGAAGTTCAAGAACATCCTAAGACTCCAAGGTATGTAAGATTAAATCATTCAGAAGATCAGATCATAGGTCATAAGAACAAAGGTGTCCATACTAGGAGAAAAATTGTAGAAGAATATTGTTTGATTTCAAAGACTAGGCCTTCTAATGTCAATGAAGCATGTAAAGATGAACATTGGGTTGAAGCAATGAAAGAAGAACTACAACAAATTGAGAAGAATGATACATGGATTCTTGTTCCAAGACCTAAGGATAAAAATATAATTGGAACTAAATGGGTCTTTAGAAACAAACTGAATGAGCAAAGTGAAGTGGTTAGAAACAAAGCAAGATTGGTGTGTAAAGGATATTCTCAGATGGAAGGAATTGAATTTGAAGAAACTTTTGCCCCTATTGCTAGGATTGAATCTGACACTATTTCTTGCTTATGTTGCTTACATAAACTACAAGGTTTATCAGATGGATGTCAGGTCAACATTTCTAAATAGTGAATTGGAAGAAGTGTATGTTGAGCAACTTGATGGATTTCAATTGACTAATCAGGGAGACATCGTTCGCTAATTGAAGAAAGCATTGTATGGACTTAAGCAAGACCCAAGAGCATGGTATGCCAGATTGGACAAGTATTTGTTGAAGCTTGGATTTAACAAAGGTACTGCTAATAGTAATTTGTATTTCAAGATTGATGATGATAAATATTTGATTGTGGAAGTTTTTGTTGATGATATCATTTTTGGAGGAGATGATGGTTTGTGCATGAAGTTTGTTGATGAGATACAGAGTGAGTTTGAGATGTCAATAATTGGAGAGATGAAATTCTTTTTGGAATTGCAAATTACTTAGTTAGATAAAGGGATCTTTATATCTCAGTCAAAGTATGTGAAAGACCTGCTAAAGAAGTTTGGTATTGAAGATTCAAAGCCAGTTTTTACACCTATGGTGACCGAATGTAAATTGACACAAGATGATGATTCTCCAAAGGAAAATCAGACTAGATATAGATCAATGATTAGTGGATTGCTTTATTTGACTCGAACTAGACCTGATATCATGAATGTTGTATGTATTGTTGCAAGATTTCAAGCTAATCCTAAGGAATCTCATGTGACTGTTGTGAAGAGGATTTTCAAATACTTGAAGGGGACAGTTGATTTGGCCTATGGTATCCTAAAGATTATGATATTACTTTGAGTGCCTTTACTGATGTTGATTGGGCAAGAGATGTGAATGATAGAAAAAGTACTAGTGGTGGTACATTTTTCTTGGGAAAGAAGTTGATTTCATGGTTAAGTAAGAAGCAAAATGCAATTTCCTTATCTACTACAGAGGTGAAATACATTGCTGCTGCTAACAATTGTACTCAAGTATTGTGGATGAAGTAGATGTTGAAAGATATCAAAGTTGTGTATGATGAGCCTATTGCTATATTCTATGATAATTCAAGTTCAATTAAAATTTCTAAGAATCTGGTGCTGCATTCAAAGACCAAGCATATATCTATCAAGTTTCACTTTTTGAGAGAGAAGGTGAGTGAAAAGGAAGTCAAATTAGAGTATGTGCCTACTAAAGAGTAGATTGTAGAAATATTTACCAAGTTGTTGCCTAAGGATACTTTTGAGTATCTCAGAGGGAAGTTAGGGATGATTACCCCTCCTAATCAGAACTAAGATGCATTTTCTTGCATCAATTTGTGCATTTCATAGTCATATCTTTATCCAGATTGATGTTGTGGTCATTGCTACTCAAGGGGAGTAGTCAGATGTTCAGATGTTCAAATGTTCAAATATGTGGTTTAGAGCTTGTGTGGAGAAAATAGATCTTTTCCATTTATTTCAAAGGGGGAGAAGATCATGTGAAAAACCTTGTGGGGAGAAGAGTCATGTGAAAGAGTTGAGGAGAAAAGAGTCAAAACCTAAGGGGGAGTAAGTGCTAAGAGATAGTTGTGTTGATGGTGTTTTTCACATCATGTGTTGCCATCAATGCCAAAGGGGGAGATTGTTGGATGTTGTGGTTGTGTTTCTAATATGTGGTTTTCATTTATGTCAACACTATTGGCATTAATGTGTTTAAGGTTGTATATGTCAAAGATATTAAGAAAATTGTAATGGAATGAGTTGCAAGTTGTCAGTGGTGAAGTGAAGTTCAGTCTATTGGTGAGTTTAGTACGTTAATGATTAGATTTTGTGGATTAAAGGGTTTCTTGTTGATTATATCTAGTTTATCCACGTTGAGTTTAAGAGATCCGCGTGAAGATTTGATCGAGTTATGAAGTTTTGTATTCTGACAATTTTTTTGTTGCTTCAGTTTGTGTTCCTAATTGAAGATGATACGATTCTAGTAAGTTTAGTTTTTATAGATGCTTCTCTGGTGATTCTTGATGTTTTTGGATGTTTCTAGATCATGCTCTATCTTTTTTGCATGTCTGCATTGATTGTTGTGCTCATGATTGGTGATTTTCTCTTGTGTGTTCATTTTTTTCATGTTCATGGCCGACAAGGTGATTGTAGCATGTTGTGGATCCTCAAGCCAATTTTTTTTGAACATTTTTCATGTTTGAGAATGTTATTTTGGGTCTTCACTATGTTGTGGTCAACCTTGATTGATTCACATTAATAATTATTATTGATTTGGGCTGACAGTTTATATTCATTTTATTATTTTGTTGAAGTCGACATGTAACGATGTAATTTCTTGTTGCGGATATATATAAGCGATTGTTTATACCATTTTAATGTATGGTATGCACGATTAATGTTCTAAATATTTTGAAGGTAGAGTAGAGTGTGAAGAAGAGTGAAGAAGAGTGGAGAAAAGTGAAGAAGTGTTCATGTGCTTAACCGGAACTATAATCAGGCATTAGCAGATGTTATTTTCTTAGTTCAAATCCTTGCGGATGTAATCTGAATGTTTTTGTAAGATAGTGTGTCTTCCTTTGGGCAGTAATCCTTGTAATTGAGCAGCAAGTTCTAGGCACTGTGCCTAAATGTATTTTCATTCCCATTTCATTCTTTATACTTTTAATAGGGTATAATATTGTGGACTGACCTCCACTGTGGTTTTTCCCCTAACAGGGTTTCCACATAAAAAATCTTGGTGTTATGTGTGTTTCTGATGTGTTGATGATTTATTCTTTCATGGTTATTAATTAGATCTGAGATTAAGGGTTAATAAGTTTAATAAATTTGAATTTCTGAGATAATTGATTCACCCCCCCTCTCAATTGTATGCCCTTGTGTTGCCAACAAAGAGATGTTGTAATGATATTCTATTGAAGGGTTTTCTAGTTACAAGTAGGGGGAGTGGCTCTCAATGGGGACTGGAACCCAAAGTGGTGTCCAGGACAACCCATTGAAGTGTTTTTTAATACAGTGATAACCTTAATAATATATCAGGGGAATGGGTAGAATTCACATTAAATAAGATAATGGATGTCTCACCCATTCTTGTAGTGCTTGTATATGCTAAGGATGGGTTGAGAAGGCCCGGTTAGAAAGATCAGCTTCCTTGTCCTCACAAAAGGAATGTTGGTTCCACATGTGTCACCCTATGGGGTCGAGATGTAGTGAGGGGTTTACCAGGACAACCATAGATGGGGGTTGGGGTCTAGTGAGAGATTTCCATGACAACCCATGTTAGGACCATGTGATGACACTCCTCCCTATTGCAATCTAGCACTCCCTAGTTACATCATTACAATAATTGCAACAATGCTTCCCCTAGTACATGTGGGACGATTACGTCAAATTACATTAAGAGATATAGATGGAAATGCATTCCAATATTCAAATACGTGATAGGATGTCTTCCTAACTAGAACAGGAACCGGAGTCCATAGTACAATGATCAATCACCATGCTCTCATGAGCATGCAACAAGAATACCCAATGGAGGAAAAGCACCATCCTCCTGACCATGTGGAACCCTGAGGTCCATCCCTCATGCTAGGAGATAACACAAGGTCCCACATCCAATAGGTAATCAAGAAAGCAATAGGCTAACACAAGCAAGGGATTATACATGACTCCAACATAATACTGCTAATAATTATTGATGATTCCTTCTTGTAAAGAGCACTGTAAATCAATGCAACATTCATATGATAGTTAGCTAGAAAATTATGATAATGTTTGATTATCAGTTGTCACATTAAGGAAGAGAGTAATATGGGATCGTTTAATTTGGTTCTTTAAAATGAACCTTGCATGTTATATCGATCATGTATCTTTCATCACTAATGAAATATTTCTAGTAATCTTGATTGTTAGCTTCGTGAGTAGCGTAGTCGAGGAACCTTAGAGGACTTAGGACTAGATTGTTATGTTATGTTAAGCATTCTATAGTTATTTAAAAATAAATAAAAATTGTTCCATTAATTTATCCTAGTTTAGTGTTGTCCTTTGGGGTTCCTTGGCAGGGGTGTTACACATCTTGAGGGTAGAAAATTCTTTCCTCTACACAATGAGACATATAACTAAAATGGTGTAGGATCTAGCTTACAATAAACCATGCTAAAATGATAAAGAAAGTAAATGCCATACTTCTATTGATGAATAGAGATACCCTCAAAAGACTGAAGAACCAATGCACCAAGAAAGAAGTGTAGAAGCCTAAGATTGATCACATAAATTTGCAACAAATTTTCACTTTTTTGACACCTATAGCAAAGTTAAACCATTAAAATTTTGAAAATGATGTGAACTAGTGATTTTTGAGTTTTTTTTTGTAGAGTATAAATATATATTTTATAAAAAAAATTAAGAAATAATTTGTGAGTTTTTTTTTACGTAACTTTTATGAACATATTTTTTTATAGTTAACATTATTTTTTAAAAAGTGACATTAATTTAGTAAAACATAACTTTAGTTTTAGAAAGGATAAAATTATATTTTTTTTAAAATAGATTTGTATCACCAATATCTAGTGTACAAATATTTTTTCATATTTTTTTGTTGCATAATTTATTTTTAATAACTTTTTGAAGTGAGATTAACTATAATTCGAACATGAGTTACTTTGATAACCTATAATACTTTTTGTATTAATTCAAATTAACTTGTTATTTTTTTGTTGAAATAAGGACATAACACCTAGTGCGCATATATTTTTTAGAATTTTTTGTTCATTTTATTTTTTATTTTTTTGTATGTGTGAAACAAAGACCTTGATGTTTGATGAAAAACCTACATTCACGAGAAACAAAAAATAAATATAATAAAAAAATTAAATATATTCAAAATTATACTTTTTTGAATGATTATAATATGGGATACATACTTACAAAATATATCTCCTAAATGACTTCATTTGATCTTCCAAAAAGTGAATTAAAAGTTGTTTTCTATCAACATTTCAATAGGTACATAGGAGACTCTATTGAGGGTTTGATTTAAGATTAGGATGGCTCTATCCAAGGGGGTTTGATATAGTGGGTATAATCTAACCCTCTTCAATTAAAACCATTTAGATGGAACCCCTCAAGGCTTAAATCATTAATTTTTAAAAATATGTGTATTTTGGGAAAAAATTGAGATGTCCCAAAAGTTGGACACACTATTGTGGTAGCACCCCATGTCAAAGTGCTCCATCAATTAATGTTGTATGTCCTAAAGTATGCAAAATAAGCTACATGTCATAATCAGATCATTTACATATAAGACATATATCAATGATAAAGAAAATGCCATACTTCTATTAATGAATGGAGATACCCTCAAAAGACTGAAGATTCAATAAACCAAGAAAGAAGTGTAGAAGCCTAAGATTTGTCACATATATTTGCAACAAAATTTCACTTTTTGACACCTATAGCAACTAAACCATTAAGAATTTAAAAATGATGTGAAGTAGTAATTTTTGAGATCTTTTTGTAGATTATAAATATATATTAAAAAAACAATAATATTAATTTGTGATTTTTTTACGTAACTTTTAATAACTTATTTTTTATAGTTAATATTAATTTTTTTTAAAGTGATGGTACTTTAATAAAACATACATTTATTTGTAGAAAGGATGAAATTATAATTTTTAAAACACAAATATCTAGTGCACAAATATTATATCATATTTTTTTGTTGCATAATTTATTTGTTATATCTTTTTGAAGTGAGATTAACTATAATTTAGACATAGGTTACTTTGATAATGCATAATATTTTGTGTATTCATTAAAATTAACTTATTATTTTTTTGTTGAAATAAGGACATCAATACCTAGTGCACATATACTTAAAAGAAAAATTCTTCATTTTTTTTTTGTTTTTACATGTGTGAAACAATGACCTTGATGTTTGACAAAATACCTACATTCACAAGAAATAAAAAATAAACATAATAATAAAATTGAATATATTCAAAATTATACTTTTTGGAAGGATTATAATAAGGGATATATACTTACAAAATAGATCTCCTAAATGACTTTATTTGATCCTCCAAAAGGTGAATTAAAAGTGGTTTTCTATCAACATTTTGATAGATGCAGAGGATACTCCATTTTGGGTTTGATATAATGGGTCTAATCTAACCCTCTTCAATTAAATTCATTTATATGGAACCTTTGAAGGCTTAAATCATTAATTTAATAAAAAGTTATGATTTCGAGGAAAAATCAAGATATCCCAAAAGTGGGACACATTATTGTGGTAGCACCCCATGTCAAAGTGCTCCATCAATTAATTTTGTATAACCTAAAGTATGCAAAAGAAGCTACATGTGAGGATCAAATCATCTACATATAAAACCAATATCAAAAGTTTAGCTCCATGTCTTTGGATATACACTATATGGTTAGAGTGGTAATTTTGAAACTAGATAGAAGAAAGAAACAATCTAGACAAGTCCAAATTAGTTATTGATGTAGGTTTACTATTGCCTCAATTTTTTAGACTCCAAAAGAAAGGAGTGTCCATTAGAATATTTATGAAATGATTTAATAGGTTTTTGAAATAGATTCCTCACATTGATAAACCAAGCAAAGACAACCAATTCTACATCTTCATTGCTACACTACATATTGAGGTCAAATTCTCTTTGAAAGTATACAAGTATGTGATATTGAAGTTTCATAAAGAGAAGTGATCGAAATTATAAATAGTTTAATCATGTTTATAATTTTGAATGAAGATCAAGCTTAAAAAAATATTAAAATATTTTAAGGAATGAGCTCTGGTAAGAGACCTATGCTAGATAGTCAAAACCATCAGCTTAAAATCCCTATTTATGTGGAACAATATTCTCATTTGAAAAAGGTTAAATTTATACCCTCGAATGATTTATTTCTTATTCCTCTACTAGACATGGGAGAGGAGAATCTCATTTATGAATCCAAAGAAAAGAGAGGTGGAACTTTATTTGTCTAAGATGACCCTATGCTCATTGAAGTTTATGTTAAAAAATTAGATTCATAAAACAAATGTTTACTTATCTCCTAATTTACATGAAGAGTATCTAACTCAAGAAATTTTCTCTTTAGATTGAAGTGATCAAAAACATAACCACAGGCTTGAAATTGAAGCATTTGATACAATACAAGAAAAGATGATTCATGGAAAATATGATGACATTGATGTGATTCAAGAGGCTTTAGAGATCTATAATGAGAGGTGGATGTTTGAATATGTCACATTATTTAGGAAACATAAAAAATTAAAATATTCCTCACCTTTCATCATAAATGTCAAATGGTTGTTGAATTCATGGGCGCTCTATGGGTATGCTCCACTATTTTTCATGGGTATCTACATCTCCAAACTTGCCAATGGGTTTTCTTGATCTTCATGATGCATTGAGGTAGGTTGTACCCTACTATGTGCATAAGTTTTTTTAGGAGTATTTATAATCATTATTTTAGTTTTTGTGTGCATCTTTCATTGTTTGTTTCTTTTTTTGTTTGTGTCAAAGTCTCTTTGTATTCCTATTACATACCATGTTATCCTTCAAGTATGTTGCCTAATGGATTGGACACTAGTATTATACTTGAGATTTTGGGTTCTTTATGCATCCACAAGGTCCTTATCTTGATTAGAGGCATTTTTTATCCATATTTTTTACCTTTACCAATGAAGTTTTCATGTTCATTAACATGCACCATCAAGATTTTCTCTTGATAGTTGTGTTGTTCTTTTGAGTCACATGCAATGTATCTCTATTGTGTTGACTTGGTCAAATTGGGAAGATTAATATCTACATCATCAAGTTTAATCTATGAATGCTCTCAATTATTTTGTCATGTGTTTTCCTATTAAGTAGAAATCATGAATCTATGGTCCTATTGCGAGTGTGACATTCAGAGTTGTTAATCTGTGTTAATTACATAATCAATTAAGAATGATTAAATAATGCTAGCGGTAAAAAACCAAGGTATCCAACATAATTTGGTAGATATATCAATTTTTAGTGCATTTTGACATCTACTTTTCCATAATTTATAGTTGCACAAAGTCAAAAAGTGGTTTAGGAGGCCAATAATAAGCTTTAAATAAATCCCATAAGGCTTCTTGAAGTTTTTAATGGTTGGAATGTGATGATACTCTAACTCATTCCTTTGATGTAAAGGTCAGATTATATGTAAGTGTGATAGTGAAGTTGTAAACATTTCTTAGAAACGTTCATTTTGGTTTGATTAATTTTAACTTTGATAAAAATTTAATTTTCAAATCAATTTGATTGTTCTATCTATGAAATATGATGTTAATCAAGGTTTTCATGAATCTATAGTGTCTAGTATATATGGATATAAGGAGACTACTCAACAATGAGTGCTCATTGGAATGGGTCTCCTAACAGGATCAAGTATTATGCTATTGAAAGCTTCATGGAGGGTCCTATTTTTTATTGGAAACTGTGAACTTTTGAAAAATTAGAGGAAAATGATTCATAAAACACATAAAGCCTTAATACCCATGGTTTTGGTGTCAATTTTGATAGATCATGGAACCTTGGGTTTAAAAAAAATGGTTTCTAAAATATAGACATATCATAGCATCCTTTTAGTTATACATTATACACATTATGGAAAGCTTATTAAAGATAATGATGAACTTGATAAGAATGTTATTCATTGAGTTTTTGGGGAGCTTGATGTTGATAGAGATTGATTTTTGACAAAAGAAGAGTTACGCAGTCTTACTTTAAGACTTAAACTCAGCGCTTTTTGAATGATCAAGAAAGAAAAATTGTTGACAGTAAATGCAAAATCTATTTCAAAGTTATTTTGCTGCTTCAAAGAGGTGTAGTTATAGTAGATGTTATTACTGATCCACTTATGGATGTCACTGAGTTTTTTCTTTTATCCCATTAACATCCCTTCTTTTTTTATTTTTTTAATAGTAATGCCTTTGGTTATGAATTCTAGTGAAGGCTTTTCAGCACTTATTCTACAGCTAGCAGAGAAAATTCTCTAGAATTTTGGTAGTGGAAGGTTTGTAGTAAACCTCTTTAAATTTTTATCTTTAAATTAAATGAGGGGTAAAAATTTATTAAAACAAGAACAGCACAAGGTCTTACACATCCCTGTCAAACTCAACTAAATTGTCTAGCTCATGAGACAAATCCAGGGGTAATTGACCCCTATCCACAATGTTCCAATTTTGCATATGATCAGAGGCCCACTTGACCAAACAATCCGCCACAACAATTATTATTTTTAAGATTTAATGACAGCAATTGGTTTTCCATGGCTCATGAAAACCATGCAGGTTACCGAAGTGATTAAAACTACCAATTTCCCAACTGACAAGGCACATGAACAATTTGGTAAAATGTCTAAAGTGATATGTCGTGGACTGCAATGATTGCATGATAATAAGAAAATAGTTTTGTTGAAAATACTTTAGGAATTTTCAAGGAAACATGATCAGCACATGTTTCATAATTTCATGTAGTTCGACGAGCCACCTTTTCGGTCGAGGCATGTGTTTTGAGAACCATATTTGTTCCCAATAATAGCCAATTCACTGAAGCCGTACAAATTGATTTAAGTTCAGCATTCTAACTACACTTGAGAAGCTCTTTAGACAGCATCATCCTTTGTCTGTGCCAGAATGATTGCGTTGGAATAGGCTATGGACATACATCAAATTATTGTAATAATTGTGATTTCCCTAGTATAATAAATACGATATATGGAGGGATGAAAAACAAGGCATGTGAACTGTTCTAGTAAACTGCCCCAAAGAGTTGTGATCTTCCCCAGTGAAAAGAAACTATTGTTGAATACACACAAAATGGATTTGTTGAATATATTCAAGCGCAATTGGTAGGAGTAAATCTTATGGCCAAAACTGGAGTGGTAGAATACACACCAAATATGCAGATATATATAAGTTACCTGAACTATTGGGCAGAAAACCCTAAAAAGGAAGCGACCTCATAGAGCTGAACTACTGCAGGATTTACACAAAATTGATTTGTTAAAAAAATATTGGAAACTATTATGTAGACATAATTGACAGATGCAAACTCAACCACCACGCCCCATGCCAAAATGGGAACTTTGAAGCAAGGATGTTCCATCCTTAATGGATGGACGAGTTCATCCATGGAAGCATGGTTAGAGCATTGTAAAAGGAGGATCTTTGGGTTGTTTGCAGCTAGGTGATGTTGACACCCAATGGATGGAAGGATCATCTATTTTTGGCATAGAGCACGGAGGAAAGGAAAGGCCTATCAGTGAAATTATCATTGTGATTAGATGTTGTCCCTTGTATTGATTCATCAAGTATGGTGTTTTTAGATGATAGATCTTGTGTTGTCATTGTTTATAGAGTGATTGTTTTAAATTCTATTGAAACAAGTATGTGATAGTAACCAAAAAAAAAATGGAAATAGTTGTTAGTTTTTTTTGGGAGGGGGGGGTAGGGGCTCAAAATCTAGTTTAAAGGAGCTCATGAATATTGCGGTAGCAAGATCGAATCGAAGAGCACTGCTTGATATAGCCATATTTACAATCAGGGGATAAACATGTAAAGATATTATTAAACTATCTAGCTCATCTTCAATCCTTATATCTTAGATGTTATCTAAGAAATAAGAGTTAATGTGGATAGCTAAAGACATGCCCATTTAGCGTAGATTTGGTGAATGTTCTTGGAAGCCAAAATCTCTTCACCTATTATGCATATGATTTGTTATTCATTCGTTTTGGTACCTTTTTTGGCCATCTAGATGAGGGCAATATAAGTCAGATGCAAACATTTGAGCTCTATATCTACATCTACATTCTATGAATTGACAACTTCAATTATTCTTTCAAGTGAAAAAGAAACACGTTATCAATTAGTAATGAGTCACTTGTATATGATTCCACCCTTTCGCTTGGAGTGTAGATAGCTTCTAGATGTGTGGTTGTAGTAATAAATGTATATTGGGACATTAAATCATAGTCTAATAGCAATAGTCCTTTACTTGTGATTCCTGGTCTTCATTGTGTTTAAGGCATACCTTTGATGGATAATGCATATATAGTCATTCTTTGTTGTCACCTTGATGACAATGCAAAATCATCATACTGTAAAGGTGGTATCTTCATTCAAAAGTAATTAGAAAATGTTCTCTCTAAACTTATTGTATACACCTAAAAATGGTCACATCATATTGTCTGGTAATTAATTAAATATTTTTAATATTTAATTAAAATCTTTGAATTCTATCTGCGTATAAATAAATTTAAATAATTTATTTATATTTCTTCATTCTTTTATTTCGATTAAATAAATAAGTTTATTTAATCATCTTTTCGTATTCATTTCTTAATTAATTAAATAAATATTACGATTTATTTATATTAATTATCAATAATCTTCGTTTGAATATCTTATTCAAATAAAGATTAAAATATTATTCTTCTTCTAAATATTATTTACAATTAAATATTCTAAAAATATTTAATTATTTCCTCTAATTCAATATTCATTCTTAAAAATCATTTCAAAATTCTTCAAAAATCTATTTATAATTAAATATTTCCAAAAATATTTAATTAAATCTTCTAAAATTTCAAATTCTTCTAAAGTCATATTACAATTAAATATTTCAAAATATTTAATTAAATCTTCCATAGTTTTTAAAAATCAAAAATCAAATGCAAATGAAATTAAATAAATTTATTTAATTAATTTAATTTGGGATTTATCTTCAACACCCGGAAACAAACGGTTAAACAGAAAATTAATTTTCTCTGTTTCTGTGCAGGCTTGTTCCCGTGGGTTGAAGACAGGAATCCATCCTTCTCTCCAACCTCTCAACCTCTCCCATTTTCTTCTCAACTTCTTCATCTTTCACCATTCAAACCTACCAGACAATCTCATAGCCGTAGATTTTGCCAGCCGGGATTGTGCCTGCAAAAATCTATAAATACAGCTGCCGGGAGCTTCAAATGATATAGAAGCTTTTAGTAAAATAACTATAGGCAAATTTCATAGCACTCATAGCATTCATAGAGTACTTTCATAAGCATAGATAGTATAGAATCATAGCAATAGCAATAGAATCATGATACATTTCATTCACAGCCCCTGTGCATAATCACAGCCCCTGTCCATATCCGTATCAGCAATCCCATCTTCATCAGCATATAGAATAGATTTTCATTTGCATACTCATTCTACAGCAGCCATTTGGAGGAGCTTACATCAAATCTGAGAGCAGCAACTTCAAATTCCTGGAGATAGAGGAAGATGAAACGGCTCTGAAGAAAACTTTGTTTGATTTGAATTCATTTAAATTTCTTTAGATTAAGGTTTCATTATTGTGTTTTTGTTTTCAATTAGATTAACATAAATAAGAACAACACATTTTTGGCGCCCACCGTAGGGCTCTTGCCCCCTTTTTAATGTTTTATTTGCAATTTCTTTTGACAAGTTACAGGTAAAAACAGCGGAATAGCGCAGACGACACGTTTCAGAAATGTCATCTCCAGTTTAGCGCATCTAAAGTCTGTTGCAGTGCCCATAATCCGTTTTGCAGTGCCCATAATCCATTTTGCAACGCCCATAATCCGTTTTGCAGCGCCCATAATCCATTTTGCAGCGCTCTTAATCAGTCTTGCAGCACCTGTAATTAATTTTGCAGCGCAAATTTTTAAAGAATGTATTCTGTAATCTGTAACTCTAGATTAGTTTAACTGATTCCGACGCAGCCGCGGACAGTTAATAATTTTAAAGCATAAAATTAACCAATCCTAGGGTAATCATTTAAAGCATAAAAAGAACCAATCCTAGGGTAGTCATTTTAAGCATAAAATTAACCAATCCTAGGGTAGTCATCTAAGGTAAAACGAAGCAATCCTAGGGTAGACACTTCATCTTTCAATTTGGGCTTAAAATGAATTTTCTTTTTATGTGAAGCAAAATCTTCACTTAGTTTAGAAAATTTTCATTTGGTGCTTAACAATTGAACCTTTGTTTGCTTTGTCTTCGGTGATAGGCCTATGCTCTCCCCTTAACTGGGTGATCAAAATGCCAAACTCACCTATTTCCTTTTATGCATTTTACAGCTTTTGTTAAAACCTTGTAGAGAGCCTGCTCTTGTGGGAAAAAGTACTCACCCAAGAGGAACGACTCAAGTGGGTTCAAGCCAAAGCCAGGCTATTCCACCCCACTCTAAAATTTAAAGCAAAATTGGGGAAACCCTCTTTTGACGGTAGTGTGCATTGATAACCATCCCCAAAGCCTTTGTTCTAAAGGTAGGGAGGTCTCTCGAGGGAGTCTATCATTTGCCGCACCGAACGGAAACCTTTACTATGAACCTAGTGTAGTAACTAACTGAGTCAGTTTCCAAACATTGTTTCAATCACAGTGCAGGGGAGGGAAGAATCTACCCCCAAGATACTCACCATATAACTGCCAAGGATTGTTTGCTTAGGGGATCCAGTATCCACTTCCGTCACTCTGAGTACGCACCTGGAAAAGACAAAAACGCGGGCACCCTTTCGGGGGTGACATGGCTATGTGAGTCGACGTAGTTTTAAGATGTGGGCTATTGATTACTATGATGACCTACTTGAGAACTAAGAGTGAGTCTGTTTGAAGTGCTTATCATGTGTAAAACCCGTGAAAATAATTTTTGAACAACATTTTGGTCATACACTTCTTGTTTAGCATAGGGCTTAAAACAACTATTCTACAACTTGCTTGATGTGTTTTCAATACATTAATTCAGTAAAGATCATCTAAAACTCACAATTACATTGATCACACTTATCATTTTTCAAGACTAGGATCAAATCTCAAAATAGTGCATCTTTTCAAACAAGTTTTTGATTATTTATTCAACTTCCCCAACAGGATTCTGATATCCTTTCATCTTGGAAGTCACAATCAAGAGTTAGAAACGTCATTTGATCATATCATAAGATTTTCATCTTATCAGATCAAGACATTATCATTTTTGCACTTATAAACCTATGATCTAAGTCTAGAAGAACATTTCAAAAGTATATGCCTATTGTCCACTTTACAACATGGGTGATAGGGAACAAAATATTTTTCATAGGTTTCATACTGGGAATAGTTCAAATAATGAGATAACCGATGAAATGATTCAAGAAGTTGAACAGGATCCACAGTTTCACATAATTTTGGACAAGATGTTTTAGCGAGATAAAGAAGGCTACTTTCTTTTCTTAGCAAACTAAGGTGCCAAATTGCCCTCTAACTACAATATGGAGAAAATTAAGGAAGATCCTGAAAAGACTAAAACTCCATTAAATGATCGTAGTAGTTTTCCCCAACAAACAAGAGCACTCCAAAGGAAAATCAAGGAAATACAAGGGGGCACAACTATGAAGTCCTTTGACGGAAATATGAATGTAACCTCTTCTCCTCCAAAAGCAACATCATCCAAATTCAATGCTTTTGAATTTTTGCAAAGGTTACATAAGAAGCCCAAATCTAAGCCCTCAAATAAAATTGACCAATCCTATCATGTCATGCATTTATCTTCATCCCCCAAAATTCCAAATGAACCTCATGATTCTTTCACTCAAAATAATGATTCCATTCAATCACCTTCTTCTATCATATCCTTTACATCCAATGATTCATTTCAATCTACACATCTTGATCAAAACATTCTACAAACCCTTCCTATCTTTGATCAAGATCCCATCTCTCAAGGACCATATGATGATCCCCTCCTTTCATTATTCACCCATGATAATCCTCTTCCATCTCAAGAGACAAACGTTCTTCCAAGTTCTTCTTCGTCATCATCTAATCAATCCATACCATCCCATGATTCTATTGCATTACAAGAGCATGATATTTCTTCCATCCTATCTAATGATGTCTTACCAATTGATGATCAAGATATGATTTCTACAAAATTTCATGATTCCCTTCCTCATCAAGATCAATATAATCTTCCATTCAAGGATACCCTTTCATCCCATGAAGATGATTATCCTCCTCATGATCAATATATTCCTTTCATACCATTTCATAATCCTTTTCCAAGTCAAGATCAAAATACCCTATCATCCCCATGTCAAGAGCCTATTACACCTATTCACGTTATCCATGAACCCCACACCTATAAATTGGGATCCTCCTCCTTTATCCATTCTAGTTTACTTCCAAAACCTATCTTCTCATCCATATCATATCCTCCTCACAATGGACTTGCATCTTGTTTCACAAACAATACATATCCCATTGGTAAACGAATGTGTGAAATTATGAATTACAAAGGAAAAGGTTTAGGTCTTCATGAGCAAGGTATCCTAGAACCCCTTTCTATCCAAGCACATCCATATTCTCATGGCCTTGGTTATACACCTCATACTCAACCTAGGTATCCTAGTCCATCAAACTCTCCATCCATCCTAGGTCCTTATCCTAGTCCAATAAAAACACCATCTATCCTAGGTCCTTATCCTAGTTCATCAAACCATTCATCTATCCTTGGTCCTTATCATTCCAACCTTAGCTCATCAATCCTTTCATCCATATTAGGGTCCCACATTTCTCCATCTCCTATTCTTCAAGAACAACAAAAACACATATCCTTGATCCACTTTCAAAATTCTTCCTTCATTAACTCATCCATCATACCTCCATATCATTCACCTCAATCCACCCCTCCCATTGCTCTTGGAAGCAATTTGGATGCCAAATATGAAAAGCTTCTATATCAAAATCCACATGTATCAAAGGATCAACATGTCTCCTCGAAGAGTCATGCAAAAATAAAAGAAAATTTGATCCAAAAAATCAAAAAGCAATTTTCAAAGGCCACAAAGGCCCATCAAAGCAAAAGCAATTTTCAAAGGCCACAAAGGCCCATCAAAGCAAAGGCAATTTCCAAAGGTCACAAAAGCCCATCAAAGCAAAAAGGAAATTTTCAAAGACCACAAAGGTCCATAAATCAAAAAGAAAAATGTCAACGGCCACAAAGGTCCACAAAGAAAAACTCAAAGTCAAAATTCATGTGGATTCCTAAAAGTCTCATAGAAGCAATAAAATCTAAATTCGCATCCAAATTTGCTAATCCAAAAGTTTCCTCCAATTTTCCATCTAATAACCTATCACCTTCCAAATCCATTTTTCCTCCATCACTCCACTGCCCTTCAAGGTGTGTGTCAATGTTGATCTTTCCAACTTTTCCATCTATCCATCAATAGGTCTTCCAAACTCCTATCCATTATCCAACATTCACCCCCCATCATTCTTCTTTAATCCAAACTTTTGCATAAGTCCTTAGATTCTTCCATCATATCATTAATCTGCCAACATTTAGGATTCTAATTCCCATTGCCATGGTTTATTAGAGGGATATTTGGTTGTGAAACTTGATGCTTAAGTCCTTCCTCCATCTCCCTATCATCCATATCATATCTTCCATATTCCTCTTGCACCCTACATTTAGGGACAAGTTTCATCCATCTTATCATTCATGGTCATTTCTATGCCCATTCCTTACATTTCCACCTTTGATCTTGACAAGGTTAAGGATCTTCTTGAAAATCATACATCTTATCCTATTCACTTCATCCAAATATTCAATACCATATCCTTTGTCATGCATCTTCTCTTATATTGTGGGGAATCTTGTTCCTTCAATTAGTCGTATCATCTCATTTCATCTTAAAAATTTAAAAAAAAAAAAAATCAGAAAAAGTCCTTAAAAAATCCATAAAAATCAGAAAATTTCTGAAAAAATGCAATAAAGACAAGTGGTGAAAACTTGGTAAACAAGCGCTACTTGTGATCAAAATGTGCTCCTCCATTTATTAGTTTATGTCTTGTTTTCACTTTCGGCATCATCCATCCATGTCTATCATCTGTATATATCTTTCATTATCCATATCATGTAGTGGGAATCTTTAGGTTTCATCATGGCTTGATGAAATTTGTACATATCTTTTATCTTTAGGTTGTGTTTACACTGGGGGCAAAACGCAGAAACATACAAGAGAGGGGTAATGAGCTTTTAGAATATTACAAAACAGACAGATAACAGTTTGACAAGACACAACAAACATTGTCGTATCAAATCGATCACAAACATATTCATGCCAATGAAAATCGAAACAACATGATCCAAACAACTATTGAAGTGAGAATATCAATGATGATAACCAAATTGGATGATCTTAATCTGAATAAATGTTTGAAATACTTTAAACAAGATTTGAATGGTTGTTTGATTTTCTATCATATCTCTGGAGTAATTCAATGATGTATTGAACTAGAAGAGCAAGGAAGGAGTATGATTTTTCTTTGTCTGTTGTTTGCGAGGAAATCATTAGTACTATGCAAATTGGTCGCGAGACATGCTCTACTATGTATCATGGATGACATTTCAGAATTTGCATGGGAAAAAGATTAACTCTTGTCTGTTTATGCAAGCAATACTCAGGTCATCTTGGTTCAATTATACCTAGATGCTTGTATTAACTTGCTATATTAAAAATCATGAAAGCAATACTCAGGTCATCACTGGTGCTAACATACCCTTTGATGCTTGTATTAACTTTCAACATTTCAAAGCTCTATGATGATACAAAAGCATAAATAAGCTCTCCAAATGGCAATATTGTATGAATGTCCTGCATGGTTAGTATAGATTGCATTCATGTTAGAATTTTCATTTTGCATTTATAAATTTCTAAAAAGCTGGCAAAGAATCAAATGTTTATATCTTTTCAAATACATGACTGAGTATATTTTGACATTCACAAAAACATCATTTCATACATTTTACATTTTTGCATTAGAAAATTATAAAAAGCATACATTACATACATCATATACTATATACATTCATTCATCAAATAAACTTCATCTCATACAATCATGTATATAAATATCATAAATCATGAAACCATCATATAGTACACATCATATGGATACACATCATATATCATGTAAAATCATCGCTGCATTTCATATATCTCAAAAATGAATGTCAAAATGTACAAGGATGTCAACTACAAAAGATATAATATCATCAAAAATGTGATCATCTCACGGTGTATACAAAATGTCTCAACAGAATATCATAAGAGAATCATATACAATGCACTAGGCAGAGCTATCCTCTGATGGAGCTGGCCTAGGACCTGTACCACCTGCCCCTGATGGACCTGCTCCGCCTGTCCCTGGTGGCCCTCTAGGAGGTAATGGCTGTGTCACACCCCTGCTAGTAGTACGAGAGCGACCATGAGTAGACCGTGACTGAGTGTAGCTCTCTCTCTGCTCAGGTGGAACTGAATCATGATATCTAGTCCGATAGAACTCTGCCTCTCGTGTGGCTCTGGTAACCTCCCTCATCATGTCACCTGGCAAAGTGCTACCTGCTACTCTCTGTAGGCTATCTGCTAAGGCAATGGCCTGCTCACCCCGCTGTCTAGCTGCATCTCTCTCAGCAGTAATCGAAGTCACCTGACCCTGCAACTGTGAAATCAAGGCCTGTGCCTGTGATAACTGAGCCTGTAAGCTCTGTACTGTACTCTGCAGAGACAATATCTGACCTGCTACAGTCAGATCTACAGAAGGGGATGGGTCAGTATGCCTCATCTGTGGTCCACCTTTGCCTCCTCTACCTCCTCTGCCACCTCTCCTACCGCCTCTCCTGCCACCTCTATCTCCACCCCTATCATCACCACCATCATCTCCATCTGAGTCATCATCTCCACTACTCTCCTCATCATCACTATCCTCTGAATCATCATCTCCTGACTTCGAGTCCCTCTGTCGATGTCTCTGAGCAATAATAGGAGCAATGGCCTCATCAGGATCAAACATACATGGTGGTGGATGCTCTAGGACATACTGTACATACTCTGGTGTCACCCCTACATCAAGAACATCCACCCGGTAATCCCACATCTGTGCTCCTAAACTGGGGAACTCTGCCACCGCTGCCTCATAAGAAATTTGTGGGCCCCACACTGCAAGCTCTGGTTGTCGTCGTGCATAAATGGCCGAACCTACAGGCATACCCTGAATCCGACCAAACTGTCGCAATACTCGCCCAGCAAGAAATCTCTCCAGGATCCATGTAGTCCATCCAATCAAAAATTTGGAAGTACAAACATATGGCATCTCTCTCGCATCCTCTGGCCATGGCTCACAATCCAAATATGGCCTCCAGCATACTGTGTCCAAACTATCTAATAGCCGCTGCCAATATACTAGTTTTCCCAGTCTCGGCTGAGCAATAATATGTGCATATCTCCATCTGTATGCTCGACCAGCTGGTCGATGTCCTCGGGTCAATGGACGTAAAACTACAAAATGCTCCCATGCCCATATCTGTAGTAATGAGCATCCAACAGCAAAACTACGGCCTCTACCATATACGATATGATGTAGCTCGTCATATAGGTGGGCTAGCATACATGTACCCCATGCATACCGTGTCCCCTGCATCACCATACTCTCCAAAACACGACCCCATCCGATCGCAAACCCCTTCGACCTATGGTCGGGGCACAACACACCTCCAATGAATCCTGCAAGCACAGCTGGTAATGGTGGATAGGTATCTGTAATCTCACCCCATGGGATGAAGTATCCGGCAATCTGATCATCTCTAAATATCGTCTCAAAGAAAGAGTACCCCCAACCTCTCGTCTATCAAAAACAACTATCTCTCCCATCACTGGGATCCGTAGGATGCGATATACGTCCTCGGGGGTCACTGTAATCTCGCCTGTCGGTAAATGAAAAGTGTTGGTGTCGCTATGCCACCGCTCTGCAAGTGCTGTCAATAGGGCCCTGTTGAGGCGAACCTCGGGCATATCAAGTAATGAAGTTAAGCCGCAAGCATCAATCACATCTCTATCAGACTGTAACAAATGTGGAATCAATGACCATGTGCTCGGAAAAGTCTCTCGTAACTGCAAGACACCTAGTCTCTCTTGTTCACATACATCATCAAAACAACATCAATATCAAATCATCCTAACGTATCAATCCAAAACTGAATATCAAACTATTTGTTTTTCATTATCATTATGAAATGCGAATAATATCACAATTATGTTTGTTTTTAACAACCTTAGAAGCAAACGAATCAATCAAACTATTTGTTTTTCATCATCATGGAACGCAAATAATCAACATCAAGTTTCTTTCTAACAACTTTAGGAGAAAACTTATCTGTCCTATTTGTTTTTAACAACTTTAAAAGCAAATTTATCATCTACTATTTGTTCTCCAACAACTTTGGAAACAAATTTATCATTTACAACAACATAAAATCAAAGGCGCTGCAAAATTGGTTAAATGCGCTATATAATTCATTATCAGCGCTATAGAATCAATTGCGCTACAAAACATATTAATAGCGCTACAAAATCACTCATATGCGCTATGAAATATTTTGCGCTACAAAATTCGTTAATGGCGCTGCAATACATCTCAAGTGCGCTATGAAATCATATGCGCTACGCAAATGATCAAATGCGCTACGAAATCTATCACGGGTGCTACGATATCGTATGCGCTATGAAACATCTTGAATGCGCTATGATACACCTTAAGGGCGCTACGATATTGAATGCGCTACGAAAAGAATCGTATGCGCTATGAAAAATGTTAAGGGCGCTAAAACTCAATTTTTTTGCAATAAACATTGAAAACGTGCGCAAAACAAAATTTTCGAGAGACAGAGATTTACGAGACACATACCGGAGGTCCGTAGTGCGCTGGCCGCTGATGACGTCGGATATGCTTGAAACGGTGCAGGTGAACTAGAAGTGCCATGATTATCAACTCAGAGCTCAATATTTGCAAATTTTACTAGGTTAAAATTGAAAATGACATGGAAAATGACATTTTTAACCTATATAATGGTAAAATTGGGGCATTTTTATCATATTTTCACATAGCAGGGGCAATTTCTTCATCAATTTTTCATTTCATGTCTCTTCGGGTCAATTTCTTCAAATCATTAGTTTCGAACGATGAATCGACATCTTCAAAATCATAAAAATTGAAAATTTCATAAAAATTCATAAAAATCAAAAAATTCACAAAAATTCAAAATCTTATCGATTCATCGTTCGCGGGGGCATATACATATCATTATTTCGACAGTCAACATTTGGGGCAAAATTCAAAATTCTTTGAAGCAATGTGTAAAACACATCACTTCAAAGAGGGGCAAAATGTATACACCTAAAAATGGTCACATCATATTGTCTGGTAATTAATTAAATATTTTTAATATTTAATTAAAATCTTTGAATTCTATCTGCGTATAAATAAATTTAAATAATTTATTTATATTTCTTCATTCTTTTATTTCGATTAAATAAATAAGTTTATTTAATCATCTTTTCGTATTCATTTCTTAATTAATTAAATAAATATTACGATTTATTTATATTAATTATCAATAATCTTCGTTTGAATATCTTATTCAAATAAAGATTAAAATATTATTCTTCTTCTAAATATTATTTACAATTAAATATTCTAAAAATATTTAATTATTTCCTCTAATTCAATATTCATTCTTAAAAATCATTTCAAAATTCTTCAAAAATCTATTTATAATTAAATATTTCCAAAAATATTTAATTAAATCTTCTAAAATTTCAAATTCTTCTAAAGTCATATTACAATTAAATATTTCAAAATATTTAATTAAATCTTCCATAGTTTTTAAAAATCAAAAATCAAAATGCAATAAATGAAATTAAATAAATTTATTTATTTAATTAATTTTGGGATTTATCTTCAACACCCGTGAAACAAACTGCCCAAACAGAAAATTAATTTTCTCTGTTTCTATGCAGGCTTGTTCCCGTGGGTTGAAGACAGGAATCCATCCTTCTCTCCAACCTCTCAACCTCTCCCATTTTCTTCTCAACTTCTTCATCTTTCACCATTCAAACCTACCAGACAATCTCATAGTCATAGATTTTTGCCAGCCGGGATTGTGCCTGCAAAAATCTATAAATACAGCTGCCGGGAGCTTCAAATGATATAGAAGCTTTTAGTAAAATAACTATAGGAAAATTTCATAGCACTCATAGCATTCATAGAGTACTTTCATAAGCATAGATAGTATAGAATCATAGCAATAGCAATAGAATCATGATACATTTCATTCACAGCCCCTGTGCATAATCACAGCCCCTGTCCATATCCGTATCAGCAATCCCATCTTCACCAGCATATAGAATAGATTTTCATTTGCATACTCATTCTATAGCAGCCATTTGGAGGAGCTTACATCAAATCTGAGAGCAGCAACTTCAAATTCCTAGAGATAGAGGAAGATGAAACGGCTCTGAAGAAAACTTTGTTTGATTTGAATTCATTTAAATTTCTTTAGATTAAGGTTTCATTATTGTGTTTTTGTTTTCAATTAGATTAACATAAATAAGCATAACACACTTATCATTCAAGAGAGTGATTTATGGAATCAAAAACATTAATAAAGATATTTGTGGAATGTGAAGCTTTCCCCATTTATGAGATAGGGTGAAGGTCTACAAGTATCTTTCTCACAAGATTAGTTTAGAAGAATTACAGTATAATATTGATTATTAACAACTACATGCATAATCTAGTAATCATTGTACAAAACTCAATTGGAATTGCTAGAGCTTCCATTAGCTATGGTTTTCTTTGTAAAAACTTATCTATACTTTGTACAAAGAATCTTGAGGGAGAAAAATGAGTACTACATAAATACCACAAATTTGAACCTTCTTTCTTTATATTTTATCCACATTGCACTGTTAATAAGTTAAGTTTATATGACTTCAAATTTAATATTATTATAAAGTGACTTAAAAAATAATGAACTTTAAATTGTAAAAATAGATGGTAAGAATGTAGTTACAAATTGTCTAGGATTTAAGAGAAGAAAATTTGTACAAGATTAGTTATTTTTATGAGTGTTTTTTCTTTTTTGAAGTAAGTTGTATTCTTTTTCTTTTTCATATTGTCACTATATAGATAAGTTGTAAGGAGATTTTGTGCTTTGAATTGTGAAGAAGCTTTCAAATAATTTAACTTTTCATCATTAAATTATTCTCTAATTATAAATTTTTTACATATTTAATTGGTATCTTATTTGAATGTAAAAGGAATGAATTAGAGACTATGTGCTCTATTTTTTTCATTTATTTCATGTTTTTGATCAAATAAGTAGCATTTACAGGGTGTTGTGCCCTTTACACTGAAAGCCCACAGGGCCAAAAAGAAGCTAGTTCAAACCAAGAATGAACTAGGAAGAGAGGACAAGCCACACACAAAAATAGCTAACAAATAGTTGTCAAACCATAGATGAAGACTAGACAACCCTAGAATTTGAGGGGACTAATCTAACTCCCTTAACCCTATAAGGTCACGAATTTGTGACAAATCTTTGGAGTCCCTTCTTCTTTCTCAGCACAACAGACTAGGAAGACTCAGAATCTAAGTCCACCGAGCAAGGCGAGAGAAGCGGATCCATAATAGCCACCATGGGCAATGAGCCACCACACAGTGAAGGAGTTGGCAGCGTAGGAGAGGAGATAGGATTGATCGAAGGACCATTAGAGGTATTCAATGAAGGTCGGGTAGGCTTAGTAAGAACATCAACAGCAAATCTTGAGGCAATAGTGGTTCCACAGAAGGGATAGCCGGAAGAGGAGCCAAGCAAGACACAAACTCCTAAGAAGACTTAGCAGGGTCATCCTCCGCGGAAGAACCTTCTAAAGGAGGAGAACCCACCATGAGATGATCTAAGAGAGCATCCTTCCACCATGTAGCAATTCCCTTACAATAGGCATGAGGGAAACCAGAGGCCAAATGACCCACAAAGAAACATCTCCTACACCAAAACGGGAGGCCCTCATAGACCAGAAGCTGCTTCCAAGGTGTGTCCTCCACCAATAAGACTACATCACCATGGAGAGGTTGGAGATGTCCAAATCAACTAATATACGAGCTACTGTAGTATGTCCAAGCTCCCAAATTGTAGAGTCCACCATCAAAAAGTTTCCAATGGTGTTGCTAATAGCTTCATAACATGAATCCTCTCAAAACTGAAGAGGGAGATTCAATAGTCGAACCCAAACTAGTCTAGTATTCAGTGGCTCTATAAGGGGATTGAAAGAATGAGACCAAGGCTTGATGGACAGCGAATGAATACCCCACATCCACCCCCTATCCAACACATTGTCTCACTCTGAAGAGGAGGTGAAGGTTACTAAAAAGAACCCCCTTGCACTAGGATAGAGCTCAATCTGCCCAAAGACCACCTGCTTCCAAGAGATGGAAACCCAGTCATCTATATCCAAAAGGGAGGGCCACAAGTTGTTCAACCTACAGACCACACCCTGCTTCAAATAATAATCCTCATTTTCAGCAACCTCAAGTCCACAAACCACTACAGGGGAATCACAAGCATAAGGCAAAGGCTAAACTTGAGCCTGAGTAGGAGGCCGAGCACCAAATTTAGCAGCCTTAGAGAAGGACTTCACCTGGCCCGAAGAAGGAAAGCCCCCAGCAATCGGAGCAAGAGGTGATACAACCAAAGGAAAAGAGGGACGACCATCCAACCCTAGTAGATCCACACCCACCCACACAACATCACCAATCTTAGGGGGAGAGGGAATAGAGCCCACAACTGCCCACACAACTACTCTAGACATAGGAGGAGAGGAAGAGACCCCACCCAAACATATTCACCCAGCAATGACCGCAAAATCCTATTGCATGCAGTTTGGAAGACTCCCATCCACAAAAGACCGTTTCTCGTTGTGCAAAGGCTTCCCACTCAGTGACATTTCAAAAGGCTTCCCACTCGCCATAATTTCATTTATTGCATGTTAATTACTTGTTTGATGTGTAATATGTTCTTATCATTTCCTTTGCATGATAAAGGGGTGAATTGTTCTCCATACTTTTATAGTTTTTTCATATGTTAGACTTGTAAGCCATTTAAAAAACTTAATTACATCACTAGTGTTATGCACATGAATTAGATAACTTTTTTTTCTTGATAGTTCTTACGTATTGATTCTTCTTTCATTTTTCCTTTGAGAAATTTTATTAATGTTTTGTATATGCCTAGCTAGGGGTTGTCCTTGTTTTCTTACTTTTCCTTTTTTCTTCATTTTGTACTTTCAAGTTTGTTATCCCCTTATTTTTGACTAGCTCAATTTTTTTTAAATCACAAAAAATCCATCATCTGATTGATCAGTAATTTGTGTTTTTATAGTGTCCTCAGGGTCAATTATCATTTGAGTATGCTCAAAGGTTGTCATTTTGGAAAACTTATTGTTAGTTGGTCAATTTGTGTCCCATCTTCATAATTTGTCAAAATCAACCTATAACACTCAAAGTCAATTGGTTAATACAATTTGATGATGTCATTCCAATATTAGGTGTCAGATTGAAAATTATCTTATGTATACTTCCAATTGTACTTAGAAATAATCTTGTGCATTGGAAAAAACACAAAAATGATTAAATTTTAAAAACTATGAAGTTTTAGAAAAAATTAATTTAGGGGGATGTTCCTAATGATATTCTGAGAAATATGACCAATTTTTGTAGCTACCCACTTCCCAGTTTAGGAGATTTTAAAGTTCTGATTTTACCAGCCAAACTTCAGAAAAAAAATTTAAATTAAAAGCCCTATTTTCTGGAAATGAAATTTTTTTCCAAGTTTTGGTCATAATGGTGTCTTTCATCTAGTAAAACTTCAAAGAAAAATTTCTTACCGCTCAAAACTTACGCATATTCTTTTTTTGTGATGTTAGGAAGTCTGTAGAAAAAACACGAAGGATTAATTTAAAACTTGCCCAAAGCATTTATTTTTCATAAAAGGAGTGTTTCGAGCATTTAAAAGTTTCATTGATTAATGGTGGATTGAATTAGGTTTCATAAGAACGTTATTTTCCTAATACTACTGTGCTCTCCAATTGACAACTATGCCACTTCTTTAATGCTACCATGCTACCCTATTCAAAACTTCACAACTATTCTATATTATTCCCTTGCTATCAAAATAAAAACTTCAAAAATATTCGTTATTGCTACTATGCTAGCAAATTCAAAACTCCAAAACCTTGAATATTTAAAAGAGGGGAAAAGGAGAGTTAACAACCATCATAACTACTTATGAGAAAGCTATAGGTAATTTGTGGAAGCACAAAGACAAGGCACATACATTGTTTGACATAGTGTCTCAACAAATATGGTAAGGGAGAGGAGTTGATCATGGGTATAGGACCTATTGTGGGTATAGTTTTGGACAACCTAGGGCCCAACTTTGGACATTCTGGGGCCCACTTTTGGGCAATAATCCAACTACCAATCACTTTAATTCAAAAAATACACAAATTGACCAATCATGTAATGCCACATCAACATACCAATATTACATGACTTAGTGACCCACTATTGTTCCATCACTTTTTTTGGCTCTTTTTTTGTGGTTTTTGAAAAATGGTCTAAAAATATTGATAAATGTGTCTGATTTTTGCCAAAAAAAAAGTGGGATGCCAGCTCGATGGTCAAGAGATGTGGCAATTTTTTTTTGTCTAAATGTGATGTTAATGATGTGGACCCCTCGCTCAAAGTTACCCTACCCACCATCAGCTCCTCTCCCTTATAGAATGCAATGGTTGTTGCACTGAAATGGGAGCTCTGAAAAAACATGTAGAGAACTATTAAAGCATGATTGGAAGTGGATTCCTGTCAAATGTTGTAGTTGTAACTGCTCTATTTTCATGACCATATCTTCTTTCCACCCTCGCGCCCAACATTAAGGATGATTTATGTTAAGTCTTTATTTACAAGTGTTTTGTTGCATGAGTAGTGGCGTGATAGAGGAGAGGAGAAAATTGTTTGACAAAATTTCTCATGGGCAATGTCATCTCATGGAATGCAATGATTGCAAAATTTTGTCAATGTTATAGTTGTTGCCGTGAAGAGGAGAGCAAGAAATGATTTGATAAAACTCCCCAAAGACAAGGGCGCGGCTAAGCAATGGAGAGAATAAGCCAAGGCATGCAAATCACTCATAAACCTACATGGCACGATAGAGTACAAATGTGAACTATTTGATAGAATTCCTTCAGATTTTTAGGTGATGGAATAGTTTGAGGTATAGTGTGTTGTTGTTATTCACATGAACAAGGCGTGGAGAGGGTATTGAAGCCCAACGGTCAGCCTTCGTTTCCCTCTAATTGGACAAGTCCTTTCACATTCTCATTTGAAGACATTCAAAATGGATAATGTAATTGCTATTGTATTCTTGTTGATCATATGCTACTGAAAAATAGAGATGAATAAAATAATTCCCTTGCTTCAAAGTGGATGTAGCCAGTTTTGGTGAACCGCTATAAATTTTGTGTCTTCATGTTCTTGTTTCATTTTTGTTACTAAGTTTTATTTTTGCAACTTATTTCATTTAATCTACAATCAATAATTCAACAATTGGTATCAAATCTTGGTGAAGTAGCTGGTTCGAAAATTGAGATAATTTTCAATGAAAATAGAGGAAGCAGATAAATGGAAAATAGAGAAGTTCGCTGGGAAAAAATTTGGATTGTAAAAAGTGCAGATGGAGTCACTACTGATTAGAGATCTCTCATGTATGCTAAAAGGAAAAGTGAAGAATCCAGCTACGATAGCTAATGAAGAGTGGCAGAGATTAGACAAGAAAGTGAGAAACAATCATTCTATCACTATCCAGCAACGTCCTCTTCAACATCTTAGTGGAAAATACCTCGAAAGAATTGTGGGATAAACTCACCGATATGTATGAGATGGCCTCAACTTCAAACAAGTTTTATCTCATGAAAAGTTGTATAATTTGAAAACGAATGAAGGAGGCATTGTGTCCAATCACTTGAATGAATTCAACGCTCTAATTTCCCAATTGATTTCGGTAAACATCAATTTGGATGATGAAATCAAAGCCATCTTATTTTTGTGCTCTCTTCTGAATAGTTGGGAAGGAGTAGTGATGGCGATCAACACCTCTATATCTGAGAAAACAAAACTGAAATTTGATGATGTTGTTGGAAATCTTCTCAGCGAAGATATGCAAAGAAAAAATCAAGGAACCACACCCAGTGATGCCTTGATTTTTGGTAATAGAGGTAGACATCAAGAAAGGGGAAAAAAACCATAGAAGGAGATCAAAATCTACAAGAAGATCAATGTCAAGGGGCAGAAATGGAGGTTGTTGGTTTTGTAGTAAAGGTCATATGAAAAATAATCATTGGTCATATAAAAAGGTGCAGAACCAACAAAGGACAACAAAGTGAATACTACATACGAAAAAGATGAAGGTGTTCTAGTCTTGTGAATAGGTGAAACAACAACCAACTTATGGGTGTTGGATTCTGGTGCATCTTTCCATGCAATCTCATGCTGGGAAGCCTTCCAAAATTATCAAGAAGGAAAATTTGGAAAAGTATATCTTGGTGATAACAAGGCATGTGAGATTATTGGCAAAGGTGACATAACTTTGAAGTTGAAGAATGGAAATAAATGGTTATTGTGTGATGTAAGACATTCCAAAATTAAAAAGAAAATTGATTTATGTTGGACAACTTGATGCTCAAGGATGTAGTGTCACTTTTTCTTCAAATTATTGGAAAGTGACGGAAGGGGAATTAGTGGTTGCAAGAGGCAGAAAATTGGGCACTTTATATGTGTTAGATAGCCCCGCTAAAGTGGGAGTTGTGATGGTGGTTGTGGAAAATGAAGTGAAACTATGGCATAGAAGGCTCAGGCACATGAGCAAGAAGGGACTTGAAATCTTGCTCAAAATGGATCATCTTCCAGGATTGAAATCTATGGATTTGGACCTATGTGAGCATTGTCTCTACGGAAAACAAAGGTGGATTAGTTTTTCAAAGACTGAACATGATAAAAAGACAAAGTCTTTGAAGCTTCTGCACTCCAATGTGTTCAGTCCTACAGAGGTAACCTCTTATGGAGGAGCCCATTATTTTGTTACTTTTATTGATGATTGTACTTGAAAGGTATGGGTTTATATGCTCAATAGGAAATCTGAAGTTTCTACCAAATTCAAGATTTTTAAAGCTATTGTTGAGAATCAAACAAGGAACAAGATTACATGTTTGAAAACTGATAATGGGGGAAAATCTTGTTCTTTGGATTTTGATAGTAATTGTGCAAATAATGGAGTCAGTGCATTAAGGTTTTACCATTCACACCTCAAGAGAATGGTGTAGCTGAGAGGTTCAATAGGACGATTCTAGAGAGGACTCGGAGTATGCTCTCTAATGTATGTTTAGGCAAGGAATTTTGGGCAGAAATGATTAACACAATAGTGTATTTGATCAATCACAACCCCTCATCTTGATTGGATTTTGATACTCTAGAGGAGAGATGGCTGGGAAGACAAAATTCCTATAATTATATATGGGTTTTTGGTTGTGAAGATTTCATTTCCCAAGGAGAAGTGAATGAAATTTCAAATGTGAGTGGTGTATCTTTGTTGGGTATGAAGAAAAACAATGACTTTAGACTATGGAATCCAGTTACAAATAAATTAGTTCATAACAAATATGTTGTCTTCAATGAAAAAGTGTTTCTAGGTTTGCACAAACAAGGGCCATTAGCGAATGAATATATGTATTTGTTGATGACATTGGCTATGGGGGTAATTTGCAGTTTTCACATCCAAAAATGGTATCAACTCTGTCTCAACAGCAATAATTGGTTAATTCAAATGTGTAGTTCAATTTGGATATGCAACCAATGGTTAATTTGAATCTGCAAAATTCTCAAACTCTTTTTCTAACATCATCTACTATTGAAAATTCTAATTTTCTACCTTCTCAGCTCCCTACGCAACATTTCTCAAACATATCATTTCCTTTTCAAAATTATAATGAGCCATTAAATGGCCACAACACCTCCTTTCCATTATGTGAGGCACATTCTCACATTCCATCACAAGTTTCTATGGGAAACTTAACTCCCACATGTGCTTCAAATGCTCCTTCCCCTACCTCCTCCACGTGGACTACACATGTGCCAAACTTAATTCCCTTGTATTTTTTTCATTTTGTTGTTTCCCCTTATAATCTTGGTTTGTGCAATGAAAATGCTCCACAACAATTTTATCATGGCCGCTCATAGCCTAATTTGGAGGAAATAATCCCACACAAACTTTCATTTAGTCATCTTCAAGCTTCACATAGACTTCAAGTATGCCTCCACCCACCTATGAATTTATTCCAACGCAGACACACTGGCAGCCAATAAATAGGGACGTGGTAAGTAGAGGCTAATTTTTTTTGGAATACTCCCACACAAGACACTTTGTTTCCTTCTTAGACACATATGCAACCAATTACTAATCAAAATGTGATGGTAATATGTCTTCATCACATGTTGGCAACATTGAAGCTGTTGATTATAATATTCATTCTCATAATTCATTATTGTATTCAAACAATGTCCTAGAAAGGAATAATGTTGGAAATAATTTAAAACAAAGCAATCTACAGGAATAGGATAATTTGTAATTACTAGTTCCTCAAGTGCGGAGGTCTATTCAAGAGCACTAACCTTTGGAAAATTTTAATGATTAATTAGAGCTAGCCACTTTCAAAGAAGCTCGTAATGATGTTAATCATGAGAAATGGTTGGATGCAATGCAAGAGGAAATAGATTCACTCATGGCCAACTATACATGGGATTTGGTCAAGCTTCCACCCAATTGAAGAGCATTGAAGAATCGATGGGTGTATAGATTGAAAGAGGAAGGAGGTAGGAAATGATATCAAATAAGATTGGTGGTGAAGGGATATGATAAACAAAAATGAGTAGACTTCAATAAATTCTTCTCATCGATTGTGAAGATGACCACCATTAAAATGGTTTTTGGATTGGCAACGCTGTATGATCTTGAGCTAGAACAACTTGATGTGAAGATTTCATTTCTTCATGGTGATATAGATGAGGAATTATATATGCATCATCCTAAAGCTTTTGAGCAACAAAGTATATAAGATTTATATTGCAGGTTGAGGAGAATTTTGTATGGGCTCAAACAAACCCCATGGCAGTGGTATCTTAAGTTTGATTATTTCATGGTTGAGCAACATTTCACATGTTGTAAATCTGATCCATGTGTCTACTATAAGGTATTCGATAATGGTGAATTTATTGTATTGTTGTTAAGTTATGTTGATGATATGCTAGTAACCATCACTAGCATGAGAGTTGTTCATGATTTGAAACAACAATTATCTCAAAATTTCACAATGAAAGACTTATTGGAAGAAAAGAGGGAACTTGGTTGACCATAATCTGGGATAGGCGTAAGAGGGAAATCAGGTTATCACAATAAAAATACATTGAAAAAGTTTGGGAAAAATTTAACATGAAGGGTGCTAAGCTTGTGAGCACTCCACTGGCTAATCATTGTGTCCCAAAACACCTCAAGATTAGGAAAGCATGAAGGTTATTTCTTATTCATCAATTGTTCAGAGTCTTATGTATGTAGTGGTGTGCACTCATCCAGACGTTGCCCATGCAGTGGGAGTAGTGAACAGATATATGAGAAATTTGAGAAAGCCTCATTGGGAAGAAATGAAATGGACATTAAGGTATTTAAAAGGCACTTCAAATCATGTTTTATGTTTTGGAGGGAGAGATGCACAACTAAGAGGTTATGTTGACTCTAATATGGTTAGTGACTTGGACAAACAAGGTCAACAAATTATGTGTTCACCTTTGTTGGGTTTCAAGGTTGCAATAGATGGTTGCACTCTCCACTACTGAGGCTAAATATATTGCACTCACTGAAGGTGTGAAGGAGATGATTTGGTTGCAGTGACTGTTGAGTGAGCTAGGATTCAAACAACATGTTTTCACTTTGTTTTGTGATAGCAACAACGTTATTTATTTGGAAAAGAACCCAGCCTTTCATAATCAGACCAAGCATATTGAGTTATGTTATCACTTCATCCAGAATGTACTTGAAGAGGACAAGTTGAAAGTGGAGAAAATTGATACAAAGGTGAATCTGATGGATGCATTGAAGAAGATAGTACCAAGGGAGAAGTTTGAGTTTTGTAGGACTTCTCTCAACATTATCAAGATGTAACAATAGGGGTGAAGAGGGGGAATATCTCTGAGATTTGCAATAGATGTTGAACTTGAAGTGGGAGATTGTTGGGTATTGAAGCCCAACGGTTAGCTTTCATTTCCCTTCAATTGGACAAGTTCTTTTACATTCACATTTGAAGACTTATCCAAAATGTATAATGTAATTTCTATTGTATTATTGATGATGATATGTTGCTAATGTATGTGATTGAGAAATAGAGATTAATAAAATAATTCCCCTACTTCAAAGTTGATGTAGCCAGTTTTGGTGAACCACTCTAAATTTCATGTCTTTTTGTTCTTATTTCATTTTGTTATTGAGTTTTATTGTTGCAACTTATTTCATTTAATCTGCAATCAATAATTCAACAACGTGAACTATTTGACAAAATTTCTCAAAAAAATGTCATCAAATGGAATGTAATGCTTGTAGAATAAACAAGAAATGGATTTTTTGAAAAGGGCATATAAACTTTCAAGAAAATGAAATGGCAGGCATGAAGCCAAATGCCACAACCATTGCCAAGTTCTTCCCTACCCATACCAAAATGGGGGGCATTGGAATATAGTAATACCATGATTGCAAGAAACATTTGAAAAATATGGAAGCATTGGCAAAACATAAGAATTTTTTGACATAATTCCTTAAAGAGATGCCATTTCATGAAGTCACGGGCATAAGGTATGCACAAAATGGGTTTACTGAATAAGTTTTCAAAACTCTATATTAAATACATTTGGAAATCCAAGATCTACAATGCCTACCTCAAAATGGGAGATTTGAAACCAGTTATAAACATTTAGTGAGCATAATCGAAAGTAAATTCTAGTAAAATGTGTGCATCCATGGGTTCCACGATAGAATTATATGCAAAATGTGCATACATATGAAAGGGATGTGAGGATTTTTGCTCTTATGGCTATCTTTATTGCAAAGTATGCACTAAATGAATTTATTAAAATAAGTTTTATTAAATTTCAATCAAGTGTAGTTAGTGTTGGAGTTGATAGTGAACCCCACAAGTCTGAGTGATCCTTTGCAACCAAAATGACTATCGTAAATGAGAGATAAAAGCAACTGATTTGTTATGCAACCAAGAGAGAAAATATTGGATTGAATAAATTGATTATACTGAATGTGAATGCTTATAAAAACATGAAAAAGCAAACCCTAGATGATTATTGCATTAGATTGTGACAAGTATTTTAATCTCATGCAATGAGACAACTTTGTTGTAAGTATGTGTATCTGGTGTTGTCATTGATGTCAACAAGATTATGTTTTTGTTTTCATTGATTTCAACTAGTGATGGTTGAGAAGTTGTGATGCTTTGATTAGTTGCATTATGGTGTCATTAGTAAGTGTTACAGGTGTCAACCTCTAATGTTGCTTTGATAAGCTTCTCTTTGTGGGTATTGTTTGGTTAAGTTGTGTTGCAATTGGCTTGGTGATGATGAGGAAGTGGTGAAGATGATGAGAGTTTGTTTCTGGTGCTTGGTTTCCAAGTGCTTTTTGAGAAATTTTGAATAAAAGAGGAAACAATGTGTTGTAGAGGTGTTATGGCATACAGAGTGGAGTTATGATTTTTCTTCACATTTCTTCTATGTTGAAGATCTACTTGTGTTGTTCAAATATGTTGGTCAGGGGTGTTCAGAGGTGTTATACCCAGATTTTCTTGTTCTAGATTGTTGTGCAGAGAAAGATGTGTTCACTAGTGTGTGAAATGTGTTGCAGTGTTGTCTATGAGAAATGGTTTTGCTCCACATTTCTTCGTAGTTTTGTTTTTGATCTTGTGGTTCTAGAAGTGTGTTGATAAATTTCATATCTACCTTTGGTTGAAGTTGCTCACGGTTTGGTGCTCCGCAAGTTGATTCCTTGACTTATAGTGTGTGGAATATTATTTGGGTGTACAGGATGAGTTTGTTCTTCAGGTGAAATTTGTTGTGAAGGAATTAGTTTGATTTCAAGGTGTTTGAGGAATATTCTAGATTGTGTTCAAGTTATATTTGTTCTCCACAAGTCATCTTTGGATCAAAGGAAGTGTGTAATTAAATGTTTGATGGTTTACATAGGTTCGGTCAACCTTGGGTGTTACACTAATTGCATAATTGCTTCGGTGATTTTAGAAGTGTGGTATGGCATGTATGAGTGGATTTAGGTTTGAGTTAAGGTGTGATTTGGTCTGCCTTCATTACTTTCTACTACAGGAATATTTCAGTGCCAACCTAATTTGAATTTGCGTAGTTGAGGTGCATAGCCAACCTTGGAGAATGTTTTCAAGGTTGAAGATGGTATAAACAAGTGTTGTGTTGATAGAGGATGTGTGTAGTGTGTGTGATGTGAATTACAAAGGTGTGAAGTGTGAATTTGTGAAGTGCAGTGCAAGCTTTAATGTGATTTTAGAAGTGTGGTATGGCATGTATGAGTGGATTTAGGTTTGAGTTAGGTGATTTGTTGCTTGTTCCTTTCCACTATAGGAATATTCGCCAACCCAATTTGAATTTATTAGTTAAGGGTGCATAAGACTTTAACCTTGGAGAATGTTTCAAGGTTGAAGATGGTATAAGCAAGTGTTGTGTTGATAGGGGATGTGTGTTAGTAGCGTGATGTGAATTACAAAGGTGTGAAGTGTGAATTTGTGAAGTGCAGTGCGAGCTTTAATGAGTTAGACTACTGAAATCAATGAGTCAAAGGTGTCTACAATCTTCAAAAAGGTTGCAAATATATTGGTAATGTTGTGGTGGACTTTTTTGTTGCATTGAGATGGATTTCTCACTAAACATTCTTCCTTTCTTCTTTTCTATAATCTATCAGTGAGCCCTTCTTTCTTTTGGGAAGTGAACCCTCCAATAGTGAGCCTATTGTATTTAGTGTTGCAATTTCTTTATATTGTGAGCTAATTATCACTATGGTTTTTCCCTTCTTTAGTTTTCCATGTAAATCTAGTGTTTTATTGTGGATGGTGTTGATGTGTTTTATTGTGCCTCTGGATCTCTAGTTGGTGATACTCCTATGAGAAGCTTTCTTTGCAAGTATATTTTAATCTTTGTGATTTCTAAATAATATATTGGGAAACTTTTGGAGTGTGGTGATTTTCTTCCGAAAGGGGCTTCCCCATGTAAATCACTATGTTGTGGTATGCAAGATATTTATGTTTATTTTTGTTTAAGTTTTTGAAACTATTGAAAAGATCTATAAAGCTTTGCATTATTCTCCTCTCAAGATTAGTGTAGGAAGTTGTTATTCTACCTTAGCTTCCTTACATGTTTGATGGAGGAAAGATCTCAAAAATTCATTATCATGTAGTCACCTAATGAAGCCATTAGCATGATATCAACTTGCAAGAGGTTATTTGATTGGAAAATATTAAGAAATAGAGACAATTGGTAGTGGCAACAATCAAGATAAGTTTGTGACTATTTTCTAGAAGGTATTGGATATTCAAGAAAATGGTGATGTCATAGAAAAATTTAGAACTAAAGGTTTCATTGGAAAGTATCATTTTTGCAACGAGGTGGTAGCGATTTTATATATGACAATTACATCTATTTTACAACTTCATTTGGTTCAACTGAATATTACTTTTCAATTTTGCTTAGAAGGCTTAGCAAGCTTGATGGACCAAAATTTACTATTCAAGGGCGTGAGTGTGGGAAAACTTGGTTGATTCCAAATTCTTCATGATGGTCAAGGATATCCTTATAGATGAATCATATCATGATTTAAAGTACGATATACTAGCATTCCAACCTATAGTTTTGGTTCTTTCTTGTGACAATTGAGGATCATTTGGGAGATGTTATTAGTGATCTCCATTCAAGACATGGTTAAATCCACAATTTCAATGATAAATCAAAAGGGTTGAAGGTTGTTGATACATTGATCGCATTGGTGGAAATGCTTTTAATATGTGAGTATGCTCCATGATGTGATTAAAATTTGTACATCTCATACAATACAATTTGTTAGTTTCTATGTGACCACCTTGGCATAACCCATAATTCAAAGGTTACAAGTTCCTAATTATCTTTTTGTCAAAGTGACTTATGTCACTTATTGTAATAAAAATTAGAAAGCAAACTCTATTTCTAGAAAAGTAATTCAAAATGTAACCAAACATGGTTATTATTTTCAAAACCATCAAGCATTTCAAAAAGGTAGTTAGGAGGTAGTTATAAAGTGGTTACTAGGTAGTTACAATTATTTATCAAGAAGAAGCCTATAAATATAAGGCTTTGCAATTATAATAGGGGACGTTTTAAGAATGGGAAGCTTTTGAGAACTATTCAGAGAGATTGTATCAGAACTATTTGGATTGACACTTTAGGCATAATGGGTCTTGGAATTGTATGATTTCATAAAGATAATGAGGGATGCATTTTGGTTCATATGTTATAAATGTATTCTTGTGTTATTATTAATGTTAAATAAGTAATCCCTTTGTGTAATTGTATAAACTATTGGTAATCTATGTGATTGATGAAACACAATCATATCTTGGTATCTTGATTTGAATGTGTTGAAGTAGCTTATCTCTTTGTATGTTGAGATTTGTCATCTTTCCTTGTCATAATTACATGTCAAAATCCCCTTTGCAATTTTTAATCAATTGTGAAATCTCAATTGGTATTCGCATGCCTACCATTGGGGTTTCTATTATTTGTTTTCCTTTAGTTTTTTCTTTTCTCCTTTATGTTCTTTTAGGTTAAAAGTACACAAAAATAAAAAAACACCCCTATCATATGAGGGAATTGCCCCTCTCAAACGTAGAGGAAGATCACTATTTCAGAACAATCTCTCCAACTATTGGTATGATTATCATTGCTCTTCGAACAAAGAGGGTCATTTTTAGAGAAACAATTGCAATGACAAATTTGTTTACCAACAAATTTAAAAGTACATAAAATCCTCCATCATGAAAGGAAGCTACCTCTCTCAAACAAAAACAAATTGCTAATCCAATAGTGATTTCTCTAATTTTTTTGAATGTTGGTCATTGTCCATTAGGTGATTCATGCTAATTTCAATAAATTACTATAGAAAAAGGGTAAAAGTACAAATTTTTCACACTTTTATAAATGAAATGAACAACACTTATCCAAATTTTTAACTTGAATCACTAAAATGTCACTTATATGTTTTAAATTTTAAAATGATGTAAACTAATGAAATGTATCTTTTTAGTGTATTGTATGTTTGTAATTTTTTAAAAAAAAAAAGAAGAGTTGTTTGAATATAGTTTTTAATAAAATGGACATTATAATTTAGGTGCTGATAAAATTCTAAAAAATGAAGTTATATGGGATGTCGATCTTTATATGGTATTTTTTTCCTTCAATTTTGTTTTGTGCATTTATAATTTGAAACTTTATTGTATGGATTTATGTTTCTCCATTTTGATTTATTTTAAATAAAGCTTAAAATTTGCATGCATTGAAAACATAATTGTTTCTATGGGATGTCATTTTTTTTCTTAATTATTTACATGAAATAGAAAAAAAATCATCTTGGCAAAGAATATTTTCTCTAGTGTATCATTTTTTTTTTTTTAAATAAATAAATAGATTTTAAAATAAATATTCAAGGTTGTTGGACATTGCTAAGAGTGGTATATGTTGTGTAGGTCTCTTCAAGTTCTACAATTTTAAAAAATAGCCCATCGACCTCTTAGATGAAAAGTTATGGTCTTTATAAGTTTGCATAGGGAATGTAAAAATGTGTTGGACACATAAAAGAGTTGTAAGGGAGAATTGCATTTGTTGACCAACTTATAAGGTATATTATGACACGTCATAATGCATCTTTGGTTGGAGATAATGGAACCAAAATGGAACATCCAATTTGGTGAGTGGGTTATAACAAGGTTATGATAGGTGGAAGGAATATGTTATTTTTAGTTTTTGGACTTATCTTGAGATTTGGGATGAACAGGTGTAACTTTTTGGGTGGTTCTAACTCAAATTTTTAATTCTCATTTGATGGTTTTATGTATTGTATTTCTTATATATTAAGTGCTTGAGATGGAGATTGCGTGAAATTTTTATAGATATTGTTAAGCTGTTAGAATTCTTCCAGATCTATGGTTGGTGATACACTTATGAAGGTTTTCTCTACAAGTTATTATAAATGTGTTGTGTATGAATAATACATTAGGTTTCTTTGAAGCATGGGTTTTGTTTTGAAAGGGTTTTCCCCACATACAAGTGTTATGGCATATTATTTATTTTGTTTATATGAGTTTTTATTTCTATAATTATTAGAAGACTTAAATTTGCACAACACTCTTCTTAAAATTTTAGTGTAGGAAGTATTTCAGCATATCTTGCTTCCTTTCAAATAATTGTAGAAATTAATAAATAAATAAATAATGATTAGCTAGAATTTCATCAATGGAAAATGTAGTGAAAGATGTTTATACTTGATTCATTAATGTGCAAAAAAAATAGAAGCTATTAGATAAATACTTCAAAATCAAGAAATTGACTATTTGTTGTTCTATGTCACTTTCATGACTACAAAGGTGATAGGTGCCATAAAATTAACTCAATGTGTGAATATGATCCTTTTTAAACTATGATATTATCTTTTTAGTTTGTCTTAATGTCTATATTTTTTTTAATGCAGATAGTAATGTTTGGGAATGACTTTAAGTAGATTTCTAGGTAAGGACTTTCTTCCTTGGTCAAACTCATATGATGTTAATTTAATTTTTGGAAACAACCAAAGACAACATGAAATCATGTAGAGAATGGCCTGGATCCTAAGATAAGCAGGCAATGCAGTAATGATGTTTTGGCTATACAAATTAATGTATCTTGAAAGCTCTTATTAAATGATTTGAAATAAATTGAGTTTAGTCCTTGAATATAACTTTCTAAGTGGCAAGTGAAATGTGTCGCACTTTGAGTTCACACACAATGACTAGTTGGAAGGATTAGCTTGGCCTCAAATTCAAATTTTAAAAATTATAGATTCATTTTCACAAATCACATAATTAATCTTTATTAATCTTGTAAATTGTAGATTTAAACCTACACATAAAATCATTAAAATGAAGATCAAGATTGACCTCTAAGAATCAAATAAAGCCCAAAATATATACGGACATTCAACAAAAATCATACCACTTATACATTTATCACTACATAGAAACAAACACATACAATTTTCACTATTATAGATAATTTTAAAATAAATGTAAGTAAAAACTAACTTGCCAACCATAATGAAAAGAAATCCCTTGCAAGTCTTTGGTGATCCCAAATTTAAAGCCTTAATATTTGTTATAACCCATTAAAATTAATCTTTATTGATGAGTAACTTGTCTATAGTGCTATTTTAAAAATACATATTTAAAAAATAAATAACTAAACCAAAGAAGATAAGCCTTTTAACTAAAGCAAAAAAAAGGTGTACTATATCACATTCTAGAAGGTGGGGCTGTTCAAAGTTGTTTATATTCTATACTTTTTTTATATTTTAAAGTCCATGCCTTCCAACACATTTAATATTTAGTCTAAATTTGTTTTTATTTCTTATTTATCTCGTAACATTAATTATTAACGATATTACCGCCGGCTTAGAAAGTGAAAAACATTTTCAGACAGAATTTCCAAAAACGTTGAAATATCTGAGACTTTTAAGGCAATTTCTTTAAAAATTAAACAAGTTCAGTTGGCTTGCCGTCCAAGAAACGTTCTTTGTGGGTTATTGAAACCATAGATCGAATCTTCCCCAAAATCAAATGGAGGTCATCAACGAACCTGCTTTACAGAAACCAATCACTACATTTCTTAATCCAATCATCCACATTTGAGATTCATTGCATCTGGCAAAGTTTGAAATGTGGGGTCTGAAAAGAATGTTTAACCGCAAGATGAATTATTGTAAAGATAATTTGACAAAAGTTTTAACCCTTTTTGGGGATTCGAGTTTCCATTCCATTAGTGCCTTAATGCCTAAGTTTTCTTGGTCTCTCTATAAATTTCAGATTTTCTCTATAAATTTCAGTTTTTCTTATGTCGGTTTGTCATTGTTTTCTGTGAGTTCTTCTGAAAATCATAAGAGAGCAGATTGGAAGTGGGTAAGGTGTAGAGATGGAGAAGATGAGAGGGGCTTCTTGTTGTGGGGGTAAATATTTGCTGTTAACTGAGGAGGCAGAAAATGGGAAGGTTCAGGGAAGGGCAGTCATAAGGCTTCCACCAAGGAGGGGGGATATAAAGAGGCAGATCTTTGCTTCCATGGCTCAGTCACTGGCTGAATTGCTGAGAGCCCTGGGAAAGAGAGGACAGAAATTGAACAAACTGAGCTATAATCAGATTGTTCTCCTCCTCTCTAAAATGTGTCTGTGCTCAATGAGTGATCCCAGGACTACTTCATGGGTGGAGGCTGTGAATCAATTAAAGCTTGTGGGTGTTCAGAATCAGGAAGATACATTGTAATTAGCAAATTTTGCCCATGTTTGAAGTAGTAAGGGCAGTCAAGTAACTTGCAGGGGTGATGGGTAGCAGTTTTTGTGTAGTAGTATTGTTGTGTAATAAGGAGTTCTGTGTATTTTTGTTTGAGGTTTTCATATCAAATTTGCAGAGTTATTTATCTTTTTCAGGATCACAAATCCTAGGCTGATTTTTTTTCAGCTGAGAGTCAAGAATTGAGGGATATCCATTCCGTCATAATTGTCTCACACATGATCTATATAAGATCTTGAGATCTGCAAGAGATTTTGTATGTAATTTGAAATGGGTATGATTTTTAAAAAATACCCATTTTTAATGAAATACAATTTTTTTATTTATTTTAAAGCTGATTTTGTGGTATGAATGCAACACAATGGTGAAATAGATCTAAATTATGTATGGTGCATTGCAAAAGTCCAACCAGAATGGTTTGGGTTATTTTGTTTTGGTTATGTTTGAAGAATATATGTTGGATTGTCTCCAAGAGCTTAAACAACTAGAGCGCCTCTATTTAAGCACATCAATGTATACATTTGGGCAAAATTTAATGGCCGTATGGACTTATTTAAGCACCTTTGCTGTCAAATAATTTTAAGCAAAATTGTAGAAGATTGTCTGGCAATAAAGGGAAGGTTGTGACTGTCAAAAGTTCAAGGTAACAAAATAAGGTATTTCTTTCAGCATTTGAAAGGGCTACTTCCAACGGATAACTGTTATGGAAAAAATTACCTAGCAGTCAGGGACGAACGTCAAATTTAGGTTAGGTTTTTGGCACTATTTATTTGGGTATCAAATGCAAGTTAATAGAATAATTTTGGGGTTGACCATCAAATTTAGGTTAGATGAAAATTGTTTTTGGCACTATTTATTTTGGGTCACAAATGTAAGCTAACGAGAATAATTTTGGGGAAAGTAGATGATGTTGTCCCACCTTTTATAGCTGGTGCTTTAGTTATTTTGGGGAAAGTAGATGATGGTGTCCCACCTTTTATAGTTGGTGCTTTAGTTATTGCTGCTTAAAGTTTTGTTTGTTGTTCTTTGATATGGTGTATAAGACTTCATCTTGTTTGTTTATTTCTCTTTGCTATGATGTATACGACCCTACCATGTTTATTTGTTTTTTCTTTGATGTGATGTATAAGACCCTACCTTGCTTACACATTGGGGTGTGAATATCTCAACCCACCCAATTTTGATGTTATAGTGTATTTTTATTTTTTTTCTAGTTAATATAAAAGCATATTTCATGTTGTTCATGGCACAATGTGAGTCAAAATTGTGGCATTGTTGATTTTACCACCAAGGTTCAAACCCCTAGTGGGGCAACATGCTCATGGGCTTGTAAGCCTTACATCCCTATAGGGCCTCTATTGGCCCATTGTGCTCGCGAGCTTAAAGCCCCTATTGACCAATGTGCTCAGAGGTTTCAACCACTAAAATTAATGTAGTGTGTTCATGCCAAGGGATGAGGTCCCCCATGTTGTGACCTCATTGATTCAAAACTTCAATAAAAAATATTGAATTATTTTAAAATATATATATTTCATAAGAACACATTATTATCAATTTTATATTGGAGACAATGTTATTGCAAGTTAAATTTCATCAATCTATAATTAAATTGCTTTGATTGTGAGTGAAATCATATAGTTAAACGTGTTTGGATTAAACTAGTACTAGGATAGGTGGCTTCTTGGAAAGTTTTGGTGTTTTGGTGTATTGTTGTCAAATAAGGGATTATGTTTATTTTTTGTTTGAGTGTTTCATATCAAACTTACAAAGTTATCTTTTTCAGGAGTGTGAATCTTAGGCTGATTTTTTTAAGCCGAGAGTCAAGAACTGAGGGATATCCATTTTGTCAAAATTGTCTGACAAATGATCTATATGAGATCTTGAGTTCAGCAGGATATTATGAAGAGCCTTACAATCAAAAAGATATTTTGTATGTAATTTAAAAAGGGTATGATTGTTTTAAAATACCCATTTTTAATGAAATACAATTTTTTATTTATTTTAAAGTTGATTTTGTGGTATAAATGTAACACAATGGTGAAATAGATTTAAATTATCAATGGTGCACTGCAAAATTCTAACTAGGGTTATTTTATTTTGGGTATGTGTGAAGAATATATGTTGGATTGTCTCCAAGAGCTTAAACAACTAGAGTGCCGCTATTTAAGCACATCAATGTATAAATTTGGGAAAAAATTAATGGTTGTATGGACTTATTTAAGTGCCTTTGTTGTCAAATAAATATAAGCAAAATTGTAGAAGACTGTCTGGCAATAAAGGGAAGGTTGTGACCGTCAAAAGTTCTTGGTTGTATATATATTTAGGCTACCGATATTTTGTCTTAAATAAGGTATGCCACAACATTTGAAAGGGCAACTTCCAATGGATAACTATTATGGAAAAAAAATTCCTAGCGGGTAGAGGTGACCATCAAATTTAGGTCAGGTTCTTGGCAGTATCAATATGGGTATCAAATGCAAGTTAATGCGAATAATTTTGGGGTTGATCATTAAATTTAGGTCAAATGGAAATCTTTCTTGGCACTATTTATTTGGGTAAGAAATGCAAGCTAATGAGAATAATTTTGTGGAAACTAGATGATGGTGTCTCAACTTTTATAGTTGGTGCTTTAGTAGTTGGTGCTCTAGTTATTGTTGATTAAAGTTTTGTTTGTTGTTCTTTGATATGATGTATAAGGCTCCATCTTGTTTGTTTGTTTCTCTTTGTTGTGATGTATACGACCCTACCATGTTTATTTGTTTTTTCTTTGATGTGATGTATAAGACCCCACCTTGCTGACACATTGGGGTGTGAATATCTCAATCCACCCATTTTTGATGTTATAGTGTATTTTATTTTTTTCTAGTTAATATAAAATCATATTTCATGTTGTTCATGACACAATGTGATAGTCAAAATTGTGGCATTGTTGATTTTACCACCAAGGTTCAAACCCCTAGTGAGGCAACATGCGCATGGTCTTGCAAGCCTTACATCCTCCTAGGGCCTTTATTGGGTCATTGTGCTCACGAGCTTAAAGCCCCTATTGACCAATGTGCTCAAAGGTTTCAGCCACCAAAATTAATGTAGTGTACATGCCAAGGGATGAGGTCCCCCATGTTGTGGCCTCATTGGTTCAAAGCCTTGATAAAAAATAATGAATTATATTAAAAAAAAACCTATTTCATAAAAAAACTTTATTATCCATTTTATACTAGAGATAATATTATTGCAAGTTAAATTTCATTAATCTATAGTTAAGTTGTTTTGATTGTGAGAGAAATTTTATAGTTAAATGTACTTGGATTAAAGTAGTATTAGGATAGGTGGCCTCTTGGAAAGTTTTTTTGTTTTGATTCTATATACATCTTTTATACAATGAATACTAAATAGACCATTCATGGTCATAAAAGAGGTTCTTATGAAATAGTATTCATAAATAATGGATCAACAAGGATGAACTTAAAAATTTGTACTTAAACTCTAATCAAATTGTCACATATTATTTAACATTAGTTTATCTTTAAATATGTTTTGACATATGTATATGTATGTAATGTATATACACATGCATACATACATACATATACATGCATATATGTGTGTGTGTGTATACTTAAAAGGTTTGTTTACAAGTTTTTTTTAAGAATTAATTGTTAGAAATCATTTAAAATTTGAGAGAAGTAAAGCTAACTTCCTTTGCTCTAAAATGAAAAGGGGGAACTATTAAATATTTGATAAAATAATGCAATGCTTAAACTTAAATGTAGTATT
>VDFB02281492.1:617085866-617292526 GCA_007258455.2 Sequoia sempervirens | reverse complement strand
CCATCCCCCCTCCTCCATCATATTGCCTAAAAACAACCATCCATATTCCTCCTTCATCTGCCCCATCCATTTTGGGTCCTCACATCCCTCCATCTACCATCTCCCATCCTTCATCTCCTAAATCCATTTTGGGTCCTTATGTCCCTCCACCCACTATGTCTATTTTGGGCCTTTTTATCCCAACATCACCTCCTCCATCTCATCCTATTCATCCTTTCATCCATCCATCACCTATCCATGTCACCCATCATAAACATCCCACTATCGTGCTCCCTCATCATGATCAACAAAGGCACATACCTATACATCCTCCATCCACATATCATCCTCAAAATCCTACCTCCATCACTACATTCATGTCTTCTCCATCTCATTCATCTCCTAGCACCCATTCCATTGCTATCAAAATCACTTTGAATGCCAAAGTAAGAATGCATAAATCTAAACATCCACATGAATCTAAAGCTCCCCATGTCCCCTCTAAAAGACATGGTGAAGAAAAGAAAAATAAAATCCAAAATCCAAATCAAATCTGCAGGCCTCAAAGGCCCACCAAAGAGAAAATCAAAACCATGTGGATCCCAAAGAAAAAAGATGCAATGCCTTCAAATAAAAAATTAGTAATTACATCCAAAGTTGCTAATCCAAAAGCTAATCATTCTCATCCACCATCTCCTAAATCTGTTTTGGGTCGTTATGTCCCAAAATTCACTATCCCATCTCCTCCATTATTCCCACATCATCCATCCATTAATCCCCCCATCATTTCACATCCACCACCATATGTGCCAATGTTGGTCCTGAACTCATTCCCCCATCACACATCCACCCCATCATTCCATCCATACACTTTCCAACATCCCATCCATTATCCCGTATATCTCCCTCATCCCTTTAATCCATTCTCTTGCATAATCCATTTATCCTAATAAGGTTGTACCAACATCCAATAGTCACTTTACAAATGGGCTCTTAACACCTCGTACGAAACTTGATGCTTGAGTCCTTCATCCATCTCCTTGTTGTGTACCTTTGAAATCCACTTATCCACATCTCTATCCTTATCCATCTCCATCTACATAAAATCAAAAAATCAAAAAAGTCAAAAAAAGAAGTCAAAAAATCAAAAAAAAACATAGTAAAGAGAATAATTCGTCCAATGGTGAAAACCTGGCAAACAAGCGCCTTGGAAAAGTACCATGATGAAAACCTAGTAAACAGGCATCATGAGTAAATTCCCCATCCAGCTTACTTCTGCACTTGGGGGCAACTGCATCCCCTCTCGTCCATCCCCTCCATCTAACCTATCTTACACATCCTGACTGTCATATCCCATTTATCCCAATCCCTCCATCCTCCTTGTGATCTTGATATAGATAGTGGAAAACATATATACATGCTTTGGACACCTCTTGGCATACATCCCTCTTACCTACACACTTTCCTAATCCTTATTCACATCCATCTACCTTCCTTGTCTACCTGTCATGCTACCATCAATCCCCTTTCCTTATCCATTCATCCTACCTATATCCATCCCACTCCTTTATTTTCCTATACTTATATCTTCCATCCCTCATGCCTCATCATACATGACATTTCTAGAGTGGGGGCATCTATCTTCCTTTGTGATATAGTCCTTAGAAACAGCATTCATCCCTCATGTCATCCTTGTCATCTCCCCATCCTTATCCCTATATCCATCCATCTTCCAAACCCTTACCTTTCTATCTATCCATTTGGTAACTTTTTCCTCATTCAAATTTGTATCCCTTTCATCCATCAACTCTAGCATCTTTCCATCTCCTTCTCTTTATCTATCCATCCCTTCATCATTATCTGCATCCCATCTCACAATCCCTTGTCATTGGTATCTAGCTATAGGCTTCCCCTCATGCAATCCAATGTCATCTATCTCATCGTCATCACTCTCGCTTCTTTTGCACGTCTTTCCAAACTCCTCTCACTTCTCATCACTCATCTATCCATCATATCATCCTCCCAATTCATCTTTTGCTAATTTGGATAACTATCCCATCCCTGAGCTTTGTGTGATCGCCATCATCCTATCTTATCCAGTAGGTCTATCTTGTCTCATCGTATTGATCCCATCATTTTATCCTCTTATCAGGGTTATCTTATCATAATCCCTTATCCATCATTTATCTTTGGTCTTTTGTCGAACTACGTTGCCCCTATACTTTCGCGTAGGCAAGGTTGATCATTTGATCCACCCTCGAGGCTCCTTTTGTCTTTGTCATCCATCGAGGTCTTCATCGTCCTCTTTCCGCTTTTATCCATGGTCAGTCGTCAGCCTTTTATCAAACTATGAGGGCTTTGTGCTTTCATATAAGCAAGGCTAATATTTGATTGGCCCTCGAGCCCCTAGGTCTTTAGGGTGTGTATGTCTCATGTCTCATGTCTCGTGTCTCGTGTTGTGTCATCAAGGATGTCCTTATCTAGCTAGTTCTTCACAAATGAGATCCACTTGTATCATGAGATTCAATCGGTTTCAGAATTTCCTATGTCATTTATCGATCTTTTAGTTTAGTATCCACCTTTGGTTTCAACAGGATGCATCGTTCCTCAACAAACCTCATCAACCCCATCCATCTCCTTGATCCTATGGAAAAGGACATTCTAAAATTGATTGCGATCTTTTGATACTTTTAGTTTTTGTTTATCGTTTGAGCTCCCTATTACAACTTGTCAAGATCGCCATGATCTATCATATTGTGGTGTGTTTTGATCGGTTAAATAGGGACATATTTTGATTTTCTCTTTGTTGTTGTCTTCCTAGTTGTCCCGCATTGTACCCACCAAGATCCCTATGGGCTTTTGTTATACTGGGGCATCCTCTTGTGCTTGTGGTTATTCCAATTCCTGGCCCAACCAAGGTCTTCGTGACTTTGGGGTGTTGGAATAGCCTTCTTCTTTGTTGTGTTTGTTTCATACATTAGACACTAATCAGCCTTGGTTCTTCACACCCTGGCACTTGGTGTCTTATGCTATAGCAAAAATCAATGCTCTAAAAATGGCAAATTGCATTAGGATTGCATTTCATGATCTTTTCCTCCATCGTTTCATTCTTCTCCTCCATCTCACATCTCAACCTAATTTTCGTCCAGTCATATCTAACGCAAATTATCTAATCACATCCTTGGTCTTGTCCCCAGCCTTGATCCAATCATCTTCATCATCATCATAATCGAGATATATCCTCCCCTATCCTTTGGTGTTGTTTTGGGATGTATCCTTCCCTCATCAACAACACTATCATCATCACTTTCATCATTATCATTGGGATGTATCCTTCCCTATCCTTTGGTGTTGTTTTGGGATGTATCATTCCCTCATCAAAAACACTCATTGGGATGTATCCTTCCCTATTCTCGTGTTGTTTCGGGATATATAATTTCCTCATCAACAACACTTTATCCATCATCAACCCATTTTGGCTTGTAGCTTGACTGGGGCAACATCACCTTTGTCCTTACATTCATTTGTGCTTCCTAATCTCCTATCACTTATCATCCTCTCTATCCATCACTTTGCATCATCTTCTTCATCTCCCCTTGCATCATCTCATCCATTTCAAGAGCACACCCGTGTTCTCTTAAACCTGCATGTCCTCTCGAGGGGGCATCCTCAATCCCTAATCTTCATCCTCAACCCCCACCATTTTTCTTCCTAGTCACTCTTTTAATGATAGGGACATCTTTCCCAATCTAACCATCTTCTTTCGGGTTCTATGTTTTAATATTCTTTGAAATGATGTTACTTCATAACACCATCTCAAAGAGGGGAAAAATGTAGATAGCTAAATTTGGACACTCACATTTGTCCAAATTTATCCATTTTCATCTAAATATCCTCTTACTTGCATTAATTAAGTAATATTGCTATTATTTAATTAATACCCTTAATTCTTCTAAATCCCTAAAGGTATTTAGTTAATAATTAAAAACCTTACCCTTTATCCCCCTTTTCCTCAAAAGAATTAAATAAATAATACATTTATTTAATTCCTCACATGTCACATCCTCCATCACTTTTTCTTAATCCTAATCCACCTCTTAATCTCATCATTAGGGATGTGCACATGTCTAATCCTTGATTAGGATGTGTCACATCCTCCAATTTTTGCAAGTTGGCTTCTAATCTTCATTAACCACTAACTGTCTTCTAATCACTTATTAGCTAATCCAATCAGCATCTTGGTCAACTCTCTCATTCCCCAAGGAATTTTTATTTTTTTTGTCTTCCCCATGTGAATTTAAAATTCACTTTTAGTCCTCCAAGGTTCTCCTCTTCTCCATGTGATCATTGAGAGGTCACATCAGTCACATGGGTTAAGAACCTTCTATTATAAGCACCTTGTCTTATCCAAGGTATTTCTCAGCTTCCTTTTTGGAAACCTTGTCTTATCCTTAGGATATCCCCAATCATGGAATTTTAAATTCCATTTTATTCCTCCAAGGAATCTCCTCTTCCCCATGTGATCATTGAGAGGTCACATCAATCACATCCCAAAGTACTTGTCCTTCTTCCACATCATTTGTACCCTTTGCATCTCACCATGTCTTTTGGACACTTCATCCTCCACATGGCAAGATGTGAGGGCTTGTGATTCTTCAACTCACCATAGCCCTCCATCTTGGCCATAGTGCCTCAATCCTGACCAGAGAATTCAATTTCTTCTATAAATAACCCCCTTCTCATTCATTCAAAGCTAGTCACACACCTTATACATTTGTAACACCCTTATGCTCTCAAATTCTCAAGCCATCATTAAGCTCTAACACACTTGTTCATCTCATACTTAGCACTCATCCTCTTGCATCCATCTTGCTCACTTTGTCACATACCCACCTTGCATCCATTTTCATCACATTGTCATCAAAGGAGCACACAACCAAGCTTCAATCAAGGGCCGACCAAGGGATCAGCACAGATAAAGGTATATCACTCTTTCTTTCATCTTTCTTTTATGTGTGCTTAACTTAAGCTAATCTCGAAGTGGTCCTGTGTTTCTTTACATTGCATTTTAGTTTGTTTTGCACATTTAGAAGTAAAAAACACTTGCACACAAGAGTAATAAGGAAAAAAATCATCTCTCATAGCAAAAATTTGCATTCAATCACATTAATAGTTGTTCCAATACTAAGTAGGAAGGATGTTTGGAAATTACCATGTTGATCAAACTATTTCCTATATAACAGGCTATGAGAGAAAATGATGCATTCAAAGCTTAAAAAATGATAATACTAAAAAAAGTAAGACATACCACAATATTACACAAGATATATCACTAGGAAAACCCTCATGAGGGAAAAACACAACCTCCAAAAGCATCCACACTCAATGTATTATTCAATAATGAAACATTACAATACATTTATAGAGTCTCCATCAATAAGATTGAAATATAAATACCCTCTAATGCATCATCAATGTGTCTAAACATAATGGGTAATCGTGCAACCACGCATCTCATTTCATGCTTTAGATATGCACTCTACAATATATATCAATACCAATGATAACTAACCTCAATTACTAAATATGTTCTTGCTTTTCAAGATCACATAAAACATTAAGTAGTATTGGCTAAACCATGTGTCTTAAAACCATGAGAGCACAAAACTATTGACCCAAACATTTATTTTTTGGCACTAAGTTTTCTCAATATTAAGTATTTTCTAATTTGCAACCCACACATAAAATTTACAACCAATGTACCATATAAATTTATCATTGAATCCAAATAAATATTTAATATGCCTAAACACATAAAGATGCATGACAAATAAATATTTATTTTACATATTAAAAATATATATTTTCTTGTGCAAGGTGTATAACATCCAAGGTAAGCCCCATCTCAAGCAAGAAATCATCTCATCCTCCAACATGACACCTATGAAATAAAATCAACAACCAAAGGTGAGGATGCACCAATGCAAAGAGCACAAGCATCAAATCCAGGTGATAAAAGAGGCTCTCAATAAAAATCTTACATGATTAGAAATAAAGACCATAGAAAATTTTAATAAATATAATTATCCATACCTCCAAATGTATCCAGAATCATCAATAGAACTCATGTCAATAACATATCTTTAACCTATAAACCACAATCACAAGCTCCCTATATAAAACCTATCAATGAAGAATATAAATATCTAGGAAATCTCATTGTATGGGTAATATCAAATCTAAAAAATAGATCAAGGTATACCAATTCTACCAATCAACACTCAAACCAAGGTGTGGCTAGTATTCAAAACCATGTAACAACAAAAAACAATCACAATGATCCACACATGCAATAAAAATATTGCATACTCCTTTACAACAAGTCACCATAACTCTTTCAAGCTCTCAACACCAAACCATATGAGGATGAGCCTCTGAGAAGTAGCTATAGGAAAAAGAGGGAACGCCTACAACTAATATCAAATTTTTGAGTGATCTAATAGGGTTGTCTTGGAGATTAATCTTCATGGCTCCTGTACGGCATTCCCTAATCACTTCTATCATGGCTCTTGTGCATCACCCTCATCGTGGATATGCACAGTTTATTGTGTATCCCTCTTGGGCATGTCTCTCATGCTCAATCTCTGGTGTTTTTTGTTGAATGCACTTGTACCCATCTACAATCCACGTTGCTTCTCCTAAGCCATTTTTGATTGGTTTGATCGGCTCCTCTACGCATATGGTTTATGCTTCCTCAATACGAAATCTTTCTATTGTGGCCCTATCACCCCCTAAGCCTCCTCTCGTGCCTACCGTAGCTTCAAGGGGTCACTCCTCCTTGGCTGCCAAGTCAAGTTTACCTCACCCTCCTCTAGTGTGTGCTAACCCCTCAACCAAACCTTCTCCAATCATGGTCTACGAGGAGGAATTTGTTGAGAATCAATATTTCTATTGGAGGAAAGGCTTGGTATGTCACTTTTCCAACCTCTGGCCCTCTCTCCTTGACTTGAATAAGTGGGTTTTGGAGTATTAGAGGATGTTAGTGATAGGTAAGATTGAACTCTTCCCTTGTGCTAAAGGTTTTTTTGTAGCTAACTTCACTTTTGTTGAGGATTGTTGCATGGTGTTGGGTCATCTTTGGGCTTGGGGAGTTCACTATCTCTCACTAAAACCCTAGACCTCTTCGTTCAATCCCCTTACTAAACCACTCAGTGTGCGTCCAATATGGGTTAGACTCCTAAATCTCCCCCTTCAGTTCTAGGAGAAGACTTGATTTGAGGTCATTGGAAACTCTATTGGTCATTTTTTGAAAACCGATGATGCAACTTCTTGTATGGGCCACTCTACTTGTGCTCAATTTTTGGTGGATATCAACATCTCTTTGTCTCTCCACAAAGAGATGGTTTTATTGGTTGGGGATCGACCCTGGTCACACACTTTTAGGTGTCGTCATTATTTTTCTACTAGTCACTTGGCTTTGGATTGATCTTTCTTACATTGGAAGGGTGTGACAACTTGGTGGAAGGATGCTAATGATGATCTTCTAACTAGTTTGTCATTTTCCTCTCCTATGGTGGCTTCCCCCCAAGCTTATGTGGAGCATTTTGCTCCTAGAACGAATTTGGTTTATCCTGTTGTCCTTGGAAATGCTCTTGAGTACACTCCTACTACTCCTCTGACTACTACTTTTCCCTAGGATTCTTTTGGGGTTGGTGATTGTTTCTCTCCTAGGAATTCTCGTGTTCCCCCCTCATGTGCTCTTGGTCTCCCCATGGGGGAGCCCTCAGTTCTCCCTTGTAGTGGGTGTCTAGATAATAGTATCGCTTGGACCATCATTCATAAAAGGAATAAAGTTCCCTCCTCTACCTCTTCCAATTCTCTTTATCATGACTTATTGGTTAAGTCAATTTTTGTAGGGTAGATACCATTGCTTCTTATTTCTTTTTGGTTCCTAGCTCCAATCAAAAGCTTTGTTGGTCTTTGTTTGGTTCCTTTTTGTCTCACCTCTGGTGAGATTTGTCTCATTTGCCTTGATGGTTTTCCTATATTGGGTGTGATCCCTTCTCATTTTTATCTTAATAAAAACACCTCAAAGTGCTAAGTTGTGCCAAGTTAGACCTCCTTCACAACTCCAATAAAAAATCCTTAAAAAAACCTAACCATTTAATCTCATTGATCAAACAGAACATATGTATCTAATAGAACCAACATGATGTAAACCTCTTTAACTAGGGAATGTCAAACTCAAATCCATTCCAAAAAAAATAAATTATCTCAATAACATATCATAAATTCCTCATAAATGACATAATAAATCATACTCATATAAACAAGGACATAAAACATGCCAAACAATCCTCAAATGAACCCTTTAGAACTAACAATCATAGTTCAATATGCATATCCATGATAAGACAAAGCATAAAACATAATGCATCTAAAAACAAAGTGGGAAATACTTATCATATGATTATCCATCGAGTAGATTAAGTGTTGGGAAGGAGATTTCTCCTCTAGGATATACCAAACCACCATGAATCTCTCCAAGAACTATCTCCTTTCATGTCTATCATGAAATCATTCCCATATCCAAGTGAAGGCTCCTTAAAATTTCTATCAAAACCTCCAAAGAGTAATCATCTCAACAAATGTTTCTAAACTCAAGAGAACTCTAGCCTCACCTAAATCTTCAAGTATCCATGAGCATATACAATTGATCAACCCATGCTAAAATCCATATACAACATAACACTATCATGAATCTCCCAAGCACATGACCAATGTACTCAATACCAAGAGAACTATGTAGATCATTATCAAAACTCCCATTGCATGTATGCAAAATCTAAGAACACATCATGATCTAACATATCCTCCTAGGAGATGACATGTTCCAATGAACATATATTTTCCCCTTGTCCCCAAGAGTACTTGTATCATGACAATACTCTGGCATGTGATCAAAATTCTACCATAGCACAATACCAAACATCCTCTCAACTAAGGATCTCCTATCAAAACTAACAAGTCATAAACTAACACCTCAACCAAAGACTCCAAGAGTCCTTCATTCCTAACCAACATTCCAATATTTTCAATCACATAAAGATAACCATCTCCTCTCAATGGAACTAAAGATGTAAAATTACTTTGATTGTATAAAAAAATCATGATCCAATATTTTTCCATGACACCCAAAACCATTGCAAAAGATCATCCATCACCAAGTGATGGATGCACATCATTATCAAATATTCCAATATATCATGATATCCATCAATTCATTTAATCTTAATAACCATCTCCTAAATTAAGATCTCCCATCATCCATATACACTCAATTTCAAAAACTCTAGAGAATGCAGTAGAACCAAGACCTCCAAGACAAGAAAATAAGCCACCACCAAAATATCAATATCAAGAGCTTCCACTAAAATATGTAACTAAGGTATATGTGACATTTTGATAAAAACCATGTTATTAGTCATAATAACTATTTATCTAGGCACTCTAATCATTCATTTTATTATCATAATGAAACATACTAATACTCAAAGGACCAAAAACAAGGTCGACTAACTAAAAGTACATCAACACTAAAAATACCTATCAATATAAACAATCCACATTCAATCCATCACTATAATCAATGGGTAGCCAACCCATGAAATTTCATAACTCATAGATCACAAACCAATGCTAAAGAACCAAACAAGAATCCAAATACCATGGGTGAAATTTATTCCTTATGGAAAAAATAAACTCTGAGGGATAGAAGGTAACCAAATCAAGCCTTGTATGTATAGTTTGTACATCTTGCATCATGGTGACATCATCCTACATCAATGAGTAGTGGATTGCTTAGTCGTGGCACACATGAGATGCATAGGTGGAGGTTGATGGTAGATTCCAACAAGAAATTAATTTTCATTTTATTTTTAATATTTTAATTTATTTGAAGCTTGCAAGGGCTAAGGATTTTAGCTTACTTGAACAAGGGTTGAGATTGGGAGCTAAGCATTACCAACTTAATGATCATTGATAGGCACCAACTACTCTTTGAGAAACCCCAATTGTACCATCACATACCAAACTTCCTCATCATTCTTTACCCAAATTTCAACTAAGGGGTCTACATCCAATGGGTGCCCCTTATACCATCCCTTAATTTTTTTAGTTTTTTCTATATTTTTTAAACATTGACATTTTTTTTTGCACACAATTGAATGTATGACTACATAGAGGGGGGTATTTTTTCCTTTAGGGCCTAGTGGCCAAAATATATCAAATTTTATATGACTACATAGAAGGGGGTATCTTTTGCTTCAAGGCGTAGTGGCCAAAATATCTAAACTTATATCAATATTCATCTCTCAATTCTCTTGTATCCAATGGTGAGGTGTATTTTGTTCCAAGATGTATTTTTGCAACTTCCTCCAAAAGATCCTTATAGTGAAAACCCAAAAAAACCTTTTGCACTAAATCTTTTTTAAACCTCAAATCTATAATAATAACTAAATTGGTGGGAAAAGGGGGAAAACCCTATCTCCCTTAATATAAAGAAATTATGATTTAAAGGCCCTATTCCCAAGATTTCATTAGAATGCACCAACCACAAAGCCAAGAAATTGACTTTCAACCTGAAAGGTGAGTCAATCAACCCTGGATTGGTGATTCTTTAAGGACAGAGAATGCTTAGGAATGATTTTAAATAATGCAACTAAATGAACTATATGACCTAATATGTAAATTGCAGATTCCTGAAGATATATAGACTATAACAACACTTTGCAGACATATCTGGAGGATATTTGAGGGTATGTACCTATCACTAAATGTTGATTTTGATATGTGCAAATGGATTGGTTCATCCCTGGGTGAATGGGTCCTTGATAGAGCTTATGAAAATACATTTTATAGTCCTTTGGTGCCATATCTAAGATGATGATTTCTACCTGCAAACTTATCGAAATGACAGAAATAAATTTTGCAACTTAATTTTTGTGTCTTCAATCCTTCTTCAACATGTAACCTACACATACACACAAAGAGGGAAAAATGTTTTTTTTGTGCCATATAGGGGTTTTCCTCAATCAAACCCTGTGAGTAGTGTTCCCATTTTCACAATGACAATGTCAATGATAAAACCTTGAATGGAAAGGAAGGAAACATGATGAATGAACACTTGTTGCAACTCACCACCCTTTAATGGCTTTCTTGAAGGACTAAAGTTATACACATATCTTCAAAGGAATTGGATCTTGCTTTTCTTGATTTGCTTGAATGTATGAAGACTTACAACACTTGTTAGCCTTCACAAGACAACATGAACACACATAAACTTTGACATGATTTTAGGATCTTGATTGTTGTTGTAAATGTCTGATAATGTTTCTCTTGAATGCTCTTGAAAATAATATTTTCTTGATCATGCGTGTTAGATTTCAAATGATAAAATGACTAGGTATTTATAGGTGTTTATCTAATTTCTCGAAAATTAGATTTCAAAAGCCAACACTTACAATTTGAATTTTTATCATTAAAAGGTCACCAAAAACATATTTTAAATTAGGTCCTAACACATAAAGGGGACCCATTTTCCCATAGGTGAATGGGTCATGGCCTATATTTCTAAGACACATATTCCATGGCAATTTAAATATTAAATGCATTTATTTAATGTTGGTTCTCCTTTCATAAAATGGTAAAAATAAGGTTTTGGAATGCATAATTTGAAAAATTAGAAGCTTAATTAAGTCCAATAAATTAAGGAACCCAAACATAATGTGAAATTGTAAAGGTATACAATTTCCAACACTACAATAACCAAAATAATACAAACCCTAAACTCCAAGTTTACAACTTTCACAACACACCTTATACCTTCAAATGTTTGTAATCCCTCTAGCATTTCCATGAATTCAACTTTTCATGAGATGTACTCAAAAAAAGGTTAAACAAAATCAAGGATCTCTCACCTCCCTCTGATGTAACCCAAATTCACAACATATAAATTATAATTATTATTAAAAAAATGGACATATAAAACTCAAAATACTTCTGAAAATTCTTCTTTATTCCTCCTTCAATCCTCCCAAAACTAAAAACAAACATCCCTTTAAGTACAAATCTAAAAATCACCTTTTTTTGGCAATTTTTTGTAAAATCCGAAAATTACCTTTTTTGTTAGTTTTTAGTAAAATCCGAAAATTACCTTTTTTGGTAGTTTTTAACAACTTTCTTGTCTTTTTTCATTATTTTTCATGCTTTAACAAAAAATTTAACTTGCCTTTTTTTTTGGTAATTTTTCATGCTTATCTATATGGCCTATGAAAGTCACCAATTATTTGAAACTAATTAAAATGACACTAATTGTCAAATTACTAATTTAATCGCATACAAGAGTTTGAAATTAAATTAAAAAACAAATTGTTCAATTGGAATCCCAAGTCAAAACTTATGACCCCAGGAGTTCCTGCATCATTCTACTATTGTAGAAAAAATGCAGCTCATGCAAGTTATGGTCTTTAAACTGTTGCCACTTGTTTTTATTCAGCTTCTTCAATTCCCATTTGTAGATGGCATGCTCATCCTAAATCAATCTCTTTGTTTTATCTATCTGAACATTATTTCTCACCTTACCTTGCAATTTGATGTCTCTTCCATCCTTTATTTGTCCTTTCTTTTTCCCTCTTTTCACATATTTCATCTCCCACCAATAAACACTATAAAAAATTTTAAAACCATAAACATTAATTTCCTCTTTTTCGGTAAAATAATGAAATTCACCCATTACCTCTTTCTCTATCACTACTGCAACAATTTGTTCATCACCAATATTGGTTTCAACATTGTGCTCCTATTTTTCCTTGCCTTCTAAAAGATAATTTTTAGAAGGCAATCCCTTCATCCTGTGCACTCACGTCAACAGAATCAAAAGATTCATCTTTTCCATCCTACAACAAACTATCAGTCATACTAATCTCTTTATCAAATAAGAGTTCATCAACCGATGCAAAGGGGAAGTCACCAAGAAACCCAACATTCACTTTTTTATCTCCTTCCTTACTTTCAACCGTAGTACCTTCATCTACCAATGTATTCACTGTTGCAATATCCTCTTCTACACCAATCTTATCATGCTCAAATAAATCAACTTCAAGAAAAATTTCACAAAAATCAAAATTTGCCTCTTCTTTCTTTGTTGCTCCAACATCATCTTCTTCGTCCTTCGCTGTAATATTTATCTCCTCACCTCCATTGGCAAGTTTTGCAAGCCACTCTTCTTCTATTGATAGTAAATCTTCTCTACCTTCTTAATTTGTTGCAACCTTCTCAAGCTATATCAGTGCAACAACATCTTTATCTAATTTCTACACTTTCTTTGGCTACAAAGAATTCTTCAATCTTCCTTATCTCATCTCTTAGTAGGAAATATTCTCCTTCCTCGCCAATCACCTCATCATACTTTGGACACTCAAATTCTGTCATACCAACTTCCGGTGCAACCTTTTCTTTTGCGCATACAACCTCCTCATTCTCCACAAATATGCCTTCAAAAAGACATGTCTCAACTTCAGGCTCATCAATTTCTTTGTACTCATCCTCTTTTTCTTTTGTGCCACATGCATGACACTCTGTTGCATCTTCTTTCTTACCTGCAATCAAAATTACCATCAACTCTTCTCTTTTCTTGTTTCCTCCTTTCAATCTCTACTTCCATTTCTTTCTCTTGTTGTTGCAACTCTATTATTCTAACTCTTATTTCTTCTTGTTGTCTCTCTTTGATTTTCTCAAGTTTAGGAATCCTTAGAATCCATATAATGACAAAATTATTTTTCTTCTTCCAATTTACATCCTTAAGACCTCACAAATCCTTGACACGAATCTTCAAATCCTCAAGTTCTTCACATGTAAATTGCCTCATATTCAGTGATCTATTTACAAATCTTAAACACTTTCAGGTTTTGTTGCAAACTACCTCACACTTGGCGATCTGTTCACAACCACGGGAACCTCTACTCAACAAATCCTTCCTCTTTCAAATTGTGCATTCATCTGCAAGAAAAAAAAATCATACGCATACCAATCCTCAGGTCCTTATGCAAACTACCTCCAATCGGCGCTTCGAACAGATGCAACCAAAATTCACAACATATAAATTATAATTATTATTAAAAAAATGAACATATAAAGCTCAAAATACTTCTAAAAAATATTCTTTATTCCTCCATCCATCCTCCCAAAACTGAAAACAAACATCCCTTTAAGTACAAATCTAAAAATCGCCTTTTTTGGCAATTTTTTGTAAATCCAAAAATTAGCTCTTTTGGTAGTTTTTAGCAAAATCCAAATATTACCTTTTTTGGTAGTTTTTAATAGCTTTCTTAACTTGCCTTTTTTTGGTAATTTTTCATGCTTTAACAACTTTTTTAACTTGCCTTTTTTTTGTAATTTTTCATGCTTTAACAACTTTTTTAACTTGCCTTTTTTTTGGTAATTTTTCATGCTTATCTATATGGCCTATGAAAGTAGCCAATTATTTGAAACTAATTAAAATGACATTAATTGTCAAATTACTAATTTAATCACATACAAGCATTTGAGATTAAATTAAAAAACAAATTAAACAAATTGTTCAATTGGAATCCCAACTCAAAACTTATGACCTCTAGGAGTTCCTGCATCACCCTTGACCACAACCATGGCTCTGATACCACTTGCTAGAAAATTATGAAGTTGATCGAACCATTTACTACATAAACTTATGAGAGAAAATGGTGTATTCAAGCTTACAAAATAATCATAATGCAAATTAAAACTTATTAAGAACACTTTTTTGAAAATGTGCACGAGCAGGAAGAGGAAGTCTGTGAGCAAGTTGCAACGGTCCGCTGCAGATGGGAAGGTCGTTCCCGAGGACGTGTTTGTTCCCTCTCTGGTCATGGTTGTGCTTAGTTCTAATGGGGTCTGTGAGCATCTGGCTGGAGGTTTGGGCGGGGGCTCCTCCTCTATTCCGTCTGGTGATGTTGCGCGAGCTAAGGGCTTTGTCCTTGATTTTTTTGCGCAAAGGAATGTCCCTCCTCCTGCTCCAGTTGCTGGGGGTTCTTCAAGCCGAGTGAAGTCCTTCTCTGAAGTTGCTAAAGGGGGTGCTCGGCCTCCTGCTCAATCTCGAGTTTGTCCTCTACCCTATGCTAGGGATTCCCCTAGTGTGGTATGTGGACCTAAAGTTGCTGAGAACGAGGATTACTATTTGAAGCAAGGAGTGGTCTGCAGGTTTAATGGCCTGTGGCCCTCCCTTCCTGGTCTCCATAACTGGGTTGAGCTTTATCCCAGTGATAGGGGTTTCTTTATAGCAACATTTGCCTCCTCCGTGGAGCGAGACTATGTGTTGGACAGGGGGTGGATGTGGGGGATTCATTCTTTGTCCATCTGACCTTGGTCTTGATCTTTCAATCCCCTTACGGAGCCATTGAACACCAAACTTGTTTGGGTTCATCTACTGAATCTCCCTCTCCAGTTTTGGGAGGATTCAGGTTATGAAGCTATTGCCAAACTCTATTGGACACTTTTTAATGTTGGACTCTATGACTCAAGAGCTTGGGCATACTACAGTAGCACGTATATTAGTTGATTTGGACATCTCCAAACCTCTCCATGGTGGTGTAGTCTTCTTGGTGGAGGACAGACCTTGGAAGTAGCTCTTGGACTATGAGGGTCTCCCCTTTCGGTGTAGGATATGCTTCTTTGTGGGTCATTTGGCCTCTACTTGCCCACAAGCTCATCGTAAGGGTGTTGCTACTTGGTGGAAGGATGCTCTCTCAGATCACCTCACGGTGGGTTCTCCTCCTTTGGAAGTTTCTTCTGCGGAGGATGACCCTATTGTTTCTTCTTGGGAACCTATGTCTGCTCCTCTTTTGACTCTTTCCGCGGAGCCACTGTTGGCTCAATCTGCTGACGTTGTTTTGTTTGAGCCTGCCTGAACATCGTTGATTGCCTCTGATGGTCCTTTGTTCGATCTTGTTTCCTCCCTTGCATTGTCATCTCCCCCGCTGTGTGGTGGCTCTTTGCCCTTGGTGGCTTCGGTTGATCCGCTTCTCTCGCCTTGCTCGGTGGACTTGAATTTTGAGTCTTCCTGGTCTATTGTGTTGAGAAAGAAGAAGGGACTCCCTCACTCTGTCACAACTTCATGGCCTAAGGTTAAGGGAGTCAAATTGGTCCCCTCATATTCTGGGGTTGTCTAGTCCTAGTCTATGTTTCGACGGCTATCTCTCAGTTGTTTCTGTGTGTGGTTTGTCCTCTTTTCCTAGTTCATTCCTAGTCTGAACTAGCTTCTTTTTTGGCCCTTTGGGCTTTTTGTGTAAAGAGGACAACACCCTGTAAATGTTGCTTATCTTATCAAAAATAATCATAATGCAAATATCAAAGACATGCCACAAGATATATCCTAGAAAAATAATCATGAGGGAAAAACCCAACCTTCAAAATGATCCACACTCAATGTATTATTGAATAATGAAACATTATAATACACTTATAGAGTCTCCATGTATACTTCTAAAACATAAAGCTCCTTTGATGAATCCTTTGTGTGTCCAAGAATAATGAATAACCATACAACCACACATCACATACCATGCTTCAAACATGCACTCTACAAGAGAGTTCAATAAAAATGACACCCAACCTCAACCACTAAACTTGTGCTTGATGTTAAACATTCAAGCTCACACAAGATGATTTAGTATTGGCTAAACCATGTTCTTAAAACCATGAGAGCACAAAACCATTGACCCCAACATATTATTTTCACACTAATTTTTCCCAATATTATTTTTTTTCAATGTGCAACCTACACATAAAATATATAGCTAATGTCTAATACTTTATAAATGAACCCAAATAAATATTTAATGTGTCTAAACATATCTCTAAAGATTTATAATAAAGAGAGATTTATTTTACATAGTTAAAATAATTATTTTCTTGTACAAGGTGTATAACACTCTTTTTCCTAACAAAGGACACCTAATTATAATGGTGAATGATCTAGTTTACAATGTATGCTTTGAAATTTATGATGAAGACACATGAACAACAAAGAAAAAAACATAAATTTGAATGCATAAAATTCAAAAGCATTGCCTTTAATGGGGGCATCAATTGATGAGGAAGTCTTTTTGTCGCATGCAAGAGTGCAACACACTATGGGAAACATGAAACAAGTTAAAGGATTTACATGATTTCCTTTCACAATGGAATGCATACAATTACAATTGAAGTTGTTCAACCTTGAGTTGAAAAATAATGACATAATGAGCCGAGTTTCAAAACTTTGTGTAATCAAGCATGGTGTTCAAGTTGGTGAAAGTGATGTATATGTGATTGTATTCATAAAATCTCTTCTTCCCACATATTCAATCTATTTGGATTCATTTCAAACAAGCAATAACTAAAGTCACTCACTTTTGATGAATTGGTTGAAAAGATGGCTAAAAGAGAAAATGTTTTTTAAAGAAAGACTAAAACCATATGACAAAATATTTACTATGCTCATCAAAAATTAAATTATTTCAATAAGGATTCATCTTCCAAGAGTGAAGGAAATAAAAGAGGCAAAGGAGGAAATAGAGGACAAGGAGGTGAAACTAGCAAGAATAATGGTCAACATCATGAGAAACAAAATGATAAAAAAAATGTTTGCACACTATGTGGTAGACAAGGGATTCATGATGCTCATGAATGAAAAACATCAAAGGGATAAAATAAAGGCCTATCAAAAAAAAAAGGAAGCAAACAAGGGAAAGAAAAAATCTTAGAATTCGATTTGGCTTAGCATACAAGTGAATGTGTGTTTTCTAAATTAGATGATAGCAATTATGCCTCAATAAACTCAACCTAGTAGGATGCTTGGGTCCTAGATATTAGTGAAATATAATACATGACTTCTAATGGGACTTCTTTAATGAGTTTCACAAAGAAAGATGTGGTCCTGTTAATTTGGCAAAGAAAACAAGTCTGCAACTCGAAGGAAAATAGACAATATGATTTAATTCACCAAGACTCCTAGACTTTATTGTACATAATGTCTTATACCTTCCTCAACCAAAATGAAGTTTATTGTCCCTAGTGCTCATTCAATAACAAAGCCACACTATTTTCTTAGATGTGGAGAGGTATAAGTAAAGTAAAATGTGATAATTCGGTATCTTCTCTAGATTTGAAGGAAAGTTGTTGAAACTCAAATGTAAGCCTTCGGTTTCATAAAATAACTCATCTAATTGAAGAAGGAATGTCAACAAATCTTTTGTGGCTTGGAAGATTTGGGCACACCAACTATAACAACATTTGAAGAATATAAAAGAATAGTATTAAGATTTTCCAACTCTAGCCAAAACAATTGAAAAATGTGAAGCATGGATCTTGGATAAACAATTAAGAGTCATTTCAAAAATAAAATTAATGCTAAAAGGAAATTTTAATTGATCCATTGTTAATCATGTGGTCCACTACCAATCTCGTTTGCTACTAGAAATAATTAGTTATATTTTTTAGTGATGACTATAATAGAATTACTTGGATCTATTTTTTGAAGCAATGACCAAAAGTTGCACACAATGGTTGAAAATGAAGCACAATCTCATATTGGCACACTAAGGACTAATAATGGTAATTAATTCACATCAAAATATCTTAAAACCTATCTCGAGAAAAATAGTATCAAGCGTCATGTTGCAATTCCCCATACCCATCAACAAAATGGAATTGTTGAGAGAATGAATAAATGTGTGATGAATATGGCTTAGGCAATGTATTTTAAATGAATAAAACTATATTTCTAAGTAGAAGCATGCCAAACTCCAAGCTTTCTCCAAAATTGGTCATTTTTAACAACTCTTCACATGAGAACTCCATATAAAATTTGGTGTGGTCATCTTCCATCAATGCAACATCTTCACATTTTACAATCCACATGTCATTTGTTGATTTCTAAAGAGAAAAGGAACAAATTTGACCACAAGGAGTAAAAAATGTGTCCTTGTGGGATATTCATAATCCTTAGAGACCTATAGACTATTGATAAGAAAGACAAGAAATTTCTCTCATTGCAAGATACGTTGTTTTTTGAAAAAACCACAATGGGCACAATGAACATTGATCAACAATCAATTTGACTTGAGAAATTTACAAAAAATATGATGTTATCACATAAAATTTTATGGATATTCTAAACATTAAGAGGAATATATAGTTTTAAATATAGTGAATATTTTTGCCAACAATAATTGAAAAGGGAACTCCATTGAGGAAGAAATTCAAATCTCATCAAAAGACAAAAACATGATTCTAGCATGAGAAGATGAATCTTCAAATCAAGAAAATGAGGAACCAATTATCCCACAAGAAACATAAATAGGATTCCAAAATGGGACATGCAAACATTGAAAATTGTCAAACTTGATGAAATTGAAGAACATGCACTAGAAGTACATAAAAATCCAAATAGTAAGGGAAAAAATCCCAAAAAAGATTCAAGTAAGAAAAGTTTGCCTTGGACATTCAAAAGAAGAAATCAAAATTACTTTTGATTGAAAACCAACTTCCTTCAAACAAGATAAAAAAATTAATGTGGAGAAAATAAATGAAATTAAATATGATGCCTTGGTCAAGAATGGAATTTGAGAGTTGGTTTACTCTTTACTTATTGTAAACTCATTGGTTGCAAGTATGTAACCATTATTAGATCAAACATTTATTTTATCCCTATAAATTCATGCAGCAACCAAGAGAAATTCATTAATTAGCCACAAAGAGAGTTCTTCAATATTTGGAAGAAATGGGATTTTGGACTAAAATACTCCAAGGAAATATATTTCAAGCTAACTAGATTCAAAATTTATGAATGTGATTTTGACTAACTAGATTCAAAATTTATGAATGTGATTTTGAAGATGGGAAACCTACTTAAGTTTTCTAATGAATTTAGGATCAACAATCATAAAAATCAAAGTAATGGATAGTGCCAACTCTTTTTTCAACAAAAGAGAATATAGCAACCTTACAAGGAATCAAGGAAATATTGTGGCGCATAAGTCCATTCTTGAAAATTTGCAAGGAAAACAAATTTCATCACCACCACTCATGGTCAACAACACTTCTCCAATCAAATGACAAGAAATCTAGTATTTGACAAGTGAAACAAACACATCGACACCAAATTCCATTTGATTCAAACCTATATGAACTATAGCAAAGTCAAATTGATATATTGTTCAACTAAAATGTAACTAGTTCATATCCTAACAAAAGCATTTGGAAGAGAGAATTTTAAAAAATTTAGAGGCATGCTTGGTATCACTATAACCCCTACAAACTAAGAGGGGTGTAATGTTGTGTACATAATTCTAAGTTATATTATTCTTTAAAAAAATCTAAAATCCAAATTCATCCTCTAATTGAACTACATGACAATAGATTGTTGATAATTATGCACATGTACGATTTTAAGTTTCCTTCAAGATAATTTTCCATTTAATTTTTGTAATCCAATTTCCTAGTCTAACAATTGCTTCCTTAGCTTGATGAGGATTATGGGTGTGGTCCAAAATAGTAATAGAAAAACACTACACATTTTTTCCAAATGCTTTCCAAAAAAAAAAATTGAACAGCCAAGGTTACATATTTGGTATCACCCATTTAGACTTATTTTCTTTGGAAACTTAAGAATGCGAGCAGTTGCACCACCATATTGCACTCATATTTGAATAGTGTGAATGTATAAATTAACAAACTTCAAAGGCTTAAAAATTAGAGGTTAGCCATATGATAGCTTCAACTATTTGTAGTAAAATGTACTTCTACTAACAATAGATTTATTAGCAACTTTACATAGTCCATTGCATAAGACCTCTAAAATTGGAATATAACTTACTAAGAAAGCCTAGCAAGTTTTTTTGTTAAAAAATGTATTGAACTTTGAATGCATCCTGTAAAAATACTCCATGCTTCCAATGGTAGATGTCTAAAGAGAGCTAGCCCAAGTAGTACTTCAGTTTTTAAATTTATTCCTCTAAAACAAGATTAAATTCTAATAACCAATTTGAAGTTGTATTGAAGCACTTACTAAAATTGCCTTACTAAGCGAAGCAATATATAAGTTTTAGTTGTTACTTTGTACACATCAAAGTTTCAAACACTTGGGAGATTTTCCTTCCTTTTTTTTTATTGTTGCACTTGTGGTTGTCATTTGCATTTTCAACAAAGAAAAAACAATGAGGGTAAAGAAATTCAAACACAACAAATAGGCTTATGGTAGAAGTAATGTTTTTCTAGGAGTGGGAGCGTTGCAAGGACAATTAGGACAATTAGTCCAAACGAACCCAATCTTAATTTTGAAATAGTTTCATCCAATCAATCAAAAAGAATAGGCTTATCTATTGATGATCGAAGAAGCTAATGGTCTTGCTTAGCACCTTGTGACTTGAAAATCGACAATCTCCTAAGTACCATCAAACTCCAAATACATGTTTGGTATGTTGATCCCAAAGATGTCACATAAGTTGACGAAACACAAAAGGGATTGATTGGGATTTGATTGAATACAAACCCTCAGTGGCAATAACTTGAATTAAAACTCCAACTACATGCAATGTTACCAAATGCTAATTAGAAGCAACTACATATTTCCTATGTTTTTGGTCAATTTGTAATTGAAACTTGCAATCTTTAGACATTTTGCTGTTATTTAGGAACATTGAAAATTAAAAAACAAATAAATTTTATTAATTTGTTTGTCAACTCTAATGTGAAATCTCAATTCAACTCTTAAAGTTATGTGTTATGATTATATGATGTATATGATGAATGTATCATATAATATTTAAAATTTTCTAGATTTTTTAAAATTGCCCTATTTTTTTAATATCCATCCCTTAAAAATGGCCTCCAAAAAAATCTATCCCAGAAACATGTTACCCCATCCCCTACCATCCCCATCCTGAAAACTTGCTGAAACATAGCCAATATCTAAACTATAAAAGGCTCAAAACATTCTATTATTTTTAATTACCATACACTTACAAACATTTCAATCCTGGAGATCTTATACACTGCTGCAAGCATTTCATTCATGAAGATCTTTTCCAGACTTGATAAATTTTGACTGACAAATTTCTCCTTAGTGGTCTGCCACAAATGAAAACATTAAGTTTCTATTATTTAAAGGCAAACAAGTGTACAACAGCAGCAAAAACCTGCACGGTAAGCCACCAATGAAATCACAAATTCCAGGAAAAGATCATTGTTTTGGACTACAAGACTTAAAAATTGCTATCAAACGCTCATCAAGAAAGATGGCCACAACACTGGTTGGGGCTTAATTATGTCTACTAGAGCTCTTTCAGATGTTTATATCCTGTCAAGAACAGTTGCTGTTTTGGTTTGGAGTATAAGCTTATAATGATTATCTTGTAATATAAGATGTAAGATCCTTTGATAGTAGCTATATTAATAAAATTTGGCTTTGCCTCTTGCTGATCAAAAAAAAAGAAAGATGTCCGTCAAGTTAGTTCATCTATTATGAATATATTCTCACAATACAGCCAATATGCAAAATTTGAGATACAGATTCATATTTGAGCACTACTTCCAAATTTAATGCAACAAAATATAGGATTTTATGATACAAGGGAACAAATTTTAACGAATCTGCTACAATACAACTATCACAAAATTAAGATTGCCCAGGGCTTGTCATTGTTTACCAGAAACAATGTTATCATTGCCTACGTTACACCAAAGTATTTTGTAGCCCATTTTAACCTGATATTTTGGAACAGAACCATCCCCAATAACCACAATCCTTTGTCATTTTAAAGACAGTTTTCACAAGGCTGAACTTAATGCCATATATCTTAGGAAGCCCCCTTAGGCTTTCTTTCTGTAGTGTGTGGCATACTTAAATTGCCTTGAGAAATGTCAGCTTCAATTGAACCAGGTTTTTCAATGTGCAATTCAGAACAATTCCAGTCAAACCCAATAAACATAAAAAATAGCATCCATATGCAATATTGGAGATGCATATTTATATTTTGAAACTAATTCTCTATCAAATTCATCACAGCATAGGATATTACAATACGATATTTAAAGAACCTGATATAATACAGCTTTTACAAAAATAGGATAGAACAGGGCATGTCATTCTTGACCAAAAACAATGGTAGCCATTAAATTATTTGCCTCAGTTGACTTTTGAGATGGAATCTTGAACAGAATAGCCACAAATACTTTGCTTGCATGGACCATAGCCAGTTTTCATTATTAAAAAAGGGCGAAATGATTGAATCTAATGCCTTAAAACTTTGGAAGCTCTCCTAGGCTTTTTGTCAACATGTGATTCCATTCTAGTTCTTTGAGAAGGATTAGCTCCAAACGAATCAGGTTCTTCAATGTTCAATTCAGAACAATCCCAGCCGGTGCCACAACTTGGACAGACTCTGGCTACCTACATTTGTAAGGTTTCATTACCAGTAAAATCACTGCACTCACCCAAACTATTATTTATTGACCTCAAAATATCTCAAATATTTATAAACAAAAAGAAAAAGCATAAAGCTCTGTGAGAGTTTCCATCTTCCACAAACACGCCCAGGTAAAGTCAAAAACTGAGTTACCACATACACATGATGCCTCGGCTGATCCATTTCCAACACATCCATAACAGATATGAGATATGGCAAGGTTACATATCAAATGCATCGATTCAGATATGGCAAGGATATATATCAAATGCATCCAATACAGATAAGGTTACATATCAAATCCTCCCAGAGCATGCTTTATTTGGATATGGCCATGATAAGGCCAATTAGGTGTGTGGTCTTGAATAGAATCATTAGGTAGAACAAGATAATATTGTTACACTATAAAACAAAGCCATCTTCAAGCATTTCAACACATCAATTAGGTACTAAATTAAAAAATTATTTGACTTACATCAACCACAAGTCAATTCGGGAATTGTTTTTCCATCGGTATATGAATATAAGCATACCTGTTGATGTTGAAACTTTCTTCTAAGACAATAGTTGTGCATCCGAACTGAGCATTCTTCATTCCGGCAAAGTTCTGCCTGTTCAAAAGAACACAGAAATGAGATCGCAAGAAGAGAAAAAGAAAGAGTGCATAAGAAAGAAATCTGATTCATATTGATGGCATCAAAAATTACCACTCCCAGACAGATATCATACATGGATACTTTGAGTTTGAGATACGTTTGGAGCAAAATGTAAAGATGTTAGACCAATCTTGGAAGAGCTCTCACTACATAACAGGTGCTTTTGTAATTGTATTTAGGGTCTCAGAAATGGCATAGAAAGGTCTGACTCAGAGCATTAACTTGAAATTAGCAATTAATGTGCTTTGTATTCCAGTATATCCTCTAGTAAAGGTGTGTGTCACTTAGCCAGAGAGCTCTCAACAGAATAGCTTTTGTGGGTAAAGCACAAGAAAAGCATAGAGCAAAATACACAAGTGTATCTTGGAACGAACACAAAAAGGTTCACAGCTCAGGAAAAGTTAGAAACAAAAGCATCTATATTACCCAGCCTTTTGGGTGATATCAGTTAGGAAGATAAATTACTTTAATGTCATATTGAAAAGGTATCCGAAAGCTGGCAGCTTCTAGACTGCCCTAGAAGAAGGGTTTATAATAAAGGAAATTCTCCTGCCTGGTCAGTCATGAAAACTGGCTGTTCAGTAATTGATACACAATTTATTGACTGATTCGAATGAAATTGAATCTCTAGTGCATAGTGCAATATTATTAGCAACATTTCAGAGTCAGTACACCTGAATTGTTGTAAGTTTGGAAAAGAGAATCATATTTATGTCCACAAATGACCAAAGCAGATCAATGGGGGGTTTGAAAGTACATCCACAGATTAAATATAATTGTATCAAGGTAAATGAAACCTAAGTGCTGAAACATGTGTATAAACAGTAGAAGAGCTTTAGTTGGTGAAAAACTTACACCCTGTAAACAAATTTTTAACTCATAAGCATGCCTACTCCATTTTTTTCTAAATTAAAAGTATTTAGTTAATCATTAAGCAAAAGCACTGAAACATACAAAACACAGGCTACCAATTCAGTGATAGAAGCCTGATCTGAAATGAACTTGAACATTCAAATGAACAATTCACCAATACGTTTCACCAATACCTTACGTATCATTCTTAAGTTCTATGCTACTGTAGCAACAATCTATGGCTGCAAAATAATGATTAATACATCTCTAGGGCTGCCACTATATCATATACCCATTATGCAATTCTGTACATGCTCCCATATACACCTACATATCTGATCTCATACCCCTTCTTTTCTACTACCAACGTGTCACTTTACTTTATTCCACAAGAACAATACTGCACCAAAGAGCATGTTGATTCCATAACTTATGTGAGATTGAATAACTTCTATCTCCTGTTAACTTGTATGTCAATTAGGTGCTTTTTTAAGTGCTTTAGTTAGTCAAGTAGTTGCATGGAATGAAAGTAAATAGGCAAATAAAATAAAACCACACTGAAAAAAGAAAAAAGATACAAAAGGATAAACCCTAGAGCAACCCAATGTGCAAAACGAAACTATGCTTCCACATCTCCACTATTGTTTTGCAAAATAATACAAGATTGAGTTCAACTTCTATCTGTTGCCTTGTGTTTTAGTTGAACATATCAACTAGATGTTTTCTTAAGTACTCGAGTTAGTGAAGTAGCTGTATAGATGAGAGTAAGCAAACAAATGAATGAAACCACACATAAAAGAGAGAAACAAGAGGATTTATCCTAGAGAAACCCAATGTTAGAAATATCCTAAAAATTAAAGCCATGCTTCCTCATCTCCACTATCTTGCAAGTTTTAACAAGCTGATTGCTGAATTTGAGCCTTCAAATGCAATTTACCTTTTTCTAGCACGTCAACAATGCTCTTCCAGCTTGCCTTGATGTGGATCAGCTGGCTTATTCAACATGGTTGACTATTGCTCTTAGTTGTTGCAATCATCTGTTGGCTATGTTCCCATGACCCTAAATACATTTACTTAATCACTACGGTGTATGCTTATGCTATGGGATGAGCAAATGAGTCATACAAAGCATTCTAAATTACCCCATATGAAGAAACAGTAGAACCTATTCTAGTTCCCTTTGGATGCTCAATTCAACTATTTTGTCCTGTATGTAAAGATTTCATACCAAGCCAAACCTGTCTCTGTGACCATGGTCCATGATGTACAGTTTCCTACCAAGCTGACTTTGATTCTACTGTTTCCTACTAAGCCGAAACAGTCACTACAATAAATTCTTTAATGGTGTGGTACCCAAGATGTCTAGACTCTAAATCATCCTTGAGCCCTAGTGCACCTGTTCCCCTACTCTTGCATTTGACTCTGGATCTCTGCCTTCTCCAATTTTATCTTAATAAGGTTAGAGACTTAGAGGCATATCTTGAACTCTTCTTTAGTCTCATTAACTAGGAAGTACAACTGCTCATCTCTATCAACTAAGATGATTTGCATGACCCATTCTGATAAAAGCTTATTAATAATTTTTCCTTTAGTTAAAAGAGCACAGATTTCACAAAACACAACAATTTGCCAAATAAATTTAAATGGCCCTCCTATGCAAACGGTATCTGACTTGAAGATTTTGCATAAAAGGAGTTAATAAGCTAAGAGTTTCCATAACACAAGATATTACAGACACACAGAACAGTCACCACAGCTGCTACCTTCATCCTATCACATGCAAGCACATGCTTCATGTCAATCTTTGGGAAGAGAAATTATGTCAAGTAATTCATATCAAGGAACTTGTTCCATGTCAATTTCTTGAATTGCTTATATTTACTTGCAAAACCAACACTTAAAGATTAATCTCTACCTTAAAGTTAAGTTAGCATTTTTGGTTTGGGTTCTGATTCAGGTTTGCAGGTTCAGTTTACAGATTCAGCCCCAAAAAATTTGGGATTGGGTTTATTTGAACAATAACATATAAAAAATCATAAACTTATACATATTTGCAACCTAAAATCAGGAATTAAGTTCAGAATTTATATTTATTACTTTAAATTTAAAAATATTAAATTTGAAACATATTAATTATTATATTAAATTAAAAATATTGAAATTTAAATACAGTTAATAATTTATTATATTAAAGTTTAAATATGGTTTTGATATCCTTTAAATATAACAATAAGTTTCAAAAAATTCTCAGGAACAATTACCGGCACCATTAATAATGTTGGAGGTCAATGTCACCCAGTAGTTGGAGAGGAAATGTCAACTGTAGGTTCAATATGTTAAAAATTTAATATGTTAGTAACGCTGGGTTCGATATATCTAAAGGATATAAAGTGGTATCAAAAATATACTTTAATATGTTTTCAATATCTATTATAGTAGGCAATATGTTTTCAAGCCATTACAATATTATGTTAATTTGCAACAATATTATATTGCCAATCACTACTCTGTGTCAATCTAGGTGTTCAGGTATCCTGCATATTGCATCATTTCCATAATCTCAGTTGCGCATATTCTATCACATCTATAATCTTTGATAAATACAAAAATAATCTCGTCTGTTTCTGGGCATTTGGTCTTTAGGAAAAAACTAAAAGTAGATCAGATCATCATGAACACAACAAATAAAAAATCTTGAGTTTAATGAATGGATTCATCATCAGTTTGGTTGGGTTGGTTTGGATTCTTCCTGGATTTGTCCTACAGTGCTCCTGCCAACTCCTGTGCAACCACGTAGGCAGACTGACCCCAATCCTGAACCAGGTTCAAACTGGATCCAAATCTGGGGCTCCAAATCAATGAAACTTAACCAATAACTTAGGCTTAAAGCACCAACTGGATGCCAAAAAATGCTGTCCAGATTCCATAATACAGTTCCAAGGCAAGACATTTACCCTCCAAGTTCTGCCTTGAGATTGGTAAAAGTTGAATAAAACTAACTATCCAGATGCTGACCTGATCCAAGAGGGTCATTATAAAGTCTTGCAATTGTCTTACTCAAAGCACAACAAGGGGCTATGGGAAATCCATGGTTGACTAGATTGTCAAAAGAGGGGCCAGCCAAGTAGCAACTATAACTTCTCCATACAACATGGAAATAACCTGAAATATTGCAAAGAGAAACTTAACAATACATGTCACCAGATTTCAAATCAGAATTTCATTGTTTTGACCCTCCAAACACGAAATGGAACGGTTGTCACTAACAAGCAGTAATTTGAGCATAAAAATTTCATCCAATGTCAAAATTGAGTTATTCAAAAGATAAAAATAGGCTTAAATCAGCATATAAGTGGCATGTCTCAGGTTGTCCGTTTAATCCCTCAAAATGGCAAGTGCAGTGTCATGCCCCCACAATTGCAATATTAAATCTTGACCGACTAGTATAAAGAAGTTAATTAAATTAATTAAGTCAACTTAAATTACCCATGGGTGGCCGACCTTACTCATGATGTTTATTATGGGCCGACTTGAATGATAAATGAATCAACTTTACCTTGACAAAAACAGCAAATAGTTTAAGGGCAGCGATCTGCCTCAAAAGCAGATCAGCAATAATATTAACGGATAATATTAATAAATATTAATTATCCCTTGAGCAATTAGGAGATAATATTAGTTATGATTATTAACAAATGGACATGCCTCTTGGACGAATGCATACCATGAAGGGGGGTGTCTCTCAGCCTTTCGTAGATATAAGAAGTGAAGTCAATAGCAATCAGCATGGAATCATCTTCAGAAGGATATTCAGAAGCACATCAGCAGATTTAAAAACAACAAAAGGCAATAAGAGCAGATTTAAGCTAATCATCTGCACTCAGCAGACAAGGGCAGAATCAGCAGTAAATACACTTGCATCTTTGAATATAGCAGATTATATTTTTGCAAGCATTGTGGTATGAACTATAATGTATATTGTGAATGATGATATGTTTATTAATATCTATGGAATTGGATATATATTGTTGTGTTTGTAATTCCCACCAAGCAACAATGGGAGAATTAAGGGGAAGTACGAGTAGGGTGAGCAGATACTAGATTGCTTTCTAAGTAGACCACCTGTTGTGACCTTTTCACACATCGTCCCATCGCAAATGGGGACCCCCAGTTATCTGCTAGTTTTTAGGGTTCTGTCTCCTTGCAACGGTTTCATGAGGTCACCTTTTTGAGAGTTTCAAGTCAATCTGCGGAGAGTCATCTGAGCCAAGTCAATAATCCATGCTTGAATCAGTGCATAAACGTCATGGAAGTGCTCAGAAGGCTCGGGAGACGAGGATCGACTGTGCTTTGGGCCAATTCTGACACTTCCTATTTTTTAGGGAATCTGCTTTTTTTGCTTTTTCGTTTTTTTCATTTTTGGCATTTTTGGACCAAACGGGGTTCCCTATTTTTTAGGGATGTTGCTTTTTCTATTTTTAGAAGTCAACCCTGGTCAGCGAGTCAACTTTCCATCTTTAGATCCAAAAAATGAACCAAAAAATCGAAAAATCATTGAAAAAATCAAAGAGAAAATCAAAAAATCAAGTGAAAAAATCAGAAAAAGCATGGAAAAATCAGTCAAAATCATTGAAAATCAACTCAAATTCTGGAAAATCAGTCCAAAAATCAGTCAGATCTGAGGTAAAAATCACAGAAAAATCACCCAAAAAAAAAAGAGTGGAATTCATGGTGAAAATTCTGGCCAAGTCTGAAGAATTCAACAAGTTCAAGATGAGGAAGATAGCCCTTGAAAAGAGGGACGAAGGAGAAAAATGTCTGGAAGCTTGCAAAGTCCGCCATGCTTGTGGAAGGAATGGCAAGGACTATGGAAAGTCCGCCCAGCCACAAAGAGAAGATGTCTAGACCCAAAGAAAGTCCGCCATGCTTAAGGGAGGATGGCTAAGAGTTGGGAAAGTCCGCCTTGGTTTTGGCAAGGCATGCTCAAAGTCCGCCTAACCTTGTTGGGAGATGTCTAAACACTTGGAAAGTCCACCAGCCTTGAGGAAGCATGTCCAAGGACCCTTTGAAGTCCGCCATACCTTGTCTAGACTCATCCAAAGTCCGCCTATCCTTAGGCAAGATGCTTTTGAACTCCGCCCAAGCCTTGAAAGGCTAGGAAAACATTCTTTGAAGTCCGCCTTCACTTGGAAGATGCCTTGGAAAGTCTGCCTAGGCATGTAGAGGAGAAAAAATTGAAAATTTTACTAAGTGTTTGGTGCCTAAAAGAAGAAATCCGAAAATTTGCCAGAGTTTAGAGGCTTAAAAGGTGGAAAATCGAAATTTCGGCTAAGTATTATAACATTTTCAAGAGGTAAAGTACTAAGTTTGAAAGGCAAGCCTAGTAGAAAGTCCACCATGGCTTGTGGAAGGTGGAAAGGACTTAGGAAAGTCCGCCTGGGACATGGCAAGGAATAAAATGAAGTGTGCCTAGCATGAAAAAGGAAGAAGGATTTAAAAAACATCGCCTAAGTATGGATGTTTGGAGAAAATGTTATAAAATCGACAAATTTGGCCAAAGAAAAATGCACAAGGCAAAGAGAAAGGAAAGATCGCCCTTGGCCAGAAGGGATAAAATTTGTCAAGCGTCAAGGAAATTCGCCTAAGAAAGACATCCAGACAAAGACTTTGCCTAGAGAAATTCGTCTGAGCGAGGAAAAAATTGACTTTGGCAGAAGAAAATAAGCTCAGTGCAATTAAAAATTTGCCATGACAGGGGAAAAATAAGTATCTGGCATAACAATTGTTGACGGAATGGCTTAAATTTTGACTTGGCTAGACGAAATTGGGAATAAAATCGGAAAATAAACTTTTGGCCAAAGAAAATGAAGAGAAAATCGGAATAGCCATGGGTCCAAAACGAATGGGTTGGAATAAATTAAAATATTTTAATATTTTAATAATTTATTTCAAATACTCAAAAATTTGAAATGCCTTGGACAAAATCAAATTCACCAGACGAGAGTTGGAAGAAAATAAATTGCGCCGGACAAAGATAAATTCCGATGGGCAAAATTAAATTCACCATGAATTTAAAGTTGGAAAAATCGAACTTAATTGAATATTTAATGATTTTTTCAAAATTCGAAAAATAAAGATAAACATTTCAAGCAAAAACCGAATTTTTTTTAAATCAAAGAGATTTGCCTGGATAAGCTCAACACAGATTCTTTTCGAAAAATAAAGGAAACTTGCTTGTTTGAACAAGAGAAAACAAATCGAGATTGAGAAAGAAGAAGGCAGTTGCTAAAACAAATCAAGCTCTTTGGCATTATAATGAGTTTCAGCAACTCATTTCTCACACACAGCTGAAGAGAAATTTAAACTCTCTTGAAATTCTAAGGCAGTCAATTATTCAGCAGGCAAGATCGAATTTCCTAGAGGAAGAAGTAATTTTATGCTGAGGAAGAATTTTCTCGAGAAGTGAAAAGATTTATTGGCTGAAAATCGAATTCTTCTGTGCAATTCATCACTTACTTTTTGGTTTAATTATCAGAGTTTAAATCTGATTTGCAGCCGGGAGTCTTTTACTGAGGTTTGGTGTTCAGTTGAATAGATTCGCCATTCTTCTTCTGTCTTTTTCATCTTAGCAAAATTCTGGCTAAAATTTCAACTTCATCCATTTACTTTCAGCTTGTTTTTTTGCAGCAGTTCAATTATTTAATAAGCTGAAAGTAAATTATTCGAACCCAAGGCATGAAAATAAATTATTTAAAAAGTCTTCGTATTAATGTTAATATTTTTGACTGCAGGTTGATGACCACGGTGGGTGAATCATCAAAGAAGGCAGCAATGAAGTTCGCCAGCAAAGGTGCCCAGCGAGAGTCTAAAATAAATTCTAAATGGAAAAATGTTGCAGACACCGATCTGGGACATGTCGACTTCGAAGAGTTCAAGAAAAGGATGTATGGACAGAACGGACTTCCGACACCAATAGCCAGGCGGATGGTGAGAAATGGGATATTTCAGGCAGCTGGATTCCCGCCAGCGACGGATTGTGCAGAATTGATGGTAGAATGTGCTATCAACTATGATGCTCAGAAGAGGCAGATCATTGCACCTGATGGCAGAATTTTGGCACACTTGGGCGAGGTGGCAATTCAAGAAACCTTTGGCATTCCAGCACATTCTCGTACTGTCTACAAGACCAAGGAGGAAGCTAAGCATTTGTACAACAGTCAGCCAGATTTATGCGCCACAAATGTTAACAAGGCATGGCTGGACAAGCCTAAACCGTCAATAAAGAAAATGCCTAAGAGACCGCGCCGGACGAACTTCAAAGAAGACTATGGGGACATCATTTTGATGCTCAACAGAATAGCTGGCAACCCTCAAGGTACATTTTTTGAGAGCTAGATGTACTACTTCATAGATGAAATCACTTCTGGCGTAAAAATGTTCAACTGGTCACGGATGATAAGTGACAATCTTCACGAGCAATTGATCAACTTGGAACAGACTAAGTCTTTTCACATGAGCTCGTATGTTGTCTATTTATTGGCAAGGTCATATAAATATCCAGGACTAGTTTGCAAGGGCAAAATTGGCAGCGGAGAAAATGAACTCAGACCTTATGACTGCTACCCACAACTCCAGCTGAAGGAGAAGTCTCATTTCAGAAGGGTGCATGATGCCTTCTTAATGCATATTACCAGAACACTTCAAGGAGGAGTGCATCAAAGGCTGAGTCATGAGGCGAAAAGTTTGATCAGTAAATACGGTTCCTGGTTCATCCAGTTTCCAAAATTTACATATGTCAGGATCCAGGGATTTACTGGAAATCCCTATAAGTTGCCCATCTATCCGACAAATCGAATGATTCTGCTCGAAGTTTTGAGGCAACTGGAAGAATATCAAAACATCTAGAGGCCGACCAAGAAGGCATCTGTTACATTCCCATTTTTCATCAGGAATATGTTATAATCCTATCCGTCAACGCAGGCAGCTGAGAGCACCAAGTTGGAAATCCAATGGTACCCGTTCACAGCCTACAAGTCCAGGGCCAACTTTGACCCACATCATCACATCCGGACAGTAGAGGGGAGAAGGTACAAGCATAGAGTGGAACTGGAAGACTTCTGGGCAAATGCTGCCGATGAATATGAGGTCAAAAGAAGATTATGGTCTAGGATGCCAGTTGACTTCATGAGGGCAATTGAACTTTGTTGGGTGCCTGATCAGTTGCAGGACGATGGAAACTACATTCAGCCATGCTTCGAGGAAAGCCGACCTCTTCCTCCCGTAAGGTGGTCAGAGCCTGAGCACTCGGACTTAGCAACCTTGATGAGACCAGTGACCAAATACTCTCAGTGGTGGGTTGACCATCATGTTCAGGAGATAAGACAAAAGAGAATAATGCTCACGTATGACTTACTGAGCGAGACAGAATCATATTCCTCCAATGCTAGCGCATCCCATCAGGATTTGGTTGAGATTAGAGAGAAGAGGAAGGAAGTAGTTCCAAGTGTAGAACCGGTTCAAAAAAGACAAAAGGGAGAGCCATCTCGTTCTGCAGCATCCTGGAATATTGACGAGTTGATGGCCACCATCGATGAATCCTTGGTTGAAATACTCGTACCTCCTACAGTTCAAGAAGAGAACAATGAGCCTATTCAGCTGGATGACGAGGAGCCCTCATCACCTATGGGCACGGAAATACTAGGGTCAAATAATGAGATGGAAGTCTGACATAATGACTTCGAAGAGGGAATGATTTCCGCTCTCAGAGAAGTAGTGGATGTTCCAAATGAGGAGGATGTTCAGGTAGAAGATGGAATCGAGCAGCCTACCATCCCAGATTGGCTGATAGAAAGGATGAAGATTTAGGCGCCAGAGGAAGCCCAAGAGGAGGATGATACTGCGGACTTCTTGGCAAGACTGGAACGGGTTGCAATTAAGAAGCCAGACAAGAAGTTTTCCACCATTCGGCGGGACGAGGCAGGCAGTCGTTCCATACACATCGCAATACCGACAGTGGACAAGCCACAGGATGAGATCACTCCTCAAGAGTATGCCATAACCATCATAGATCTTGGCCAGACTACAAAAGGTCAGGAAGTGGAAGAACTAGATAATTTCGTCTCTACTGTAAAGGCGAGACTGGAAAAAGAAGTGGCGAAAAAGGAGTATAAAAAGGAAGTTGAACGCCTAAAGGAGTACATACGGCATTTGACCCAACCACTTAATCAGGGTGATGCAGTAGCTCCTCCCCTCCTTAATTCCTCACAGGAGATAGCCAAGGATGTGGAGCAGGGGATGGTCACAGCCAAGGAGGCTCAGGAGTGGATGATAAGCGAAGGCGCGGAAGCGGCCTCGTTCATGGAGAAACTGGCACTTGCCTATGGGCAGACCTCTTCTTTTCTTTCCAGACTTGTTGATATGGCAAAGACATGGGAATGTATTCCAGACATGCAGGAGAGGCTTATTCCAAGCCTTAGGGACCTGAAGGGCATCTCAAGAGAAGAGTTGGTCGAAAAAAGGGTGATTGCTGCAGGAGCAGTGTATGATTTTCACCATTGGTTTTGGGCAATGACTATACGGAGAGAGGTTCTAGAGAGGGCGAAAGAAGATGGGCTCAGAATTGAAGAGCAAGTCAAAGAAATCCAGGAGAAAATTTATATGACAGCTGCAGAAGTGTTTGACCGTGAGATTGTCCGAAAAAACGACATGCAGCTGGAGAGGTTGAAACATAGGGTTCAGGAGGTTTTCTTCTCGGCTAATGGACCAATTCTAAGACAGGACTTCGCGAAAGTGGCGAGTCTCTTGACCATCCGGAATGATTTTGTGAAGCAGGAGGCGGATTGGGCAAGCACCTTCGCCAAATGTGCTGAGGACTTAGATGGATTGGAATTCCGGATTAGCATGTTGCCGCCCGTCACGATGGAGGAGGTTGTCGCGGTCGTGTCCAGATTCATCAAGCACAATGCTGACCAAGCGGATAGGGACGCCTCTCCTTGATGATAGCTCCAACTGCCACTTCAATGCCTGTTAACTGATTGTTTACTAATTGATGATTGATGTTATTTTGGACAACCCTAATTAGGGTTGAGTTGTAATAATCTTGGCCGTTGGTATTGTTTTAATCTCGGCCCTTCATTTGATTTTTGAAACTCTATATAAACTGGTGATCTTTCCATTTCATTTGTGTGGAGACAGTATATGAGATTGTTGCATTGAGACTATTTCGAATAATAAAAGCTCTTATGCATGATTTGCTTTGAATAACTTTTATTGTCAAATAGTAAGCGAGGTTGCATATCTTCTTCCGCCATAGATTAAAGTTAGAATTAAGTTAAGTAGAATTTGCTTTGAGTATTGGTTAAATGAATGAGAGATTGATCGTATTGGTTTCAATGGTGAAGTATTGCTCATACTTTCTTCGAATGGATGATTTGCATTCGATGCGTAAAGTTAGCCTGAGCTTGTAATTGTGGACGCCTAACTTCGGTCTCATTCGAGACTTGAAAATCATTATCACACCCCTTGAAGATTGCACCCACTTTGCGTATGTTGTCCAGCAGGAGGCGAAACAAAGTGTGGTTTATCCCTTTCACCAGATCCTTGCTGTCTCTTAAGTTCTTAGGCGTAGAATAGATTCCCCTAAACCCTTATCTTTTTGCTATTTCTTTGAGATCCAAATTGAAATCCACATTGAAGAGAGCCTTTGATGATAAATCTGCCTAAGTCCCGAACTTGTGAAGATTTCTTTAACATAAGTCCCCTTGTGTATTACCAGCAAATCACAACGCCCATTGAGCTTATCCACATGTCAAGACCTGACAAAAGAAACCTTGGAATCGCCATATGATCTTCTCGTAATCTTAGCATACGCGGTGGTTTTTCAAGAGAGGATAGAGTGTCTTTGGACATTTTATTCTCTATGTTCGGTGGATGATAAAACGTACACCAACACCACCTCATGTGGATGACCGGGGCGGTCTGCCACTTGGGGCCAAGGGGATGATTGACCACTCTTGGGCTTAGGAAGAGGAATCTACGGGCCTCCTATTGTAGCTTTACCTAATCTCTACATGGATGGGTTGCTGGGAAGGATTCAAAGAGTATCAATCATAAGAGGGATGGATAAGGCAGCATGGATAGGGAATGCAGATACAAGTTTACCCACTAAGTAGACCACTCATGTGGATGACCGCTCTTGGGCTTAGCTGGGATAGCTTCGGGTCTGCCACTTGGGGCCAAGAGGGATGGTATATCCGCTCTTAGGCTTAGCTGGGATAGCTTCAGGCGGACTTATCATGTTTCCAATCCAATTCCTATTATGATTAAACTCCCATTATGCATTATGGATATGGTGTAGTTTAATAGTTATGTATTTACATGGTTCAAATATTTATATACATTTAATCATATGAATTATATTCCAATATTATCTAACATGATTGCAGGACCTAAACCAAGATTTATCTTACTTAAAGCATTTAATTGGTAAATTATAACCCTAACTACATTGAAACTTGTGATTCTAGGGTAAAATTTAGGGCAATCCCAAAAGGGGACATTACATGCAATCTCATATTTTTGCAATAACTTGGTCAAATGGGCTAAAAGCAAGATGAAATTAAAACAGGAGCATATTAGCACATATTCTGACGTGCCCACCAAAAATAAAGGTAAAACTCATCCATTTGATGCCTCAAAATGATAAAGACAGTCCAGGTCCATTCACAAGCCTGGAAATTGAAGAAGCCATGGTAAATGAAGGGTTGGAAACCCAACACCCATGGAAGAAACAAGAAAATCATAGCAGAAATGAATATCACAGGAGGTACAAGGTTAAAGTTGCAAATATAAAGTCATACACCCTCATTGGGAAAACATACCACGTTTCATATGTATTGTATAACAAAATAGAAGTAAACAATAATAAAAATTTAAAAAATATATATATAACAAAGCATAAAAAAGATAAAATTGTTAATATTGCTACCTAAAGCACATGCAAAATATCTATTCAATTATTCTTGCAGGTTAGAGGTTGCGGGCATTCTTTTAAGACCTTGACAGATTGTGCTTTTGCTCGGATCCTGCCCACCCACACAGCAGACTCTTTGCACGAACCAGATTTTGGTTGTTTCTATTGGCTATCAAGCCCAGTCAAGCTCCTGTCAACCACCTCCAGCTCTGAAGAAATTAGTTGTTAGTATCCTCTGTTGACATACAATCAGCATATATCTAAGGCATTCTTTCTGCATTGCTGAACCTCTGCACACAGACTTCTCCAAATTTAACTTCAAAAAGGTCTGACTAATTCCTAAATCTGCAATTATAAAAGAATTTTCAGGTCATGTTTTTTTAAAACAAAATTGTAACCATTTTCATTCATTAAGCATTCATGCTGTCAATTAATCTTCATTGGATATGTTGTATGTCATTTATTTTTTTTCATAAAGACCCTTTTTTGCCACTTGTAAACAACATCTAAAACTGCATTATTATATGCAGTTATTTGGGGTCAGAAGGAAAATTTTCTGCACTAAATTATAAAGTGCCACAATATAATTCAGTGGGGAGGGGGAAAGGGGGTGCTGTGAAGGCTCTTATTTGGCCTTTATATTTTGTAATATCCCTAGGGTTTAATCCTTAGGGTTAAACTTAAGCAAAATCAAGCAATAGCCGTCAAATTACTTCTAAACCCTAGCTATGGTAATAAATATCACAGATTTGTGCAATATATTAATCATAACAGGTACACACAGATCAACTAAGCTATAACTAACTGCATTCCACAGTTTAAACTTGCAACAATCATGGAGAGCACACAGATCTGTAATATATCATTAAATCTGACAAACAAATGCTGGTGTGCATAAGGTTTACCTGCAGCTAGCTAGGCACTTGCATCAGCCGACCAGGGTACACTATTAAATCAGATATGGCTGCTTGTAGATGACAGTTTGCAGATCTAGGGCTTCAAGTAGCACCAATCATTCATTCCAGTTCAGCAAATACACTGCAGTAGCAGGTCGCCCAGAAATGTCTGAATATTAAAGTAATCAGTGTCAAGGATGCCCAAATTGCTCAGCTACAGGTGATTCCAGCTGGAAGGTAAGGCTATGCAATTGTGTGTGCCTGAAGCTAGTGTGATTCGGCCCAGTTTCCTAGGGCATCTAAATTGCTGTGATCTAGGGTTTATTCCCTTTAGAGGAAACAATGTTACTGTGTTCCTCAACACAATATTGGCAAAATGGAACAAGTAAACTCAACTCAGCAATACAGAAATTACATTCATCAAACTGTATACAACTCAGATCATTAAATCTGTGTTGTCATCAGGAATTTGCAATATTGATCAATCTGAAAATTACTAGGGTTAACCATTATATAGATCAAGCGCCTCCAATGAAGCTTAGTAACAAATCTCAGTTACCCAATCAATATCCAATATTATGATCTTTCAGAAAATGGAAACAAGATTATATTTTCAGAATTGCAACTTTCTTACAGATTTTCACGAATTCTCAACACTTGAGATGAAAACAATGATTTCCCAAGCTGAATTGATTCGCCAATGCAAGAAGAGGGATTTCGTCCTCCTATTGTATGATGAAGAAGGGTTTTCGTCCTCCTACACCTCCAAACAAGGGTTTGTGTCCTTGTATGAAAAATTCAGAATTTGAATTCATAATTTGGATAAAAGATTCCTTCCTGCCCTTACAATGAATAATAATCACCTTTAAATAGGTGATGCAAATTCAACTTGCCCTCAAGTCGGCCAAAGTGTCCTTTTGTTTTTTTATAAGTAATAACCCATGCTTGGGCTCCCTCATTATTTAATGTAATTGAATTTAACTTGTTTTCCCTCTCTAATTTGGGCGCTCCTCTTAGGAACAGTCTTGAAAAGCATTTGTAATATTTTATTAATTATTTGGCTCCACAAAGGGAGGCGCTCCTCATGAAATAGGCCCCTTTTTAGGATGGGGACATGACAGTCTGCCCTTCCCAAAGATTGCTTGTCCTCAAGCAATGACAGCTCCCAGACAGTCAATCTTGTAAGGCCAGGGTCCCGATTCATTCTGCTTGTAAGCTTCTTGTTCAGCAGTACTTGTTCCATAAGGAACTCAATTTCTTCCTTGTAACAAATATACCAACTCCTCAAAGTTTGCAATTCCATTCCCTTATGTGAAGAATTCATGTTAAGCATCTGCACGTCATCAACTTCAATTTTGAGTTCAACAGCATACAATTCTGCACCTGCAAACTTTGCCTTACTTTGAGTTGGCTGACTTTGCACCTGACCTGAAGGTTGATGGGATTGCAACGATGGCCTTGGTTGTTGTGGAAGTGATGGCTGATGTAGTTTCCCCACAGTCGATTGTTGAGACTGACCCAAAATAACAGGGGTTTTTTAGTTGTATCACTGCATTTTGAGGAGACTGTATTGTAGGTTGAACAGGTAAATAGAGACCTTGAGAAAATGTTTGAATATACTGTGATATTGGTTGCGAAACTTGAGACTGAGATTGTTGATGAACTTGAATTGGAGAATGTACCAGAGATGTTTGAATTAGTTGTATTGGCATGTGTTGGGCCTAGGCTTGCTGTAGCAATTTTGCCTGGCCATTCTGTCCAACTTGCATCTGGGCTTGTTGTCCGGATAGAATTTGATTGTGTACCGAATGAAATTGGGCCTGACCCTGTTGGCTAGACTGTATCACAGAATCTGGCTGACCTGTTTGAATTGTTTGTTGAGAAGACAAATTTGAAGATTTCCAATATCTGGGTAACATTTGTGAAGGATCCACGTGAATGGATACATTTCTTGCTCCTTTTTCTGAAAGAGCCCCCTCAACATGACTCGAACTACTTTTGTTTGCCTTATCATTATTTATATCTTGTCCTTTATCAAAGTGAGAAGGCAGAACCATAGACATGAGTTGTGAATGAGTTATTGAGTATGATTGACTGGAGGCATCCATACTGTCATCTCCTTTACATGTACTAATAAGTAATAACCTCCACAGAACCCAGATCAGAAATAGTAATCATAACAGTATGAAATTTCCTTTCAATGGAATGCTCTTGAACTATTTGGATATCAGGTGGGTCTCCAGAACTTGTTGGATAGACATCGCGTTAAAAAATCTGCATGAGACTCTTTGTTCCAGATAACCTTTTGGACTGTCTTGGACTTGAAGGAACGGGAACTTGAGAAGACAAAGGTGCATTATCAGTAAGGACATTTATAGGCACCGAAAAACCAGATGTAATGTTCCTGCATGACACAGAAAGGTGGCCATGAGCATGAAGAGTTGAGGTGTAGCCAAGGTCCATACTTGTAAAAGCCTCAGGAGTATTGATAGGCCCGGGCGACTTCATTCCAGAACTGCCTAACCTTTCTCCTATACCATGAGCAAAATCTGATAGCACAAAAGTAGATGAAGTTGACCTGTCAAAAGCACGTGAGACAGCATCCTCATCTAAATATGCAAGTTCCACCTGAGGTGGTAGGCATTGTGGTATTCCAAGGGCATACTGTTGAAGGTCCTGTGTTTGTACACAATATATTTGAACAGTCCCTTCATTGTCAGTGACAATCTCACTTGTGGTGGTAAAGCTCAAAACTGGCATTGCTACAGAAGATTCTGCCAGGTAGTCCACACAGAAGGCCACAGGCTTGGAGTTACATTCAACATGTCCTGCATGAATTGCATCCATTTCTGTGTTTGCCAATAAGATTACACTGGCACCGGCCCCAACTAAGACTTCATCAAAAAATGCATCTTCATCCCTCAACTCTGATAAGCTCAAGGGTCTGAATACAATGCCATTCCCAATGAGAGTGGATACAACTTCCAGCCCAAGATGCCTCAAGTAGCTTGTGGAAGCTCCATTGGCATAAGCAGTCTGCACAATTCCCAGCTTAAATGAATGGCATTTCTCTTGAAGAGTGTCCAACTGCTGGTTGATGAAAATAGTAAATAGAGCCAAGATTTTATTATTATCAATAAGATCAATGCTCTGCTTTTCCAAGGATGAGATGCAGAAATAAAGAAGTCTGTCTGCCACACTATCCAAGCTTGCACACCTTTTTCCGATATCACCAACTCCCAATCCACAGTGAACCACTTCCTCCTGCACAAAGTCAGTCCCAACTCTTCCATTGAGGCCACCTTCCCCCTCCTTGCCAGAGTTCTTGATCTGCATTTCTAGACTCTCAAGAAATGGCAGTAACAGAAATAACTTGTCTGCACCCACTCCATTGGCTCCATCTACTACCACATCTCCAATATAAGGTTCTGATTCTAGCACTTTAAGCCTCAATGACATTAGAGTCCTGAATAAGCTTGACAGTTATGTGTAAGAATCAAATTCTGTTGCTTCCATAAATCTGTTTCTATTCCAGACCATCCAATGAAGCTGTGGAGCTGTCAAGATACCCATGTCAACAGCTACAATTCCTTTTAGAGCTCTAATTCCTTGCATAGTAGCACCAAGTAGTGATTCTCCACTGGGCCTTGTGTCTCTTGCTACAAGTTCCTCCCCTTAGAGAGGCAGAACCCTTAGAGAGTTTGTCTAAATAACTGAGTAAGATTCTCAACCCCAGAGATGGCAATTCTTCTGCCCAAATGTAGGAATCTGTGATGCGTGCAGAAGTTAGAAAGCACTCTTAGGAAATTCAGTAGAAGGTAACAAGTGTTGAAGTGGATGGCATGGAGTGTAGATAACAGGTGAGATGGAGGACAAGCTTGTTGAAGCATGCAGCACCCTAGAACCATTAGAGAGCTGCAATTATGGGAGCCTGTTTGAAGGGCAATTTTGGTGGCACTTTGTTACAATTGATGAAGGAGGATTGAATTTACAGTAAATAAGAATTGAGTAAGAACTGAAACACTCATTAAGGAAGTTTGTGGTGCCCTCAACAGCAAAGAAGGGGCACATCATCAACAACCTGCTTCCTCTACCAGGGCTTCTGGTGCACTGGTTAGTTTATGTCTGGCTTCTGTGGGTTAATTCACAGGTTTCTATTAGGCCATCTAATTATAGTTTTTTGATGAAGAATTGCAAAACCCTTATGAACAGGAATATATATCTAAGTAGCCGAATTGCTCTGTTTAGGGCATCGTTTCCAGAGTCGAAACGATTCGGACACTGGTACGGAAACGAATCGCTTTGGAATCGGTCAGGAATCAATTTTTTCCCTGTGGGTACGATTCTGGATTTGGAAAACAATTCGAGCCTTTTCTGGTAATGATGTGGCGATTCAACCCCGTTTTTTTACCGTTTTGGAAACGTGTTTGGCCATTTTCATCGAATTTCACGTGATTTAAGGGCAAAAACATTTGACAAAAATGCGGATTTCACGTGTTATCAACTGCAAAATTTATTATTTCGTTTTTCACTTCGGCTTTTACCTGCACGTGCCTCAGACTTTCGGTTTCCATTTTCCACGCTTGCACAGACGCGCGCCAATTGTAGAGAGTTTTCTTCGACAGCAGAGTCAAGAAGAAGCATAAATGCGACACAGAAAGAAGCAACAACCCCCGATGGCAGAGACAGGAAGAAGCAAAAATGCGACAAGGGAAAAAAACGCACGGCCACAGGCAGGATTTTTATTTTATTTTATTTTTATTAAAATAAACGAAAAATTTCGGGTCTTCAACCCATATAATTTATAAACTGTATTTTTTATTTTTTATTTTTTATTTTTAGTTGAAATTTAATTTTTTTTAAGTTTTAGCCTTTTAGGCTTTAGATATTTCATATATAATTATATTTCATAATGTTAAATTTATAATAATTAAATAATAGATTATTAATATATATAACTTTTGAAATAAAAAAATAATTTTAATATTTATAGTTTTACTATTTACTATTTTACTTGTTTTCATAATATTATATAATTTATAATTTTACAATTTTACAATTTTACTTAGTCTTATATAATTAAATTATTAATAATATATATAATTTTTAAAATATATTCATATATTATAATTTATAATTATATAATTTTAAAAACTTATAATTATTTATGTTTCAAGAATTGAAATTTGTCATGGTTTTGTTTATCAACTTAATTTTGTTTCTAGGTTGCATTATATATATATATATATATATATATATATATATATATATATATATAAATTTTTTTATTATATTTTTGTACGGACGTACCAGATTCCGTATCCAACCCCCCAAAAAAATTTGCCGTATCCATGTGCCCGTACCCAATTCGGCAACTTAGATATATATTATCCTTAATTGGAATCATGCTCTTTGGTGGTCAAATGATGGGACCTCTCACAGTAGAAATGTTATAAAACAATGGAACTAGAGACACTCCTTGACAGAAATATATAAATAAAAAAGATTGTTGAATAGATAAAAACCTTCATCACATTCTGTCAAAAAACCTACTAAAAAACCCTGAGCAGGCAATCAAATTCTTTGCTAAGGGCTTCTGAACATGACCATCATATTACATAATTAATCACTTTTACTTTTTGCTTGTTTTACTTATTTATATTGCAACAAACCACTCTTTGTACCCTTACAAGTATGGTTCTCTTGAATTTTTATGTTGCATGACAGATATAAATGAATATCTACTCAGACCTGTGTTTATAAAGGGGACCACTTATTCATTATTTTGCTCATAAAATTTAGATTATCATGTACTAATATACAATCATTATTTATTTCCATGTGTATACATATGTATGGAAGCCCTTCCATAAAGTGGTATAAAGATATAAAGAATTGTCCTAAATTTACCAGCACAAAAAAAGCGCCCACAGACAGAAAAATACCTTGATCCCTGCTTCATTGCATACATCACAGAATGGAACGTCAAAATCCTTGAACAAGCTGCGTAATTCAAGGAATGCACGAACTCCCAGTCCAATTTTCTCCTCTTCAGTAGTACAGAGCCATCGGTTTCTCAAGAGGTCTTCTAGAGTTTTCTCCTTCTGAGCCATGGAAAATTGCTTAAATGCTGATGGTATCTGGCTTAACTCAACCTGTGATTCTGACCTGGCCTGCATTGGAACCGAGAAACACCAAAAACTCTAAGACTTCATCACAATAATAAAATCCAGTTATGTTGCATCCTCTTTTCCATAATGCACAAAAGTAGTGTAAGCATTGATCAAATTCAAAAGCAGATACAGCCATCTAATGGAAAATATTCCAATCGCAGATACTCCTAATCAAGGTCAAGGTTCTTAGAGTGCTCAGTGAACTACATCAATAGTTTATCTAAGTTAACAATTTCCAAAGACCCTCTTGTTTCTCTAATTTTAGCCAACTAGCTGATTTCACTCAAAAAATTAAAGAGTACAGTTAAATGTAAGCCAAGTTTTTATATAACTAGATCTGTCATAAGACTCATAACTTACGCATTACAAAAATAATAAAATTCTATTACTAATAGTAAATTCCATATGATTTTTTAAACATCAGCCTATAATATTCAACACTTGTGGAAAACCTCCCATCCATTTAATTTTCTCATTAGCACAAAAGTTTGCTATACATTCATCTGATGGGGAAAATATCAGCACCCTTTCTTGCCCACTTAAAATTTCTTGATTGAAACATTGATGTCATATCCGATTTTGAAGTTACCTGAGTTTCAAGGCGAATATTCAATGCTTCAATATTTGAAATCTGCCCCTTGCCTGACTGATCTTGAAGAATTGCTTCCATCTGCTCAGCATGGCCAAAGAACTCACACAATGAATATTCCAGAGAGACTTGACAGGAACTTATTTAACAGTTATTCCACAACTTTTAAATTCAAAGTTCAAACTGATAAACCATGCATCCCCTTTCCCCCAATACACAGCACATTTTTCAAATAAAAGGCAATTAAAGAGTCTCTTACCACAGCCTTGAAAAAAGCAATTTGAGGAAGGGAATACTGGGTCCCCAATTTAGCCTGTTCATCGGCTACTTTGTTGATTACCCCATAATACACATGACTATCATACTGGTTTGTGCTGGCCCGGACCTCAAATTGCAGAAAGGCAAGCTCCTTGTTAATGTTTCCAATGTATTCATGAAAGTCCCTTTCTCTAGAACCTGCAGAATGCACAATCCCAATAAAATTTCAGTTCTTCGTTTATAAAACCTTGTATCAAAAGCATCAATGACAATGAACTTTGTCAGTGACCAGAGTTAGGTCCCAAATTTCTAATGCTGGATATTCCCCCAAGTGCTAGGGGAGTCAAACTCATAAAGCAAGCTACAAAAGCTATGCTCAGGTTGGCCAACTGCGGGCCAATTGTGGAGATGGGTAAAATCTCCATCACTTCTGGCTCTACTAAGCCAAGGCAGTCTTCCCCAAGGTGCTGCAATAGATATCGATACAGGAAACAAACATTTACCTTGATACAAACCATACCCAATGCATATTGTTCTACTATTCCAGTTGTCACTTCATAGTTATTTGCTGGTTTACAACATTTACAGTCAAGCACCTTATTAAAATAGATAATCTGCAACATGAAATGTCTGAAAGATGACTTTTGATAGCCTTATTGTTGTTGTAAATATTTAGTTATGGCAACGAGTAAAACTTACTTCAACAAAAAATTAAATGATGTTTACGATTGATTGTTTTATGGTGTGTTGGGGTGATGGGGGGATTTAAGCTTATGCAGACAGGTACCTACTCCAGCCAAGCAACAGAGTTTGGGATTTATACAAAATATGAAATAACTGAAACCACAAAGATATACCTTAGTGAAAATAGACCCGAAGAATATATATATCCAGATGCATACAAAAAACTAGGTCATGTACATTTCTTTATTTGTCTTGAGAAGATACATTTCAAAATCTCTAGAATGATTTTACATTCTTCTGGCTAACCAACTAGTCAATAACAAATCCAAAACTATACACAAAATCCCTAGAGACACTCATACAATGTCGGATATGCTCCTTAAATTTGTTCTTCACAGGTAACAGACTTTCATTATAAATTTGGGATGAACCCAAATCTCCTAGAGTTTTACTGCTGCAATATTTTCCCTTTTTCTAGCTTTTTCACATTTTTTTCTCTTCTCTCCTTTAACCATCATCTTCCATATTATCACTTCAGGGCTTTATACTCCCTTTGCAAGTTATGAACAAGGATGGGATATGCAAACTTGCACAAAATCCCTAAAATCTGCAACCTCAAGTGTTTGCAAGGGCTGTCCATAGCTCCATGTGATGTTTTTTCTCATTTTGGTGCAAGAAATCTACCTCAATCATGCCCATTTGTTCTTACAAAATATAGGGAGCCATCTGCAACAATTTCGATCATTAATGGAGTCCAAGAAAGGCAAGAGTAGGTGGGAAGAGCAAGTGGAGCTTTGGCAGGAGGTTTTGGGCAAACAGGTGACTAGCAAGAATACAAGCCCCAGAGGAGCCTTGGAACCTTATAGGGTTATGAAAGATCAAGGGGACTTGGAGCTTAGGGACATGTTACAAAAAGCACTGGGGGTTTGGGGGTCCCAAGGGGACTTGGGACCTTGGAACATGTTCCAAAAAGCACTAGGGGTTTGGAGATCCTAAGGGGACTTGGAACCTTGAAACATGGGAGTTTCAGGATTTCAAGGGGACTTAGAACCTTGGAACTTGGTACTTGAGGGTTTCAAGAGTTTGGGAGGGCTTGGAACCTTGGTCCTCCCGAAGTTCTGAAACACTGCCAAAGAGAGACAACTTTGGCATTCCATTGGGTTTCAAAGATAAATAATTTGAAACATAAGTTCTATGAATCTATTATGATCTTCCAACAACCACAAACCCAAGACCTTGCATAATTTCGCTTTTGCAGGGGTGCAGGAACCCGAAGGAACCAAGGACAAGTTCCGATGTCCCTAAGGCCTTTGAAAACCCGAAAAGCCTAATTTCTCCAAAGGAAAGGTAAAATTATTGGGCATTGACCACAAAGTACCCCATTGACACATTTCACTGAGGGATTTTTAAATAACGTTATTTTGAGTGAATGCTCTTAGACAACATTTCAACACAGTGTACCCAACTAACGATTTCTCAAAACGGTTATGAACGGTGGGTGAGATGGGGTTAAATACATAAATGCGAACAGAGCACAAATAAATGAGACTCATTGAAATGGGATGTCAACAAACTTAAGAGGTGAAACGTGGGGCTTTTCATAGCAGAGATATGGGCATAAATCCACAAGCGACATTTTAAGTATTGAAATTGACTAAAATACCACATCCAAATCTAGGTGTGAGGTACTTAGAAGCCAGGATGGTGCGCAAATCATTGAGTGTTCAAATCTCCAAGAGATGTGTGTTAATTGAATAATATATTGTATCCAACTCGTGTGTAGGATACCTGGAAGGGTGTGATAGAAGTCCCGAGCTCAATTCCAAAAGAGACGTGTTCAATGTTAAAAAATGGACAGAATACAGTATCCAACTCTGGGTGTTAAGTGCCCCGTAAATGAGGCTGGCTGCAGTGTTCTAATTCCTGGAGACATGGTAGGTGATGAAATTGACCAACCACCCAACATGCAAGGCTAGTTCCAAGGTTCAAGTCGGCAACAGACATGTCCAGTACTAAAATTGTTTCTATCTCTGGGTGCGTTACGCAGTTGAGGAAGGCTGGATGCAAATCTCCGGTGACTTCTGACAGAAAGAAACCCCTAGGTAGTGGCATCAGAACCTAGGATTATATTGTCAGTATAATTAAAAGAAAACGCCTTTCCATTACAAGGAGTTTTTCGTTTGCCGAAATTTCAAACCCTAATCAAACAAACCCTGAACAAAAAATGGGTTTAAAGCCCTAAAAAAGATAAGAAAAAATAGCAGAAGAAATTCTGACCTGAGTTGTTTTGACAGAGAGTGTTGTATATGGATTTGACCTCTTTTTCGAGCAAGGGGCCCCGTGCTAACAAAGCTTGTATCAGAGTGTGATGTCTAGCCTCTAGGTTGGCCATCGAATGCTTTCTGCCAGTCTCAGAAATTTTGCACAGATTCCGAATTTTATAGAAAATTCAAACGGGCCTCGCATAAAATTGCAACGCAATCGAATAAATTGTATACGGTTCTTTTTTTGAAACTTAAAAAGGAAACCTATTTATTGTTTTGTCGTGCGTCTGTACGAGTTTTCTATGTCTGCAGGAAGTTTTCCCGCGAGACTCGTATCAAGGCACACTCAAATATTTTCAAACAAATAAGAGCAGCTAGATCGAATTAAACAAGTGCCACGTAGTTTTATAGTAATTTAGTGATTGTTATTATTTCGCGGAATGCTCATCATGGAATGCTCAGCGTATAGTTTAGTAATTTAGTTTTTTTTAGTAATGTAGTAATTATTAGTAATTAGTAATTTTAATCATGGAATGCTCAGCGTCTAAAAACATCCAGGTCAGTTATGGGGATACCGAGTAGGTTGATAAATTAAATACCTTGTTTGAAGAGTCAAGGTTAGACAAAACTGCAAACTTCATTATCAAAATACACTATATAAGGGTTGATCTCGAACGGAGTCTACAAACTATCTAGGGCCTTTATGTGGGAGGTTCTCGTGTTGTTCTTGGGTCCCATAGGCTTCTTTGGCCTTGTGGACGCCATTAAAATATTTCATTTCATTTCATTTCTATGTACGAGGTGACCTCTAAAAGCGTAACAACGACTATCTCGTGTTCGTATCAATGCAAGACAATTAAATGAATTTCAACCGTTCATCATTTTCACCATTTTTTGGGTTGTTTTTTGCCCCTTTTTTTGTTGCTTTCCTTGCCGCTGTTGGTTTTGCTCCTCCAAACTCTTCCTTGTTGGTATTGACCTTTCACTTCTCCAATTTGGCTAGCTACATGAAAATAAGGTTTTGACGAGGGTTTTGGAGTATGTTTATTAAAAAAATGAAAATTACGGCTAAGATCCTAATACTAGTTTTAGAGTATATTTATTAAAAAAAAAAAAATTACGGCCAAGATCCTAATACTAGTTTTAGAGTATGTTTATTAAAAAAATGAAAATTACGTCCAAGATCCTAATACTGAGCACATTTTGGTTTTAACATTACGGCATCCTTTACCCTAGGTAGTTAAGTATATATAACTAGCAATGGGTACGCTAAAGTGTTGTGGACAGTTAACGAGGTATACATAATATAGAAGTATAATGGGATGGATTGGGAGGCTATCAATATGAAGAAGAAAGTATCATATTTGTGAGCAAATTTTGAAAAGATTGAATACATGAAATATTTATATAAAATAAATAAACTAATTTTTATAGACTTGAAGATGAAAAATTGTTGAACTTGATAAAATAAATTCCACATGTCTAAAAAAATTCTCATCTATCAATAAAGCATTAAAAATTATAATCACACATCCAAAACATCATGTCATAATTATGCAAATTGAATTCATTAAACTTAGTTAATATGATATGTCGTGTGCTCCCATTTAAGCAAATGGCTATGACATAAATATCTATAATACCCTTGATAAAACAAGAACTAAACTATCAATGAACAACATGAGTATCTAAATATCATAACCATATCTAACCATGACAATCTTTGTCTTGAGATAGTTATATATGAAGATTTTAATATGAAGAATGCAATGATTTAGTCTCATCTAATCATCTAAATAATAAATATGCACATGTTCTAGCCAAATAGTAGAATTGAAGATTAGATAGATGCATAAGAATCATATAAAAAATATTACAACAATTAAAAGTTTATATGATTGTATGGACTTCAATATCAGAAGTTGTTTTTTATCACATTGTCTTAATTGGGTGCAACAACAAAATATCTAGATTGTTTTTTGTAGTAGGGGTGCTTGACCTGCGAAGGAAAAAAATTGAAAAAGTTAGGAAAGAATGAAAAATGTATATTATAAATATTGTGTAGAAAGAGTGTACATAGAATTGAATAAACTATACTTTTTATGATTGTATGAAAGAAGTAAAGGGATAGTTTCTATTAATGGTTGTACAAGGTTTACAAAGAAGAATGAAAGAACATTTGGAACAAACCTGTTGTTTTAGAATATATTTGCGCAATTTAGGTGCTTGCATCTGATAGTGACCTCAATCAATCTTCTTCATTTATCCAACAAGCAACATAGGGGCTTTGTTGCATGCAGGCATATCTTTCGAATGTGAATCTAGGGTGAATTTGAAGACAAGAAAGTTTACAGACTCTTGAAATAGTTGTGAATGTCAAACCTTGACGACCAGTTTTGTCAATGTCAATTGTAGCTCGTTCAAGTGTCAGACCTTGTGATTTGTGTATTGTTAAGGCCCATGCCATTTTAAGTGAGATTTGACGCCTCCCACCATGACTCAACGGGGTTATAGGTACATTTTTTGGGTTGTTTGGGAGGGCCTATGTAATTATTGAAATGGACAACAACAAACAATGGAAGTAGAGGTGGATTTTCACTACCTTTGTACACTATTTGTTTGACGATGCCAATTTACAAGGCCTATTTCAACCCAAAGATTTGAACATAACATAACTTTTTGGTCAATACAATGTAGGATCTTAGATGGAAGTTTCTCTTCATTTGGATTTAAACCTGTTGAGCTGCATAGTTGTTCTACAGATGACAATGCAATAGGTTTTGCTAAAGACAACAACATTCTTTTATTATGTAGGGAGACCATTTCATTTGTTGCAAAGAGGTGTATGGAAGTTAAGAAAGCAGATTGCTCTTTAGAGGAGAGTGGGGAGCTTAAGCGCAACATCAAAAGTTGTCAATCTATAATTGTTGGTTATGCCTTTCATAAATTGCATAAAAGGTCACGAAAAATACTTGGATAGGATCGTCATTGCTTTGCCAAAATATTTTTTTCAATGTAATGACTGTTGTGAGGCTACACCATAGTGTGCCTCCATAGGAAGATGATGCATACATAGGTATGTCTTTGACTGACCTAGTAGTTGGCCCAGGTCACCAAAAAGAATGAGCGTCCTCCAAAAGGCAATTGGTTATGTGAAGGGAACACTTCATGCAACCTCGTGTCAATGTGTTGCAACAACTTTAGACTAATGAAACTCGTTTCATCCAGAAGAATGTAGCAAATGAAGTACATCTTTTCTTGGAAGTTTGCAAGTGTTTTCTCTTGTAAGGGGGCCATCTCTTTTAACTGAATGCATAGTGCATAATGGACTGTCAATGCCTCTATGTTGAAAGTTGCAACACCTATAGGTGCAAGAAGCAGTAAAGGGGATCAACTAGTTGAGGAAGAATGCAACATTGCAAACTTGATGCATTTTATCAAGTGTGACTTTCCAGTTCTCGCAATTCCCTGTATAATTATTTTTGGTGGTGACTAGAAAGTGTTGGGAGAAAGGTGGGACACAACAATATCAAATGCTTTATTTTGTTTTAGAGACAAATCATTATTGGTTTCATCACTAGGCAAGTGTGGGACTTGAAATGTTGGTTGAGTTGTGTCTATAAATGTAGTAGCCATCATTTGGTGTAGTGGGTCAAGGAAAGGAGAGGCCTAGTCATGGTGCAAGTCTATTTCATGTAAACCAAGCATGTCTAGCTCATTTAGTTGCAATGGAAGTCCTGGATGCAAACTTGATAAGGCTTGCCATTCATTTTGGTTGGACTGTTGCTATTCGTGCACCTCACTAGAAGATGTGTTAGAGTCAAGTGTTTGATCAGGTTTTGTTGGGGTGTGGAGCACATGCCATGGATGAACATAGATGGCATCCTCTCACAATGTGTTATAATTTAAGCAACAGATGTGCCAAAATCATTGTCAATGTTACGGAATAGCTGGTAGAGTAATAGCTTGGTCAAACAAAAGTCATGAAATATTGGGTCATTTCTTAAAGGGATTATTGTGAACTATGGAGAGACACGAACAATTGCTTTGATAGATTGCAATTTCCATTGGTTGTTTTGTCGAGCAACTCTGAAGGACCAATTTTGAGTCACCTCAATGAGTGATATTGTCTCAAGAAAGATGGGGTGTGTCGTGTAAGCTTCAATGGAGGATGCAAATGTTGTTGTGGATGTGGGCAAGATTGGCACACATTGGTAGTTTTGAAGGTTAACATTTAAAGAAACAAAAGTCCTATTAGATAGGGAGAGTGGTAGTTTTAGCAAAAGGTGTCAAGTTTCTTGGGCTCCAATGTCACAGTCGACAAGGTTTTCAACAAGCATTTTTTGAAAGGCTATTGGTGTTGGCTTGTTAGGGTCAAAGCTGGTTGAAATGTGAAAAAGCATTGCATGATATGATTCAGATTTGCTTTCAAGTTTTGTTGCATATTTTGTAATATATTTGAGGACTACATCAATTGAAAGAATTGGTTGGCAATCTACATTCGCTCTCCATATGGAAAGGATAGTTGGGTTGTAAAGATTAAAGCGATCATCATTTTGGGCGGGTGTGTGCTTGGCATGACCATCTTCGATAGTTGTAAGGCTTGATTTATCTTGCATGTTCCAAGGGGATTTATAATGCCATTCAAGAGATGTCCCTTTTCTTCGCAAACATGTTAACAAGGTACACTTTGTGTGGCATTGAACACAATTAACCAACTCATTATAGTCAATGGAAGGATTAGACAACTTAATCATAGTTGTGTTGAGTAAACAAAGGTTATCAAAAGTAGAACGAGGAAAATTTTGGTTTCTTAATGGAAGGGGGTGTGGGTTCCATGTAGAGACATATTTGTCAATGTAGTCAATTGCATTTTATACTGATTGAAGGTTATTCCATTATAATTTGGCGATTTCAGGTGCCTCCTTAAGCCAAAGGAAACCATGGATATGTGTTGATCCTTCGTGTTTCCATTCATACCTAGAGAGAGCAATTTTAGGAAATGGCCAAAACAGGAATGATATAAAAAATAATGGAATAAGAAAGTTTGTACCTATACCAATAATCATTTGTGCAACGAAGATTTTCCAAGACCTTCTCATGAAAAGCAAAAAAATTGTGGTCCATGTAAAGTGTGGGTTCTGGACTATATTTTATAACCTCCACCTAGAAGCAGCTTGAGGATAAATGGGTGTGGTAGATAGCATGACACTATGCAAGTTTTTCCATTTAGTATTTGCTACACTGAGGGTAAAAAAAAGTGTTGGGAAACCAATTTGAATGACCATGTCTGAAAGCTCACCCCTACATTGGTTCCAAAATGATTTCGTACCACAAATAGATGATCCAAAACGTATTAGTTTGTCAACCAATTGTCATCAAGGAAGTCCTTTAGCCTTTGGCAAAGGTCAAAGATTGTTGATGGTAGATTAAGTTATCTAGATGTTTGTGGACAAAAATAGATGTTGTTTCTTGGCTTTGGTGATGCATAATTATAATAAGGATGAAGTATCTAAACCTTGGGTGTTGTCCAAACCTATTATCATGGTAGTGTAGAAGATGGAGAGCATACTCATGTAGTTTAACTTTTTTCATATGTTGTTGGTTGAAGGTTCCTTCACTTTTTGGAAACAAAGTAGGGAAGGCCATCAACCTTCAATGGTGTATTCATTTATGAGTTATAGAGAAATGGGTGGCCATTCAATAGTAGGAGTGGGTCATCCTTTTCCCAAATGTAACAAAGAGTGCGACTCTTCAACCTCTCTACGTGCAGGGGGAGGTTTTCCACAAATGATGATGTGATTTGAACATTATCATGCACCAAGTCATCATCTATACCATTTGTTTGCATGAAACTTTCTTCTTTGGGATTAGGAATAGAAATTGTAGCATAGAGACGATCGAAGATATCGGTGGATGTAGCAGACAAGCATGACAAAGCCAACTCATCTAATTGTACATCTATGTAGTAAGGGTCATTACAAATCTTATATAGTAATGCCAAGTGTGAACACGTCCTCTACTAACATAAAAAAGTTATAGTTGAGACGAATGAGATTTTTTTTACTCACTGTGAGTATATCTAGATCATTTATGTCTTGACAAGTAAGTTGCAATTACAGATATATCTTGAGGAAAATAAATAGTGTGGCCACTATGTTTTAATTGTTCCCCCTTTGCGTAGGCAACTCAAAATACGGGGCTAACCCTTGTTATTAACATCTCTTCAATTTGAGTTAGTTTTTACAAACAATTAGGTTGCTCTCCAAGGTCCATGTTGTTCCACTTTGAGAAGTGATGACCATTTTTTTTTTAAATGCATCTATAACAAGTACACAATCCTTGAAATTGCCTAGTTTTAATTCTTGGATGTTTTTCCATGCATGTAAGGCATGTTGACATGCTTGAAAGTTTATCCAACTTTGAATGAAAGGTATCTCTTGTGGTGTGATAATTTGTAGGGAAAGGAGGAGGAGAGCATATTTCAAAGAATGATATGGGTTGAATTATAGGTTGCATTGAGGAGTTGGTGTTTGTGTGTGGGGGGGCTATATGAGTGGGGGAGAGTAGGTGTGGGAGTTTCTTCTTGGAGGATGTGATGGCTTTCACGTCTCCTTGTGTTAATACTATCTTTCTTTGCATGGTATTGCAAGTGTTGCATTTGATTTCAACGACAACATTTTTCTTGCATGGTTTCATCATGAACTTCCATGAAAAGGTATGTTGTGGATGAAAGTAAATTGATTTGAAATTGTATATTTTGATACAAAGGAAAATAAATAAGTGCAAGACTGTAATTTGACTTTAAAAATATATATTTTTGCGAAAACATTGAAATAACATTACTAAATATTTGAGATAGTTGAAAGAGATAACATGGTGTGAAAAAAAAACTTTGAATATAGATAAAGAAAAATATATTATTTTCATCAAATGTACAAAATATTGTATAACATATACAAATTGATATAGTATTGTAGATAGTAATCTTAAATGACCTCAATGCTTACAATAACAATACTTTGTGTTTCTTTGCCACAAAATAGATTCATTTTGATTGTGAGATAATAAAAAAAGCCGACAATCGGTAGTATTGTCTAAAATTTGTTTTACAACATCTGGCTCTGCTAGTAGCAATTCAAAATCTTCAATAGCAACACCCAGCAAGGAATTTTTTGCCCCATAAAATACAGTGGCTTTATGAAGGTTGCATACATGTCATCTTGTAAGTCCATTTTTAACATGTAACTAAAATCGCATGTTGATAGATCAACAAAATATTTTGCGCATTGAAAAGTATTTGGGGTATTTTGTACAACTTTTTTATTACATTTTTTATTGTCCACTAATAGAGGGCAAGAAATGTAATAAAATTTGTCCAAGTGAAGTTTTGATATAGTGGCTTTTACACAAAAAAAAAATTATCTCAAGAAAGCTTGTGGTAGCGATGGATGCTATGTCAATTGGATTTCCAAAGTTGTGGGGAGAAAGGTGACTATTTAACAGGGAATGGAAAGGCTGGTCAATCCCTATAGTGGAATACCATGCTTGTAATGTTGTGGTTTCCAAAAAAAATGGATTTATTAGAATGGTAGTTGGAAAGATAGTATAAAGTCCTTTTCCTTTACAAGAGGTTACACATCTAGATTTGATCAAAAGAACTGGAGGGTGTGGTTGAAGAGACATATCCTACATTTTTTTTACCTTCTATCTAATAATGATGACCCCAAAGTGTAACATCAATTGTAGAACATGACATGTCTATTATTGTAGCCTGGTACATTTGATTGTGTCTATTCTATATCGCTTATGGATGGTTGATGTAGGGGTAATAGATAAGAGGATGCCAATGACATCAACGAGGGAATTTATAGGCAATGAAACAAGTGAATCTATGCTTTTGATATGAAAAACGTGCATAGGTACTAAGAGTCTATACTTGTGGAAGGAGTTATTGTCAATGAGTTGTGGAGAAAGAATTCAAAAGGGTTTGTGGAGCTACTATATTTTGTATTGGCTACTTTGATGTGACCATTTGAAATTATGTAAAGACTATTAGACTGAACGACATTGTAGAACTCATCTACAAGTTCATTGAAGCAAGTAACATGTATTTCAAAACCTTCTTTGTCAATTAAATCAAAACCAAATACTTTCCCATCATGCTCGGCTCTGTGAAATTCATGGATTGGACCTTTTTGTCAGTGCTCTACCCTCAATGGACCAAAGCTTATGGTATGGGATCAATGTTTTAATTGGAATTATTTTAAAAGTGGAAATGATTTGTTGTTGTGTAAAGCCTATATTTTACTATAATTAACAATTTCTAGATTGAGAACTTAATGGGTCATGGGAGCTAGAATATGGTAGGAAACTTGTAGCTTGGAGGAGATGAGTTGGAGTTCCAACAATCGGTGCATTGTTAGAAACGATTTCCAAAGTGTTGATTATGATCGCCTTGAAATGGAAGGACATCAATGATTTAGGAAGGAAACATAAATGAGTAAATGAGAGGAATATAAAATTGAAAGCCAGTATGGACATAAATGTATTTTTGGAACACCTTTGATGTATATTATTTCAAGTAGATAATAGACCCAACTACCAAAGCCTCCTCCAAAACAAGATTATTGAATTGGTTGGGAAGTAGAGCAGGATGGGTGTGCAAACCATCCAAGAGTTGTAGTCAGTATTTGATATCTATAGAACGAGGTTGTTGAATGGAGTCTACAAACGTAACTTCTAATGAAGGATAAAGACCAAACATTCTTGTAAGAATGTCTGCAATGGCATTTGAAGTTAAAGTTGTCATTGTATAGGAGTAAATTTGCACCCTTTACACAAATTCCCCTTTTACACATCCTCACCTTAGAAAACTAGATCCGAAGGAAAAATTCCACATCAACAAGTTGCCTTCCTTCCACTTGCCATCTGTTTGTTGTGTCGGTAGAAGAATATTTGTCAGGGATGCTTGCGCGACATGCATACATCTGCGTGGTGCACTTACGTCCTTGATGAATTCCTATGTTTGAAGCTAGCAAAGGCATTACACTTCCCATTGGGAATGGTTTGTAACATCCCTCTTCGACCAACCGACCTCGAAAACTATAGATTCTCTCTCTTCTTCTTCAAATTCTTCCATTCTTCATTCAACTCATCTCTTTTTGGCAATCTTAAAGCATTCACTTAATCCTCCTTCGTAGTTTATCAACATTTTTCCAACACTCTCAACACTCCATTGTAGCAACAACTCTCCATCAACTTTTTTAAGCAAGTGTGAAGCAAGCCATTGCAGCAGGGGCTTGAGGTTTTGCAACACCTCCCTTCATTGCAGTCAAGGTTGTGGTGATTGTTCAAGCTCTCTTTCTCCATCATTTGCTAGTGAGCTCTTGGTGGAGGTGGTAACGTTTTCACTCCTCTCCTTTACGATTTGTTTGAGTAGCTATATGTTGTTTTATAGTGTTATTCGTGTACTTCCTTTCTTTACTTCTTTATCATACACTTCTTTGTTGTTGCTATTTAGTTATCCGTGGAGGTGGAAACACCAAAACAAGGGTCTGACTGAGGCAGACCCCTATACAGCCCCAACAAATTTCCCCTCTTTATTGTGTGTAGGTGGACATGCATTTGGAGCTAACTAGCAAATAAACACTTTTGTGAGGTTATCTTCGTCACCTTAGTTCTAGTCTATTTACTTTATCATTTTGGTATCTATTTTGCATACTTCCTCATTTTGTTTTTACCATCTAGACTGAACTGGCTAGGTTGTTAGTAGGTCTTTTTGGCAGTTTTACTGTGTTCACTATTTTCTAGTCATACGGACGCCTACATGCTCGAGAGATGCTAGCACGCCGCACTAACGTCCCAGAACTCCACTATCGTCCTTGAACAGAGAGTTGTCTGAGGCACATAACCGACTCCAAAAAGCCAACTTGCCTAGCCCAAACTAAGGTTCAGGCCTACAAAGTGATCAAAGGACTTTATAGTCCTCATCATTCTCGTCCCTCGTTTCAAACACCCCTTTAGAGTGAGGTAAGTTAGGGCATCCTTCTGCTCTTGGCTCTCCATGACCTGGGGCCTTGACATGGTTGGTCCCCCTCTCTTACATTTTTGGTGAACCTAACATGAACCAACATCTATTCATTCATTGGTGTTGAGGATTTTCCCTTGTACCTTATGATTGTTGTGCCCCTAAGTGTTGTGAAGGTTTATGAGCATCACAACCTAGTCCACAACCTCTGGGTATATTGTTAGGAGAAGTGTACGATACCTTCTGATGGAGAGGACGAAGGTCATTACTGGTTTTGCTACAAGCCTTTTTGTTGGATCTGTCGTTGGTCTTGCCACACAAGAGCAGTTGTCGAGGGGCGAGGTAGGGGTCTCCGATGAGACTAACCATGTCTCGACCCCTCCTGCGTCACCTAGATGGTCATCGGTGGACGAGTATGAGGTTGTTCACATTCCTTTGGAGTATATTTCTATCCTTAGCAAAGGACTAGGTGACTTGGAAAATCACTTGGAAAAGGACCCGAAGATGGCTAGGGATGCTAGGGTTATCAACGAAATAAAATATATGGTTGGAAAAGATTGAACAGACATAGAACTCTTGGCTAGTCTCTCTAGTCTGATTGAAGCATGTGCTCGTCTAAATAATCCTAACATTGTACAAAGGACCACTTTCGAAGATCATGAGAGATAGCTAGGAATGTCGATGCCTCCCACGTTTGTGTACATGGCCAATGTCGTCCCCTTGATCAACATCCCCTCTGCCTCTAAGAGATCCAAAACTATCAAGGTGAATAGAGTACCCTTGGGATTTAGCTTCACCCCTCCTATCACCTCTAGTTGTGGAGGTTTTGGCGGGATGAGTGGTGGGGGATTTGGTAGTGGCAGTGGCTTTGGTGGCAGAAGTGGCACTAGTGGAGGTGGTTTCGGTGGAAGCCATGGTGGTGGCTTTGGAAGCGGAGGTGGATTCGGCAGAGGCCCTATTGGTGGCAGTGGCTTAGGTAGTGGTTCCAACGGTGGTCACACTGGTGGTTCTGGAGGAGGCTCCTGTGGTGGTTCTAGAGGAGGTCCCTCTGGCCCTATGACTTCTAATGACCTTATTCTGAACACTCTTCTTCATAATATGGGTAAGATGCAAAGCCAGCTGGTGAGTCTCTCCCAGGCCTTTGCCCAACCTATCTTTCAACCTTTTTCTGACATAGCTTGTTATCGGTAGCAATTTTAAACACTCCCTTCCCCCAAGGAATGGAGATTCCTAAATTCAAAAAATATAGCAGAAAAGGGGACCCACAAACACGTGTCTACCTTTAATGCCCTATGTACAAATTTCTTCCATCATGATGTATTAATGGCAAAACTATTCCCCCGGTCTCTTAAGGATACAACACTTGAATGGTACTTTTCCTTACCCGATAATTCCATTTTCTCATTTGAACAACTTGTAAACTAATTCCTACGATAATTCCAAGCTAACATTGGGCCGAAGATGACCTTTTCAAATCTCATCTCGTTTGATGCAAGAAAGGTGATAATGAAAATATTACCAATTTTATAGCATGATACCAAGTGCTCTTTTCACAAATCTCATATTCGCTGCTCGATTTTGATGTGCAAAAGGTGTTCATAGGGAACTTGCAAAGACCTTGGCAGGAGAAGTTTTCCCTTATGAAATACCATTCTTTCGCGCATTTGTGTGTTGCATTATGGGAGTATCAACAAATGATAGTTCAGTTTGGGGGATCCTCCTCACACTCACATTCAAAAGGAAAGTCCATTGTATCAATCTCTGGGAAAGGTAAGGTTGTTGCAAATGTAGTAGCCACTATGACTGATAACGGCCTCAAGTGTAATCAAAAGTTCACAAAGTTAGCAGAATCTTATTCTTCCATCTTGCAGAAGTTGCTAAAGGATACAATCATAACTTTGGAGAACCCTAAGCTTCTTAAATAACCTTTCCCTAGTTGGTACGATCTGAATACCTTATGTCAGTACCATCGAGTTAACGAACATGATACCAAATTTTGTATACACCTACGTCACGAGATACAAGATTGCATCGAGGACGGTACTATTTTTCTTGATGGAAGTAAAAAAATACGAAGAAATTGGTGGTGAAAGTGAATAGTGAGTTGTAGAAATACACAGACTCGTTTCCATCAAATTCTGCCAACATGATTATCGATCCCTCTAATTCTACTACTCGGCCTAAAGCGTATGTTAACATGGTCACAATTACTCCTAACATGCAACCTGCACCCAACTCTCTGGACGTGACATTCATGTCATAGGACTTACCCCTAAACAACAAGCCCTCTCCCCTCTACATTCCTACTCGCCTCAATGGCAACATTGTGACAAGAGTCCTAGTCGACCTTGCGAGTTGAGTGAATGTCATTACATAAGAGACATTGTGGCTTAATTCATTACATAGAAAAGAGTATGAAGAAACACAATCTATCATCCATACACATAATGGCCTTTGTCTTAAGTCGTACAACTCAATAAATCTATCTGTCCTAGTAGGACCTAGGGCTGTAGACATTGTCTTTGATGTTATCCTGGAGGTGCATCTGTTCAGGATGAAGTTAGACATACCTTAGCTAGCTTCCATGAATGGAATCACCTTCGTTATCCACAAATGTTTAAAATTCTCCCATTAAGGTGTTGTGCACGTAGTGCATGACACTAGATACCAGCCTCTGGTATCCTGTGGGGGATATTCATTAGACCACTTTTGGCTCACCCCAGTTGGTTTGCTTCCTCCAAGAATGGACCTACTTTACAAAAACTATGTGAAGTATAAGACTGGGGACAAGGACATAATAACCATGGACAAAATAACCCAAGGATAAAATAACCCAGGGTCATAATAACCCAAGCCAAAATAACTCGTGGTCAGAATAACCCATGGACAAAATATCCCCGTAAGCATATAGAGAGAGGAAAACAAAATTTATAAATTACATGGGTTATTCTGTCTATGGGTTATTTTGACCACGGGTTATTCTATCCATGGGTTATTATGACCCTAGGTTATTTTGTCCTTGGGTTATTATGTCCTGAAAAATGGAAAGAGAAGTCACCCGTCCTCAAGATGGTTCTCCTCCTCTTTCTAGAGAAGAGTTTTGGATGAATATGCCTAGTTTTTATCTGCTAAGTTTGATGATACCGCCCTAGAGTAGACCTAAGATTGGGATATCGGACCTCCCTACTAAACCGCCTGGACCTTGGTACTATTTGTATGGTAGAGGAAAAGGTCCCCATGGGGAATCTTCTATGTCTCGACCTCCATGGCCTCCTACCGTTTTTGCTCCTAAGATAGTAAATGAGAAGAGGTTCACTGCCAAGGCACTAGAGCCGACTCCCCCCACCGCTCCTCAACGTGCTCCTCCTGCTCCCATTCAAAAGCTTGTCCCTTCACTGGAAACAACTATGGAGGACACTCATATGGCTAAGCAAGAGATTTTTGTTCCTTTGCAGCCTCTGGTCTCTGGCTCGAAGAGTCATAGAAACTGCCTTGTGCATGAGCGCAACCGCTGGTGAAAGGCTCTCACAACTAAGCATACCACCTTACAGAGGAAGGAAGAGGAGATGACCACCCCTGTATCAAGGCCTCCTACCCCGTCCTCCTCTCTCCTCCCCTCTACTTCCGTTCAACCAAGCTTTGCATCAATTTTTGCTTCCTCTGTGAGTACGAATGCACCTGACCCTAAAAAGGTGCAAGTGTTCATCACTTTTTGGTGGAGCCACCCTTGTTGATGTCCCTTCTGGATGTCCCACCTTTCCCAAAACCTATAGATATGTCGAACACTTTGGTGGTATTTGCTGCAGTTTTCTCTTCCTCCTCTTCCACTGCACCTCTTGCCTCGTTTATGGGGAGTTCACATCCCTCGACAAAACAAAAGGTGGAGAATGGTCCCTCCAGCAACAAAGGATGCAAGAGCAGCCCACCTTCTTCGAAAGGTAGTCATGTGTTGACTTGTTTTATTTTAGTTTAACGGAACCAGTCTCGACTTCCCCTGAGTTTGTCACTGCTCCTGAGTCACTCGGTGAGCCTAGCAGTGAACCTCAGGCATAACTTTCCCCATCTATTGAGGTACGACATGGCACTCTAGTGAAGTGCATGTTTAACTTGCTAGATGAAGTTTCGGCCTTATTAGTGATCTTCATGAAATCATTGACCATAGCTCCACAAGATCTGAGTGGAGGAGACCTTGTAGGGCCTTATTCCTTAGCCCTTATTGCGGGAGGATAGGAAACTCCTCCTCTTAACATCCCGCCACTGCAGGCTCGTTCTCCTTCCCCCTATGATGACCTAGAGTGGGAAGCAGATGACCTCTTGGTCAATCAGTGTTAGGGGGAGGCCCCTTCTTTATCTTTAGATTAGATGTGTGTATGTGTGTTGTGATCGTTCTATGTGTTCCTAGATGACCCTTGTCACCCTTGTTGGTGCTTGGATACAGGAGTGGTTTTTGTGTTGTGAGCCTTCTTCTATTTGTATCATCATTCTTCCATGTTTGTGATTGATTTTCGGCAAATTGGGGATGATGCAAAGTGTTGGGGGAATTTAGGCTTCCCTTCCATGTTGACCCAATTTTTTATTTTTACTTTGTCTTTTTGTGCATTCTTCACATGGTCTGATATAGTAGGGGTTGATGATAATTCATTTTATATACTATTATTATACTTATATATATTTATGAGCAACTCTGACCCTAGAATATTAGATCACCCCTGTGCCCTTTGTTCGTGGTGTCTTTGTCTCTTCTAGTTTTTCTTTTATCACTTCTTTGCTTGAGTTGTCCCTTTCATGTGTGACAATGCCATTTCTATGACACTTTGATTTTCAAAAAATGTATTAATTTCCAAATGAATCTTTTCTCAAGAATCTTTGCAAACTTTTTTCAAAGAATTGCATTCTTGACTTGAAACCCTAATGGAACGTGTTTCCTTCATCATGGGTTCGTAAAGAAAGAAATTGAGACCTTTTCTTTGAGGTGAGCAGCTTTGATCTTCCCCTTGCAAGGGGGCATTTTCTTCCTTTCGAATTCCTTGATGATGAATCGATTCGAGAGAGAAACATCTCTTCTACACTTTCAAACAGCGTGTCCCTTGAGTGGACCTCTTTCTTCACGTCAGGTTCCTGAGGGACCCCTTTGAAAGTTTTCCAATCTATCGATGGTTTGCACGAATGTCTGCTTACTTGCTTGTGTGGCCACTCTCAGACATGTTCTACCTATGGGTAAACATGCCATTTTACAGGTGCGCCTGTGAAGCCCCTTTCTGATTCTGTAGAGTCCCCTTCCTTGGGTTTCCTCCATGTGAGAGATCTTGGGGGATACCTCCCTGCAAGTTTGCAAGCCTATAGGGCACTTCTTCTAAGCTTCCTCCATGTGAGAGATCTTGGGGGTTGCTCCCCTACAGATCTGCGGGCCTGTAGGGCACTTTTTTTTTTAGGTTTCCTTCATGTGGGAGATCTTGGAGGACACCTTCCCTATAGGTCTGCAGGCCTGTAGGGCACTTCCTTTGGGTTTCCTTCATGTGAGAGATCTTGGAGAACACCTTCCCTACAGGTCTGTGGCCCTGTAGGGCACTTTCTTTAGGTTTCCTTCATGTGAGAGATCTTGGAGGACACCTTCCCTGCAGGTCTGCGGGCCTGTAGGGTGCTTTCTTTGGGTTTCCTTCATGTGAGAGATCTTGGAGGAAACCTTCCTTGTAGGTCTGCAATCCTGTGAGGCACTTACCTCTCAGGGATTCCTTCATGTGAGAGATCTTGGGGGTTGCCTCCTTGCAGGTTTGTGGGCCTATAAGACGCTTTCATTCTACAGCTTCATAGTTTTACAAGGCTATGGAGTCCTTTTCCTACCCTACGCTTTTGAGCTCGCCAAATTATGGTCGACTTCCTCAATGGTTCAGGTATAAATTTATAACCCTATCCACTCTTTGATCTACTTTACCGAAACACTCATTAGTATTCGTGCTTGCTAAAGTGGGGCAAAATGTATAGGAGTGAATTCATGCCCTTTATGCAAATTCCCCTTTTACACATCCTCACCTTAGAAAACCAAATCCGAAGGAAAAATTCCACATCAACAAGTTTCCTTCCTTCCACTTGGCATATGTCTATTGTGTCGGTAGAATAATATTTATCGAGGACGTTCGTGTGGCGCACTTAAGTCCCTGACGGATTCCTGCATCTGAAGCTAGTAGAGGCATTACACTTCCCATTGGGAACGGTTTGTAACGTCCCTCTTTGACCAACCGACCCCAAAAATGGAAGATTCTCTCTCTTCTCCTTCAAATTCTTCCATTCTTCATTCAACTCATCTCTTTTTTTCAATCTTCAAGCATTCACTTCATCCTCCTTCACAGTTTCTCAACATTTTTCCAACACTCTTAACACTCCATTATAGCAACAACACTCCATCAACTCTGTTAAGCAAGTATGAAGCAAGCCATTGCAACAGGGGCTTGAGGTTTTGCAACACCTTCCTTCATGGCAGTCGAGTCTATGGTGATTGTTCAAGCTCTCTTACTACATCATTAGCTAGTGATCTCTCAGTGGAGGTGGTAATGTTTTCACTCCTCTCCTTTATGATTTGGTTGAGTAGCTATATGTCGTTTTGTAGTGTTATTAGCATACTTCCTTTCTTTACTTCTTTATCATACATTTCTCTATCATTGCTATTTGGCTGTCCATGGAGGTGGAAACACCAAAACAGGGGTCTAACAAAGGCAGACCCCTATACAACCCCAAAAAATTTCCCCTCTTTCTTGTGTGTAGGTGGACGTGCATTTGGAGCTAACTAACGAATAGACACTTTTGTGAGGTTATCTTCATCACCTTAGTTCTAGTCTATTTACTTTATCATTTTAGTATCTATTTTACATACTTCCTCATTCTGTTTTTACCATCTAGACTAAACTAGCTAGGTTGTTAGTAGGTCTTTTTGGCAGTTTTACTGTGTTCACTATTTTCTGGCGTACGGATGCCAGCGTGCCTGAGAGACATCAACGCGTCGTGCTGACATCCCAGAACTGTGTTGTCATCCTCAGACAAAGAGTTGTTTGAGGCACATAACCGACTCCAAAAAGCCAACTCACCTAGCCCAAACTAAGGTTCAGGCCTATAGAGTGATCTAAGGACTTTATAGTCCTTATCATTCTCGTCCCTCATTTCAAACACCCCTTTAGAGTGAGGTAAGTTAGGGCAGCCTTCTGCTCTTGGATCTCCGTGACCTGGGGCCTTGACATGGTTGGTACCCCTCTTACAGTCATAAAGAATTTGAAAGTGAGTTGAGTGTAGTGGCCTGCAAGCAATTTTGGATCAAAGTTATTCAGTTCTTAAAAAAACAAGTGTTTCTTTTATTTGAAGATCATTGTCAAAGAAAAAAGATTGATGACTGGAGTGAAGAATTGTAAGTAGAATACAAAAAGGTAAGTGGAGCTTTTATATAGTGGAATATTGTTTTAAGGTATTCTGTTGTGGTTTTGAATATAGAAGGTTAAAGTAAGTATGGATCAACTAATTAGAGAAAGTAATATATCAAGTATAATGAGAATGCTAAATCTAATAATAAAAATTACAAAAGGGAAGTGGAGCAGGGGATATTAATGTAATATTGTTTTGAATTCTTTAATAGTATTTTTCAAGATAACAATATATAGCTCCATTATTTATCAAGACTATGTCTTACTTTTTTGTTGTGCAAGTGACATATGTTTGATGGAGGAGTCTTGTTTTTAAAATCTTTTATGTTGAGTCATAAACCATAAGTCTTCATTTTTTATCCCTAGGCCATGAAGCCTAGAACTTGAGTACTCATTTTTAAAAATAAACCCTAATAATGAAATGGTGAATTCTGGATTGAGGATAAAGAATCTAGAATTGTAAACATTAAAACACTATTTTAAAATGAGGCTTGAAGCTATCTAAACAATAAATTATAAACCATATGTCATACAATTTTTTCCATAAATAATAAATCTTAACATTAAACTTTGTACAAATTAAACTTAACTATGAAATATAAATATAAATTTTGAACATATGAATTTTACACCATAAACCTTAAAAAAGAACCTTAGAGTCCAACCATATACATAAATAAATAAATTTCATGGTAAATACTTGAATTATTTGACAAACACCACTTGTTTGCAATGTTAAGCATTTGATGTTGTTTTGTAAAGTTTGAAAATGAAACTAATAGTGAAATATTCTATTTGTTTGAAGATTATCTAGCTATATAAAAATAACACCAATGATGAGAACATTGAAGCTTCTTAGCAACACTAACTTACATTAGCAATTTTAGTAATAGTTGTGAACCCCAATCCTATACCTGCATGAACACAACAAACAAACAAACAAACACATTATTAGATCGAATGCAAGTGAGAATCAAGATTCCCCATGAAATCCATTTGCAAAGCTCAAATAGGAAAGAAAATGAAGTAACTAAACCAAAAAAGCAATGAAATCCTATTTAAGTATCCAAACTCTCAATCCCATGGGGGAATTGGTGTCAATTTGATGTGGAAATTGGCCCTTTCCCAACTCCTATGAAAGCTTTCATGAAGATTGGTGGATGATTGAAGCTCCTTGATGAAATTTTGACATAATCTTGCTATGAAACCATGAAAATGATGAACACTTGATATGAAATGGATAAAATTAGCTCTCAATGTGAAGAGAGTAACTTTGCTCTAAGTTGTGGATACAAAATACAAAGAGATGCCTTCTATAAGTAGAAGAACAAGATGAAGGAATGAGCAAAATGGATGAATGTGGGATCATTCAACATCCAATGAGCAAGTGCCACTTGTCAAGATGTGAATGGAGGAAGCTTGAGCAGATTTTGGAGAATGTGCAAAGAGGGGGGATATTCAAATTCAAAAGATGGCTTGAAGGATGAGGTGAAAGGTGAAGTTAATGTCACATGGCTCAAGAAAAGGACTTGTAAGAGATGTTAAATGCCATGTTTGGAGGACAAGACCTTTTGGGAGGAGATTTCAAATTTGAGGAATATTCCATCTTTGATGCCTTTTTTGAATGAAAATAGATGTTTTATAAATCAATTAAATTGATTTTCATGTGCAAGTTGCAAAATCTAGAGGATTTGATGGATTAAGACTAATATTAATTAGGATTTGATTAATTTAAAGGAGATTAGCTGATTTGACCATTTGATTTAGATTTTTGGATTTAAATAAATCAAAATGAGAGGAATAATGATTTTAGACTTAATTAAATAAGATTTGATTTATTTAATTAAAGAGGATGGTGTTAGCTTTAAATCAAATAAAGATTAATTTATTTAATTTAAATGAGATGACTTTAGAGATTAATTAAATAAAATGAATTATTTAATTAAAAGAGGGACTATAGGATTAATTAAACAAAGTGATTTATTTAATTAATAGGAGACGATGATTTAATTAGATAAAAAATGATTTATTTAATTAAGAGATGAAATGTGATGAATTTAATTAAATGACAAGCAAAGGAGATGATTCTGGATGAACTAATGTTAGTAAGATTAGGATCAGGCATATAAGATAAATCAATATATTTTCAATGTCTACATTTTGCCCCTCTTTGAAGCAATGTACTTGTTGCGTTGGTTCAAAGAATAAACTATCTCGATCAAAATTAAAAAATTCTCTAATTTTTTGGATGCCCCACTGCTACCCCAACGAATGAAGAATTATGCCGGTATACTACCCCCTCGAGAGATCGAGTGAAAAGGTTCAATTTGAGGGTCGATCTCACGACAAAGAGGTTCAAGATTAGTTCAACTCAAATGTTTGATGTAGACAGATTTGATGATGTAGATAGTTATCGCCCATGGGTAGCCTCATGCCTATTTTGATATATTACACACACTTGATCTTGATTTGTACCATGACAGTTACATTATTGATGATATAAATGAGATGATTATGATGTTTATATGTAATGGATGATATGGATGCATATGATATGATATGATGATGCTTTTATGATTATGTAAATGGATGATAAATGTATGGTTTATGAGATGCTTAGAATAACCAATCTATATTATGCAATGATGAAATGCAATGCATGTGAGATGATCAATGTTTCTTATATGATATGCATATGGTTTGTGGATGTAGGATGGATGCACTAGCAGTGAATTATGATTAACTGTCATGGTGCCATGTTAGCGCGAAGGGAAGTAAGAAGAAAATAAGATGATGACAAGAGACACCAACAAGACAACTTTATTAGAGATGATGATAATGATGATGATGATGATGATGATTTGCTTACTAAGGAGTTGGGATTTTAAAAGGGCCAATTACTTTATGTTTGATAACACATGTAGGCATGATGTATCAGGGTATAAAGAACTAGGATGGCGTTGCACCTAGTGCGATGGACTTTGACTTGACAAATAGATAGGAGTATTCTTGTTCACACTTGACATACAAAAACCTTGCTAGGATGCACTTTAGAAGTTTCAAACATCTCAGACCAAAACATAGAAAGGTATAACCTATCAATGCAATAGTCAATTAACTGCCCAAAACACCGTCCATACATACCTAACAAAGAAAGTATTCACCAAGTTATATTACAAGAACATCCAACAAGCACAACAGACAAAAGATAATGATTGTTGCCCCATTCCTTTCTCTTTAAATTGTTTTGCTTAGACATCATCAAGAGGTCATCAAAATGGGCACAATGAGATAAATCAAAAGAAAAGATCAGGCAAACAAACAAACCAATATTCTTCATACTGCAAGCCAAGGGGATGTGTTTTGGTTAGGATAAGAATCCAAAGTGATATCCAAAATGATGTCCATTGTCAAAATGATGTATCCTAGGACATGCATTGTATAGGATGACGATGGGTTGATAAGTTGTTTGATAGGCTTTTGATATAAAGTTGATTGGCATGTTTGAAAATGATCAAGAGTTTGATTTTGCATTTAGAAGTTTGTTGTTTGCTTTTGATTTTGCCTTTGAAGTTTTCTTTTTTTGATTGTTGTACTTGTTTTTGTTTGTTTCTCCAAAGGATGAAGGTGATGATCGATTTTATTATGGGTGAAAGTTTATTTTGGGTGAAAGCGAGATGGGATGGATGTGGTTTTTCAAATATTTGGATTTTTTTGATGTTTTGAAATGTTTTGAGGCTATTTTTGGGTTTTTTGAATGTTTTTGTGTTTTTGTGTCTCGAGGGCTAATCAAATATTAGCCTTACCTATGTTTAAGCTTAGAGACAACGTAGTTCGAATAACCATGTTTTTGACGTTTTCTAACTTTTTGACTTGCTTTTGGATTTTGATATGATTTACATGTTTTTGGATTTTTTAATGTTTTGAGGCTTTTGGATTTTCTTGATGTTTTTTGATTTTTTTGATTTTCTCATGTTTTTGGATTTTCTCATGATTTTGACGATTTGGATATGGATATGTGTGATGATATTAGTGCTCCATTTTGGGATTTTGTTGAAAACCAAGCTAAGGTTGATTGATCGGATCGATGGATTAATGATGATAACATTGTTGAGGATACAAAACAATGCTAGGACAATGTTAAGCAACATGAGGATTAGGATGGATATCCCAAGATGATGCAGGATTGATGATGATAACATTGTCAAGGATACACAACAATGCAAGGATAGTGTTAAGCAACACAAGGATTGGGAAGGATATCCTGAGATGATGGATTGATTGGATTTGATTGATCAAGATTGTTGAAGTTTGGTTTGGAACAAAATTTCTTTGAATGATTTTATGTGACATTGAAGTGCAAACTAGATGTGACTGATATTGATTCTTTGGATTGATGATCGATGAAAGATAAAGCTTGATAAGGAACATCTTCTTGTCAAAACATGTCATGGGCTAGTGATTTTGGGATTTTGGCTCACAAATGCTTTGACCAATTTGATTTCAAATTTTTCCAATGTTCAGATCACCGCATAAGTTGGAGGAAATTTTTCAAGATTTATTCCCGAAGCAATATGTACATATCTGCCCCCAATGTCTAGCAATGTATGAAATGCCCTGGGTGGATGGATGGATATGGATTATCTTGCACTAAGATAAGGTGTTCGAATAAAAAAAGCTCATTGGATAGTGCTTCATGGCTCAGATAATGCTGGGTAGGATAGGATCAATGAAAATGACTCATGTCAAGATGTCTACCATAAGCAAGTGTAAAGTGTGCACCAAACTTTCATCAAGGTCAAGATAATTTGGACTATGGATGTAGATGGGTGAAAATGGATTGGATAAACGGTTCATGGATGAATGGATTTATTATGGATAAGATGGATGGAATGCCAAATTTATTATGGATGGGATGAGATGATTTCACTTGAATTAGCGCACACAGATGCTCGATTCTACACGTGACTCTTCTTTGCCAGGTTTTCATCATGGTACCTGTCCAAAGTGCCACTATAGTGGTTTTCACTGGAGGATGATTTTTTTCTTTACTATTTTCAATCCATTTTCTGATTTTTTTGGAATTTCATATTTTATTTTATTTTGGTTTTTTTTGTGAAATATTTTAAGCTCTTGCTAAATCACCTGGTGGTGTTGATGTAGATGCTTCTATCATGATATTCCATCGATATCCTACCTGAAGAAGCTACTTTGCCAAGATACATGCACTTGAATACAACTTTTGAGATTCTTGATCTACTTTATTGATACCAGAGTTAACTTTGTCTTTATGCGCACATCACAATAGAGTGCCTTATGAATCCTTATGATGAAGGGTTGTTTCCAATACACAGTTAATGTGAGAATTGGATATCATGCTTGGAGGCATGGATGAAGTGTGTTTAGGAATAAAAGATGGATTGGTTGATAGTTTGGAACCTTTGACTCTCCAAACTTGGGAAGATGAGCAATGATGGGTGGATACGGAAGTGTGCATGGAATTACGACCAACTACTTGATACACTTTGTACGTCGCTTGAAAAGCATACTTTTTCTTTTGTGGACATCTTTGATGGATACTTTTCCCTTTTTTTTATTTTTCCCCATAGTTTCTTTGACTAATGGATTTTGATAGGGATAATCTTTCTTTGTATTCTTTGGTATCCATTTGTATTTGATTTTTCCATTATACTTCTCAACTTCTTTTGCTTTGATAATGTTCTTTGTGCTTTGATTCAAATCTTTCCTTTGATGTTGGTCCCAATTCATGGATGGGGTGATGGGTGGATGAAGATTCATGACATGGATGGTTGTAGTATTGGCCTTGGTTTAATCATAAGGATTCTTCATGCTCCCTATGTTGACGTTTGCTTGAGACGAAGTTGCCCCAGTATGGTGGTAGTAGCACCTTTGTTCCTTGATTTTGCTTGTTTTGAGATGTCTTGTTCAGTAAGCATTTTCTGATAAACAACCACTGTAGATGATGTTATTTCAATTTGCTGCTTTGCTGACTCCAGAATATCTTGTTCTACTGGACCTGTTTCCTTGAGTGGATAATGTTAGATATCTTCATACATGATGTCCTTAGTCTGAATTCAGGATATATTTGATCTTGATGTTGAAAACTTAGTCTGACTATAGGAATCAATAACTTCTTGTTCAAGAGTAAAGGGATCTTGTTCTGAATGAAGATCATCTACATGTCCATCCACATGAAGCATCCCACAGGTAGATGGAGGAGTATGTGTTATATGGATATGATCATCATTTGCGACATCTTGTATAGATAGGAGAGTGCCCATTAGATCATTGTAGTAGCTTGGAGATACAAATTCTTGATCTTGATTAATTTTGGAAATGCTTTTGACATGCTTTGGGTCAAGTTCTTGACATGGGTCAATTTCAAAGGATGGATTGCTTATAAAGGGTCCTTGGATAGCTTCTTTAGGCATGGTAAATGGCTCAATATCCTCTTGATCTTTGAGTGGACTTGTATCAAATGTTGAGTTGAAGATTCCTTCAATATCTGCAAACATGTCTTGGAAAGGACCATTGCTAGACTTTGGTGAGAGATGTTGATCATACCTTGGAATAAATTCTTGAGATATGTCCTCTAACTCATTGGATGATGTAGAGACATTTTCAACATGATCATTGGTCGATGGATCACCAATAGTTATTATTTTTTGATCAATCAGGTCTTGGATGAGATTTTTGAGTCAAATGCAATTTGATGTTGTGTGTCCCTTTGTTTTGTGAAAATCACAATGGTGCTCCTCGTTATACCCTAGTGGCTTAACTAGGGGTTCTTGATAGTTCTCATAGATGGAGAGTTTGATGAGATTTTATTGTACCAATTATTGCAGGACTGATTCAATTGGTCTCCCAAGTGGTGTGTATTTTCATTTGTTACCTTGTGAGATTTTTACCTAAAACTGACCTTGTGATGATTGATTTTGAAGATGTGATGATTGATCTTGGCGCAATGAATCAACTAATTTGGCAAGTGAAGCAAGCTGATCTAGCGAAATTTGATCCTGATTTTGATTTTGACACCCTTGATATAGTTGATTTGACTTTTGTTCAAGCAAATTTGGAATGTATGCTGGTGGTGTTTGTATGGGATCCTGGACAAATTGATTTTGGACAATGTTATGATTTGGGATGATGTTTAGATTTGGCGTGATGGGTTGAAATTGAACATTGTTGTGGTTTAAGTAACTTTGGTTTTGCATGGTGTTACCTTGACTTGGATCAATACATAGAGTCATTAACATATTGTTTGGACTTTGAACAACATTTGTATGATTTGCAAACATATCTACCCCAAAGTTTACCAAGTGTGGATTTGAAATGTTCATGTTTGGTAAACTTGTACTTGGTATATTCACATTTGGCATTTATGGATTTGGTGGGATAATGTTGTTTGCTTGAAGATTCACGCATTGAGTGTTTGGTTGATAGATTTGTAATTTTGGACTTTGATTTAAATCTATTATAGGGAAAGGTGTTCCAAAGTTTAGATTGGGCATACTTACATTTGTTGTACCGTTAAAGTTTGTAGGAGATAATGATCCCATGTATGGATTGTATAAATGTGAGTTTTGATAAATCAATTGGCATTGTAAGACTTTGATAGTTTGGTTGATTTAGACCACTCATGATTTATGAATCAAGTTTACATTCCATGCCCTTGTGTTTTTTCCTTGTTGACCTCTAAGAGATTTAGAACCAATGATGAAATGAAGGATGAAAGGGGTGAATGATATGGGTGTTGAACTTTTAGGAACCTTGGAGGGATACTATACTTTAGGACTTTTGGATTTTTGATTTTGGATTGGATTTGATTTGATTTGGATAATGGACTTATAAACCCCAAGATGTTGGATGTTATCTTGGAATAAACTTGTCCACAAGGATGATAATTTAACTAGGTGTATGAGGAAGGATCTATCCACACACACTTATCCAAACAAGGAGATTTTGATGTTGATTTGAAGGATTTTACCAAAAGTCTAGTATGAATGAATTTTCTAATGGTTCAAAAGTTTTTTGTGAGATGGGATTTGATTGATGTTTGAGATGGATGAAATGATTGGTTGCTTTGATCTTAAATGAACCTGAGAGGGACCTTGTTTACAAGACCAAGATATTGAAGAATATGCTTTTCCCAAAAAGTAGTTCAAACCAAAAGATCAATGTTTACTCAAAAATACCATCATACAAAAGATAAAAAAGCACACGTGTGGGGTTCAATTGATTTCATCTTGATTAATCAATTGATTTTACCACAAACATTCTCTTGATTAAGTTTCAAACTGAATATCTATGTCTCAATTTCTTTTCATCCCACAAGGTTCATTATGTGGAAATCAAGAGAATCAAGGTGATAGTTCCCTAATGTTGACTTTAGTGAGAGAAAATTGAGATATAAACCCAAGTACTTAGATGTCTCTAAGGATAGAATTCCAAGGGAAAGCAATAGCACTTGGATTTTGTCAAAGGTATTTTCTCCTCTAAAGGGTTTGAAATTTGATGTTTATGTTGAATATTTGTTTTCCCAATGTTTACGATCAAACAAAGTGTTTTTGATTCCAAGAACATGCACAACCCTATGGATATGAAAGAAATTGTTTGTTGAATCCCCACTTGGACAAGTCCAGCTACGCCTACTTTTAGCGAATGGTTAGATGTTTGACCCCACTGGCTCCCCTCCACGACACTCACTTATATGGGGCAACAAGTATCAGTACCCATGAAACTCCCATGGCATACTTTTCATTTCTACTAAAAGCCGTAAAAGTGTGGGGTGTCTTCAGAATGACCATTCTTACACCAACAAATAGATCAAGGATTTTGGCCTTTTCTAAACAAGGGTTTTAATTCAGACTTTTTGTTCATGGGGGATCACCCATTCGACAAGAGACCATTGTTTCCCTTCTCATCAGGATGACCATCGTGATTCTTTCCTTTCAACAAGAACCCACACTTATATACCGGTTGGAAGTCTCTTGGCTTTAGCATGTTGTTGGTTGGGTCATTCCCTTGGGTGATTACTTTTTCCCACAAGGAAGGCCCTCTAAGATAAACAAAAGTGAGCAAACATATCCGTAGTTCAATCAATCTTTGTTGAGAAACAAAGAGAGAACACACGCAATATGTTCCACTCACACTCGCAAGATTTGTTTTAATCCCAAATGAAATGTGGAGGCAATCACTTACACAACTTAAGATCACCAAAAAGCCTTTTGATTCTCAAGATTGTCGTGAGGCGTGAGAGAAGTGCATACGTCTTTTTGGTGGTATTATTTTGGGTAAGTGATTACAAAACAAAGATGCACATGTTCATTTTAAATCCACAACGCAATGATTTGATTCTTTTTAGAGCACCAAAGGAAGTGTGAAGATTGCCTTGTTCAATTGTTAATCCTCAAACCAAATATAATGAGTTTGTCCTAAAAGTTCATTTTAACCCCTTTGTAGCAAAAAAATAAAATGTTCTTTTTTAGATCCCAAAAGAAATTTAGTAGGTCCTAAAAGCTTGAAAGTGACAAAGTCCTTAAAAGAAGGGATTATAATTTCTCCCCAAAGTGTTCAAAAACACTTGATACAATGATGTGATAATGCTTTTTCTTTGACTTCCATGCTCCATGATCCTTTAAAACCTACAATACAAGCTCCAAATTTTAGATGAAATCAAGAGACAAGAAGATATGAGGGTTAGATAAATGATTAAGCATAAAAACCCTAAAATTTAGACCAAGTTTCATTGTGATTTGACATTAGGTGAAAATTTGAAAATTTCAACTCTATCAAAGTTGAGAAACACCTACACCATTGGATATCTTATGAAATTCTACCCCATTTAAAAAAAAAAAGTTCTGAAAAAGACCAAAAAATGACCAAGATACAATCATTTTAAGTTTGAGTGAAAAAGCAAGAAAGCAAAGGCGACTCTGTTTGTAGCGGCACTATTTGCATAGGTGGTGCAGTTTGGGGTCCAATGGTGCAGTTTATAGTTTGAAGCAGCACTTTTTGCATAGGCGGTGCAATTTGGGGTCCAGCGGCATAGTTTGTAGTTTGGAGCGACATTGTTTGCATAGGCGGTGCAGTTTGGGGTCCAGCGGCGTAGTTTGTAGTTTGGAGCAGCATTGTTTGCATAGGCGGTGCTGTTTGGGGTCCAATAGCATAGTTTGTAGTTTGGAGCGGCGTTGTATGGCACCGCTTGACTAGTAGTGGCTCTGTATGGCGCTGCTGGACTATGAGCGGCATAGTTTCCTATGTACACCAAAAAAACATAAAAATCACATTTTTTTTTATAAAATGTGATTAGAAAATGAGATCTTCCCTCCCTCTAGCGCAAAAATGTGAACCCCAATCCTATACTTGCATGAACACGACAAAAAAACACATTATTAGATCAAATGCAAGTGAGAATCAAGATTCCCCATGAAATCCATTTGCAAAGCTCAAACAGGAAAGAAAATGAAGTAACTAAACCAAGAAAGCAATGAAATCCTATTTAAGTATGCAAACTCTCAATCCCATGGGGGAATTGGTGCCAATTTGATGTGGAAATTGGCCCTTTCCCAACTCCTATGCAAGCTTTCATGAAGATTGGTGGATGATTGAAGCTCCTTGATGAAATTTTGACATAATCTTGCTATGAAACCATGAAAATGATGAACACTTGATATGCAATGCATAAAATTAGCTCTCAATGTGAAGAGAGTAACTTTTCTCTAAGTTGTGGATACAAAATACAAAGAGATGCCTTCTATAAATAGAAGAACAAAATGAAGGAACAAGCAAAATGGATGAATGTGGGATCATTCAACATCCAATGGGCAAGTGCCACTTGTCAAGATGTGAATGGAGGAAGCTTGAGCACATTTTGGAGAATGTGCAAAGAGGGGGGACATTCAAATTCAAAATATGGCTTGAAGGATGAGGTGAAAGGTGAAGTTAATGTCACATGGCTCAAGAAAATGACTTGTAAGAGATGTTAAATGCCATGTTTGGAGGACAAGACCTTTTGGGAGGAGATTTCAAATTTGAGGAATATTCCATCTTTGATGCCTTTTTTGAATGAAAATAGATGATTTATAAATTAATTAAATTGATTTTCATGTGCAAGTTGCAAAATCTAGAGGATTTGATGGATTAAGACTAAGATTAATCAAGATTTGATTAATTTAAAGGAGATTAACCGATTTGACCATTTGATTAGATTTTTGGATTTAAATAAATCAAAATGAGAGGAATAATGATTTTAGACTTAATTAAATAAGATTTGATTTATTTAATTAAAGAGGATGGTGTTAGCTTTAAATCAAATAAAGATTAAGTTATTTAATTTAAATGAGATGACTTTAGAGATTAATTAAATAAAATGAATTATTTAATTAAAAGAGGGACTATAGGATTAATTAAACAAAGTGATTTATTTAATTAATAGGAGACGATGATTTAATTAGATAAAAAATGATTTATTTAATTAAGAGATGAAATGTGATGAATTTTTATTCAAGTGGTAAATGCTTTTGACTGGAGCTATGAACCAGATACAACCATTCAACAATACCACCCCAACGGGGTTTGAACCTTGGTGGCAAGAACAACAATGCCACCTATAAACCATCACACCATGCCAATACTGGCATGAAATGTGATGAATTTAATTAAATAAATATTATTTAATTAAATGACAAGTATAGGAGATGATTCAGGATGAACTAGTGTTAGTAAGATCAGGATCAGGCATATAGGATCAATCATTATATTTTCAGTGTCTACAATAGCAAATGAATATAATATAAAACTTACAAATGTGACAATATATGGTAAAAGTATATAACTTATGTTTTAGTTTATTAATTTAATCCAATGAACCATTTAGATAAAGATGGTTTGAAGTGTTGCTACATAGCTAAACTTAGCAATTTCCACAAGTTCTTATTTATTGGTCTACACCATATTTTATTGATTAAAAACAAGTATTCCTTTATTCGTAAAGCATTACTTTATGACTATTTCTTTAGTATCTTTAATTGTAATAACTATACTAACACATTATTTTAATAATATATATAAAATACATCGAGAGATATCCTTCTCAAAGCGCCTATTGTACTTTTATGTGACTAATTCATTATAAAATAGATGCCTCGAGAAGGATCTCTCAGGGTATTTTATATATACTACTAGCACTTGCACCTATAAGAGGTTCAAGAGATATGTTGATAGGAAATTAAAGATAAAACTTAAATGTACATTTTAATTTTACATGAAATGACTAGTCTCCTTAGCATCTTGGGTTCAAATTCACTACTTGTGCCTCTATTTCCTTTTACACCTAATGATGTTGAAAACAAAGCTTCAAATTGATTGATTTGACATCCTAAAAATTGTGATGGATAATGAAGAATCAATTTCCTTATAATTTTATTGTGAACAAAAAATGAGGTGAACTCAAAGTAGGGTACCATTCCATGTTTATTAGTGGCATTAACAAGTCAAACATAGCCATTTTGATTTAAATGATATCACACTAATAAGGAATATTGGTGTAGCATGCTTGCTTTCTCCATCTTTACTATTAAATGCAATTTACAACACCATAAATGAAGAGTTTTGTGAAAACTCTGGCCCAACTACACCTGAAAGAAACCAATTTTTTTGTCTCCATGTAAAGGAAAATACAGACTTAATTTTTCTATAATCATAAGAAATGCATGAATTATGTTATAAGTAACTTAATGGATAGTGACACAAAAATTATCATCTTATAATCTTGGATGCATTTATAGACTTAAAGACTACATAAATTTAAAATGAACTCATACCTAGAATTAAAGTTAATGGTGTACCAATTATGAAATCATTCTAATCTCCAAGCTTTGAACTGATAATGTACCCAAGCTATCAAAGTGTGTTCGAATGAAAAATATGATGAAGGAAGCTCGCACTTTGAATTTCTTGGTTGGATTCTATTATGTTTGGCTATAATTTATTAAAACCGTGGAAACAATTTGATTCTATAGGCATAACTTTAGAAATTACACCTTTTCACCTTGTGCACATTCACACTAAGGGCAAGTGGAGACAAATCACACAACCTTGTGACGAGTCACCATGGAATACATCAAAACCAGTAGAGGGGCTTCCCATCTCATGTTTCCACCAACCCCTCTGATCAATCCATATACAAACAGCCTCTCCACAAATGCCCAACTCAAGTTTACAACCACCGCCATAACTAGAGCAATCTAGGTCTTCCCCCTTATCAAAAATAAGGCCTTGATCACAACTTGAATCCCATAATTGCACTCTTCCATTACACACACAATTGTGGCCAAATTGCATACAATCATGGCATGTGCAAAAATAATGGAATAAACAATCCCTCCTCCCAAAGCAGCGCCAATTTCCCATTTAAAACCAAGCCCCAGAATGCAAACCACTTTCAGAAATGCAAACACTAATACCAAAATCACAACATTTGTTTCAATTACCAATACACCCTCCCATATATAAGTCACCACCAAGCCTTTCCACAGCCTGGGTAGGGCTTGAATCAACTTTTTCCATGAAGTCCTATTGGCCCCTGCATAGATAACGACCACTGTGTGGGCTACTGCTACTCTTGCAAGCAGTGAAAAATGTGATGACAACATGAAAAAATAACAATAAAGAAATTAATGTCTTAGAAAGTTTGTGATACATCATATGGGTATAGCGCCAATTGGGGAATCTGGTTGCTTGAGCAAAGTCTCATATTTGTAGTGCTAAATTGTTGGCAATATAAATGTGGGAAAAGAGGGCACGACAAACAAGAAGTGCAATTGGGGAATCTGGTTGCTTGAGCAAAGTCTCATATTTGTAGTGCTAAATTGTTGGCAATATAAATGTGGGAAAAGAGGGCACGACAAACAAGAAGTGCAATAGAAACAGGGGATACCAACAACACTGAAATTGTTGTCAATACAAACAGATTCTGCACAAGAATTGTTGCAAATTCTCTTGTAATTCCCACACAATTCAACGGGAAGAAATCATGGGTGTTCTTGCTCTTTCTCTGACCCATTTCTCACTTGATTTTCTATCAATTGCACTTCAATTCAATGCCAATTTTTTCTTGGATCTGATACCTCTGTGGTATTCAAGACAAGTCTCTATTAGTATATATAACATTCCACCCTTCAAAATTTCCATGTTCGTTGATATATCATTGACGCTATAGTGAGTGAGAAATTTACATGCATTTATGAACAAATTTCATACAATTTGATAGCCAAAGATTTTTCAGACAATTTTTCTATGAGAAAAGATATCTAATAGATTTCTAACGCGAGGAAATAAATTTTTTGACTACTGATAAATGTTTTTGCATGGTGTTTTAGAGCTGCCTGAGCTCGAGACAAGATTTTTGTAACCTTTACAACAAAAATTTCAAGTGCGTGTTAAAATTTGTTTTCAGGTGCATGAGGTAGGGAATGTTTCAATTAGATAAAAGTTTCCAATTTGATTGCTCACTGAAAACTAGCGCAATCAAATACTTTGCGTGTATCCATTAACTTCTGGTTTTTTATGTCAAATCCGTCCTTGATCATGTAGGTATGCATACACTGGCTTGGAGAGGGTTGCATACATAGGCAATCAAGTGGTTTACCAGGTCGTCAAATGGTTTGCAGGGTGTGTGAGATAGGTATGTCGATGGCCTGTGGACTGCAAGTCCACAATAAAAGCCTATCAGCTAATTAAAATACTATATATATGCTAGTCACATTCAAAGTGGGACATGGATGCCAAATTATTATTGCTAGGGTTAGGGTAAGGGTTAGGGTTAGGATTGGGGTTAACATTATTGCTAGGGTTAGGGTTAGGGTTAGGAATAGGGTTAGGGTTGGAGATTGTGTTTGGGATTAACATTTGGGATAAGGTTTGGGCTAGGGTTAGGGTTATTGTTTTATTAGGATTAGCATTAGGGTTAGACAAAAAATGAGTGTTAAGGTTGGGAATAATTTCATTATTCAAAATAGGGTTAAGGTTAGGTTTAGAGATGAAATTAGTATTAGGTTTGGAGTTATTATTAGGGTTACGTTTAGGGTTAAACTTATGATTAGAATTAGAGATAAAATTAGAATTTGGATTGAGGTTATTATCACAATTAGGGTTACGATTATGGTTAGACATAGAATTAAGATGTAAGGTATGGTTAAAGTCAGGGTTAGGGTTAGATATAGAATTAGGGTTAAGGTTGGGGTTAACATTGGTATTGGCATTAGTGTTATGAGATTTTAGGGTTAGGGTTAAAGTGTTATTATCAAGATTAGCATTAGGGTTGGGTTCAGGGTTATGGTCGAGGGTTAGGGCTAGGGTTAAGGTTAGACAAAAAAATGAGGGTTAAGGTTGAGAATAATTTTATTATTAGGAATATGGTTAGGGTTAGGTTTAGAGATAAAATTAGCATTAGGATTGGAGTTATTATTAGGGTTAGGATTAGAGTTAAGTTTAGGATAATTTTTAGGGTTAAAGTTATGATTACAATTATACATAGAATTACAATTTGGATAGGGATTATCATCACAATTAGGGTTATTATTAAGATGAAGATTAGGGTAAAGGTTAGGGTTAGGGTTAGGTATAATAATAGGGTTAAGATTGGGGTGAGTATTATTATTGGGGTTAGGGTTAGGGTTAGAGATTGGGGTTAGAGTTAGCATTAGTATTGGGATTTTTATTATAGTTAGGTTTAGGGATATAGATGAGAGGTAGGGTTAGGGGTCAGGTTAGCATATATAAAAAAGGTTAGGTTTGGAAATAGGGTGAGGGTAAGTATAAGGGTTAGATTTAGGTAGGGTTAGTATTAGAAATAAAATTAGGATTAGGGTTAGGATAAGAGATATAATTTGAATAAGGGTTATGGTTAGGGTTACAAATAGTATTTAAAGTTGGATTAGGGTTATCATCATAATTATAATTAGTGTTAGGATTAGAGATAGAATTAGATTTATAATTTGGATTAAAATTAGGACTATGATTACAATTTGAGTTATAGTTAATATTATAGTTAGGATTATAGTTCAAATTAGAGTTAGGCATACAAATACAAATAGTTTTATTGTTACTGTCACCTAATTTTGCTTCCAGCTAAATTAGGTAACTTATTATTTTTTGTGTTTGCATTTAAACATTAAAAGATACATCATTTTCTGCTAAATTTCATTTATGTGCATAAAGGATATTGTCAAACAGATTGCATTATTCTAGTTTTGCAATACAATAACAAAGAGAACCAACATGTATTGCAAATGTAATCTTTATTGATGATCATAAGTGTAGACTGTCTCTCACAAGCCGAGGGACTGACTATTCTAATGCTTATGAAGAAAATACTATACGTTTATAGATAAACAAAAAAGAAATGCACATAAAATGAAAAGGGACCCGTCATTGCTTGGAATGACGAATCTCGTTGGCCTTGTCTTGCATCATCTCGGTCTTCCCTACTTGTCCTGCTTCCATTTGATGCTCTCCTCGATGCTCCTAAGTTTCCTGCATATGAAAAAAGAGTGTTGTTAGAGCAATGAAAGGTCACTGATCAAAATATGTGCAAAACATCCATAAACATGTAATATGATGTCCATAAGCATTAAAATAGACAACATACCATAAGTGTCCAGGAAAAAAAGTATTTGTTACTGTTTTGAATTTAGCTAATTACAACATGTGGAGTAAATGTGGCTCCCACGAGGGTTGAGCCCAACATGTTGCCCTCTTATGTGTTAGGAGGGATAGGAAGTTGAACAACTTGATCAAATCAATGATAAATATATTCTTGATGCATTAAATCAATATGGAATCAAACCAGTTGATCAAATTTCATTATAAGATTCAAAAGATGCAACAAAAAATTTGAACTGTCAAGAAGTTACTTTTCATATTTTCATAATGAATTAATCAATAAGCTACCATCATGCCAAAAAGGGGGTAGTAATCTTCTCTTTCAATCTTCTTAAGTGGATCCAAGATCCATTTTAATGAGAAACAAGTGATAACAAATGCATCAAGTTCAATTATGCATCCATCATAAATAATGGAGAAGATATCAAGTCCCATCTGAAACCATTGTGAGTCATATGGGGCAACAAATAAGAACAAGGACAATCATGCATTGTTGCATGAAAGACATAGTTCAATTCATCTCACTTCAATCCTATTGAACAAGCACATATCACTTAGGATTATGAGTTTTCAGGTCACCACCATAAATGACATATGTTTTCCCAGTAGGATTAAAATAAGAGAAATGATGGTGAATACTAGTATTCATTAAGCAATCATGATTCAAGAGGTGAAACACTTTTTTGAAGCCAAGGTCATAATACCAAGTGAATATGATAGTAACTTTTATGAGTCTACAAGGGGCAGTCCTAGGTGAATAAAGAGGAAAACATGGCATAGAGGAGGTAAGCTTCCTCAAAATACAGTCATGATCTCATGACAAGGATAGCAACAATGATCTCATGTTAAAGGAAAACAATAATGCATGCTACATCTCATGAAAGGACATCAACAATGAATGTATGCTACAGGGCAAAAAAGGTTTTAAAGTCAGAATACAATACCCTTATAGTGCACACTTTGTGTCAAACAATCAATACACAATGCCTCATGATGATGTACCGGTCATAGTGATATTAAGGCATGAAGAGCATGAGCATTAACGTACAACAATAAACAGAGATAGAAGTCCACAAAATGGAATAGAGCATCAAAAAGCAGTGAGCCATGAGCATCCTGATATGACAGTGCATGCATGAAAAAGAAAAAACACAGTGATGCAAGTGAGTAACTGAAATTACATTACCAATCATTATTGCTTCTAATAGAGGGTAGTCACTTAACAATATCACTCAAAGCAAGAACATGGAAAGAACAATGATATTGAGATAATAGGCACAACTCAGAGGCATGGTTAAGCAATCTCAGTTCAGACACTTCAAGTGGACATTCATTGCAAAATGATGTAAAGATACAACTAAAAGGTTGGTCAAGACATGGTAGTATTGTCAGAGCAATAAAAGATATAGTGGAAGATACTTGTTTGAGCATCTACAATATTTATTTCATAGAAATGAAAAGTCTCAACATTACTTTCAATTCCATGATAGCAACATTTCAGTGAACAAATTAATATTCAAGCATGTGTGAGGACATCTAGCTTTAAGCATGATGGGAAATAACTTACAACAATGAATGAGGGAACTGAAGGAAACATACAGTCAAAGGTTATGAATGAAGGAGATAGTCACCAAGCAATAATTTTGCATCAAGGTTTTCATGAAGAGGACAGTTCAAATTTCTAAGGTCCTTATGCATAAAAGCTGAAAAATCTGAGTGACACTCCCAAATGAACCAAAAGAGAGGATAATTTTAGCAATGAATGAACAAAGGACAACATAAAGGTAGTTAAGGAGACCATTTCTGTCACACAGGGCAACATTGTTTGTGGAACAACCGACTGAGATAACTCTTGTTTTACTGATCATCTCTTAGAAAATCTCATTCATATTATAATCTTGCATGATTTTATCAACAAAGGACCTACAAAAAGGAGAATAAATGTTGATTTATCATTATTTTATGTACACTGGCGTGAAATCATTTAGCAATTCTTTGGTTCTTCTCAGAAGGAGTGTTTTTTTCAAGTGGACCCATGTATGTAAATGGGTGAAGCCAAAATCTAATGCAAAGGAATAAAAACCCTCGAGTTAGGGTTTCTTTAAAGAGGAAAATGCAAGATTTGAAACACCCAAGTTCAGAATGGAGGTTTTTATCAAGCCACAAAAAATGTAATAGACCCAGTTGTTCATTCATGGTTGCGCCCTAGAAAATTGTTAGTTTTTTACATAATTAAAACCCACTTGGGGTTTTGAATCAAAATGCAAAAAATAGAGGAATGCATTAAATCTCAGTTATTCTATCATGGCCGCGGTCTAAAAGGTCAATTTTCTTCATGAAAACAAGAACCCACTTGTTATTTTGCATCAATATTCAAACACAGAGGATTGCAATGATTTTTTTTGAAAAATTACAAGTTCCATCAAAGGTTTTCCTTCTTTTGTTGAAAAGAATATCATGGAGATTTTTTTCAAAAAAAAAAAAAAGTATATCAAAAACCCTAGTCACTTCTTCATGGTCGCAACCTAAAAATATTATTCTTCTTCAAAAGGCCAAAAACCCATATGGGGTTTGCTATAAGATGCAAATACAGAGGAAAAATCCAAACTTTTCACCATTTCATTGTATGGAGAAAGCTCGAAATGAGCTTTAATTCATTGAAAACCAAAGAAAGAAAAGCAAAGGGTGTCCACTTAGAGCTTACCTGAGCTACAATTGCTCATTTTCATTAAAATGCAAGTTTGTTTCAGCTTCAAAAAATCATGTCCATGGTGACTAGGAGTAAGCAATAACCCACAAAGAAAATAAAGCAACAAAATTTGCATCAGGAAATGCTTATGGCCAGGACCTTAATACATTAAATGGCCAAAAGAATGGAGGAAAAGACAAATTTTGTTCAAAAACCAAAATTACCTTTTTGTTTCCAGTGGAAATCACTTGAATCTATCAAAAAATGGGTCAGAAAACCATTCTATAGTGCACTCATCAAAACCCCATGGCGGCCAGACCAACCTCTCCAGAAAGTTCAAAGGAGAAAATGATAGACTTTTGCTTTTTTTTCCATTGTTTTGTTTAGGGTTTGATACCCTAGTTGAGGCCGACTATCAAAGGTAATTTTTTACCTCATTTTCAAATTTTGCAAGCACAACTAATGCTACTTGGGCTTGGAATTAAGATCTTATTCCCTAGGCAATTTTTTCCTTACGTTGCATTCTTAAAGCTTATGCAATTTGTGCCTTGTATTATATTTTGAAAACCACATGTGCCTTGGTGCTTTTTCATTGTCTTTTGAAAAATTAAAAGTCTTCCAAAGACTTAGGAGTTTCCTTATGACCTCTCACATAGGCTAAACCATTGATCATTTTTGCATATATTTGAAAATATGAAATGTTGACCAAGTGATGATGGTAAGTCACTTTTGTCAAGTATGGCTTTGAAATGCAAAAATAGGGGTGAGTTAAATTTGATCAAATGCCTTGGGAGTTTTGAGTTGGCTTAAATGCTTTTACAAGCATTTGGAGTGATTGGGGATCTATTATCATTTTTGCATTTGTTTAGATTGTAAAACATTATTTAAGTGATTTGCAAATCACTTTATTTTAATGTTATCCATAGTGCAAAGTGTTGATGTGTTTCAAGGAGGTGGTGGGGCCTCTTTTTTTGCATTGTTTTTGAAATGTAAAATAGTTTGATTAAGTGATGTTATTATGAATCACTTAATCAAAATATTATTTTAAATGAAAAATAGAGTCTTGTGCTTTTGCAAAAGCACTAAAAGTGTGGGTCAAATAGGTTGAAGACATGTGTGGGAAAAAGTGATGACTTGCCAACATGGAGAAAGTGTGGGAGGATGTCTTTGACTATTTTTGGAGGGAAAAGACTATTTGGAGGCAGTTTTGTCACATTTTTAGTGTGACTATGGTCTTGGCTTGACCTTGCTTCATGTGGAGGACAGTTTGGAGTAATTTTAGAAGGTTCTTTTTGGCCTTTTCTATTGCATCCGACCAAAACCTTCTAGATGGACTTGTGTGAGGGAGTTGTTTGAATTTTTGCTTAAGTAAACTGTATTGTTGAAGTTAGTTCTTTCTTTCCAGTAGAGTGATAGCTTAATTTATGGAGTTGTCTTTCAGCAGGAGCAGTATTGTAACTTAGAGACAAATTTGTATACTAGTGAGTACCTTGAATCAATGATATTGACTATTTTCCTTCTCATTTCATGTTTTATTTTGTGCATTTAGTGGTTGATCAAATTACTTGTGAAATTTAGCTTTTCCTTGTAGTTTTGTCTCATTGTTAAGCACCTGTTTAACATAAAAGTGTATTGTTGTAGGTTATAAGTTGTGTTAGTGAATGCAAATGCTTTAGTTGTGAAATATTTTCCTTCTAAGAGCTTTAGCTGTAAAACCTCCTTATAAAACACTTATGCAAGAATGCATGCAAAAAATGAGTTGTGTAAACCAGGTTTTGTCATTGTTTTGAATGTGTGTAAGCTATTTGTAGATCTTAGTTTTTGGTGTATCACCCTTTGAAGTTTCAGTTAAGTTTCATTTTCAAGTATCTTGTTACTCTTTCCTTAATAAATCATTATTTTAGGTGACATCAAAAGGGGAGCCAACCCATAATCTGGAGGTCTACTTTCATGATAGGATACCCACAACCTGAAAATAGTCCCATGTTACTCCAAATTTGTTGAGTTCTTTCACAACTTGGTAGAGGAGTGCAAATTTGGATGGTTAATAGTTACATTTATTGTTTATGTTAGAATGTTATACAAACAAGTAAATATATAGATATTATTAATAAATAATTTATTCCTTATCTCAATTATTATATCAAATTTTGCAGCATAAATATAGTAGATGAAATATGAAGTAGTAGGCTTGTACAGACCTACTAAATCATAAAGCAAGTGCAGAACAATGAAGTTCAAGTTTTGAAGACAATTCAAAGGAGGGTAATTACTTAAGTATGAATAAGAGCTCATAGAGCCAACAAACAGGTGTGTTGTACATACAAAATATTAGGATTAGGATTAGCATTAGTATTGGGATTTTTATTATAGTTAGGTTTAGGGATATAGATGAGGGGTAGGGTTAGGGGTGGGGTTAACATATTTAAAAAGGTCCAGGTTTAGAAATAGGGCGAGGGTAAGGATTAGGATTAGATTTAGGTAGGGTTAGTATTAGAGATAAAATTAGGATTAGGGTTGGATATAAAACTAGGATTAGGGTTAGGGTTAGGATAAGAGATATAATTTGAATTAGGGTTATGGTTAGGGTTACAAATAGTATTTAAATTTGGGTTAGGGTTATCATCACAATTACAATTAGGGTTAAGATTTGAGATAAAATTAGGTTTATAATTTGAATTAAAATTAGGGTTACAATTATGATTTGAGTTACAGTTAATATTATAGTTAAAATTACAACTCAAATTAGAGTTATTCATATGAATACAAATAGTTTTAGTGTTACATTTACTGTTTGTGTTAGAATGTTATACAAAAAAGTAAATATATAGATATTATTAATAAATAATTTATTCCATATCACAATTATTATATCAATTTTGAACAGCAAAAGGGTGATGCATTAAGTAATGATAATTTAAAATTGAATATAAAGTACAAATATTTGTAATAAGTGTTATAACTAAGAGAAAGGGAGTTGAGAAATCCTAATAAGTAAGCTTTTTATTGAAAAACATATTCAATTTATAGTGTAGGAAATTTTATACCTTTACAATTTCAACTATGTTTGGGTCCCTTAATTTATTGGACTTAATTAAGATTCTAATTTTCCAAATTATGCATTCCAAAGCCTTATTTTTATCATTCTCGGAAAGGGAAATAAACATTTAATTAATGCAATTAATATTTTAATCACCCTGGAAAATGTGTGTCATGGACTTATGGGCTAGGACCCATTCGCCCAAGGGTGAATGGGTCCCCTTTAAGTCCTAAGACCCATTTTTGAATATGTTTTTGGTGATATTTAATAATTCAAATTCAACTTGCAATGGTCAAATTTTGGAATCTAGTTTTCAAGAAATTAGATAAACACCTATAAATACATAGTCTTTTTTATCATTTGAAATCTAACACACATGATCAAATATTCTTATGAGAAAATATCATTGCCAAGAGCATTCAAGAGCAGATTTATTAGTCATTTGTTGCAGCATTCAAGATCCTATCATCATGTTCAAGCTTATGTGTGTTCATGTCATCTTGTGAAGGCTAATATGCATTGTTGATCCTAAATAATCCAAGCATTTTAAGTATCCAAATCCATCAAGCAAAGAAAGATCAAATTCCTTGGAGAGATGTGTTTGTATTTAGTCCTCTAAGGGAAGCCATTGAAAGGTTGGTGAGTTGTAACAAGCATTGTTCATTCATCATTTCCTTCTCCATTGTCATTTATCTTTTTCTATCAAGGTTTAATTACCAAAATTGGGGTTTGACTAAGGCAAACCCCCATTGAAACAATTTTTTTTTTCTCTTTGTGTATTTGAAGATTTTATGTTGAAGAAGGATTGAAGAGATATTGAAGAGATCTTGAAGAACAATTTTGCATTATTGCACAAGTTTTCATCATTGTTATCAAGCCATGAAAATTCAATTGTAGAATTTATTTCTGACTTTCCAACAATGGGACCTATGTCAAATAGAAGCTCAGATCTTGCACCAAAGGACCAAAAAAGTTGATCCAAACACATGTACAAAGACCCATTCACCCATGGGTGAATGAGTCCTTGAAGGCACCTCAAAACCAATTTTTTCGAGCAGGTTTGCTATCCTCTGCACTTTCCAAATCTGCCAAAACTTGACTGTTTAAGTCTGCCAAGCTTTGAGATCTCACATTTTAAGTATTAAGGAATATAGGATCATTAAGTTAATCATTTAAAAAAAATCCAATCCATTCCAATCCCCCAATATATGTAGATCTAGGTTTGATTGGCTCGCCATTAGGGTTGAAGGTCAATCTTTTTCACCTTGTGATCTATATCTCAATAAAATTTATAAAAATATGGAAATGGCCCTAGCTTATGGACACTAATCTTAGAGTTACCACATTTTTATGTTTCAAAAGTATGTATGGTTATTTTGGTTTCTCTCCTAAAAACCCTAGTGTCATGATGTAAGAATCACAATGGTCACATCCTTAGAGAAGTTTTTTTTTCTACTAAGATATATAAACAAACTAATTTTAGTGGTATTCAAGGGTATCCAAACCCCTTCCCTCTTAAAGTTAAAGAATATTTTCCAAATTTTAGAGGAGATTATGAAGAGTCAACATCCAAACATATGCAAGATTTCATTAGCTTGGTGATGAACTATCAAATAGAAGAATATGTTACTATGAAGTTTTTTAAGGTCTTTAGAAAATGATGATAAAGATTGGTTTTCTAGTTTTCTAATGCATTGCATATTTTCATGGCGAGAGATTAGAATACTATTCATTGATTAGTTTGAAGGAATGAATAATGAATGGTCATTTGATAATAAACATTTGCATATTCAAGAATATTTTGATGAGGAATTTGAACCTAGGGTTGACGATATATCAATTTTTGATGCATTATTTAATATAAAAAGGTATTGGGGAGAATCCCCATATGAATTTCATGTAAGATTTATGGAGGCTTTATTTACTTTACCTCATAGGCCTGATGATTTAATGTGCATTGATTTATTTTGTGAAGTCTTTGAGCTAGGTTTGGGCACTATATCAGAGAGGTTGAAGCCTTTTAGAGTCAACCAAATATATATGAATGAATTGTTATTCTTGAGGATAACATAAAAGAATATACAAAAAAAACCAGGTCAAGTAATGTTTATCTAGTTATAATTTCTTGCATGAGTAGGATGATGATGTGTCACATAAGGATGTAGAGAAAGCAACAAAAAATGAAAATACCTCTTGCAACAATGGTAAGGATGAATATTTGTATTGTGTCATTGATGAAATGGATATCAATAATAATTGCTATTGAATAATAGTCCAAGCACATTTTGTGGTGAGAAATATTCTCACAAGATTATGCCTATTAATAGCCATTTCAATGAGGAAATAAAACTATACTCAAGTGTTCCACCTAGTAACTCAATTTGCAAAGATAATGCCTATGATGAAGATAGTAGTGTTCTAGATGCAAGTTTGTAACTAAATGTGTAATATGCCAAACGATCACTGAAGTAAATTTCCTAATTTTTTACTATGCAAGTAAAATAAACTATGTAATAAGCCATTGTAATAAAAAAAATTCCTTTCTTTATTGAAAATGTATGAACAAAGATGCTATAACAACATACAATAAGGATTTCCATTCCATTACAATATTTCACCAAGTACAATATTCCAAGAAAGTACAAAACTACGTACATAGCTCCTTCGAGCTTCATAGCATAAGATATAGATGGTACAGGAATTCAACTTTCAAAACCTTGGTTTTCTATCATCTACTGAGGAGGAGAAGCATCACTCAAGTGCTTTTTTGCCAAACATGGACTCATATGTAGTCCCCTGCACATCTATCAATGATAGATGGCCCTACCCTTTGACGAGGGTATTGGTTGGGTAACCTCATATGACATACCACTCTGAGCTTAGTGTTGTGTCCAACATGACTAGGATTTATAACCTACGCTAGGTAGTCCTCATGCATTTAAATGGACATGGTGAACTAACAGTGGAGCCCTGAGCAATCGCACTACTTTGGCCAAGTGTTCTCACTTAGTATAATCGAGTGATGGTCTACCATTCACCTACACTATAGCAAGCTCATTTTGACTTAAGGAAATTATATCTATTCTTAGGAAATCCCTCTCCACAGGAAAGCTACTCCCCAGGATAACCTATCTCTTTGACACAACCTAAGGTAACACAACTCAATAAGCAAAGTACAAGTTCCCTCCCTTCACTAGACAACATTCCTAGGAGTAACCTACTAGCCATCTAGCATAATTAATTATCTAGCTATGAGTGTTCCTCAAGCTTGTATATGTTTGATCATATCTATTAATAACAATACCTATGACAAACAATCTCTTTTACCCATGTCTACTCATGTCTAGTATAATGATAACACCTATGAAAAACAGTCTCTCCTATCATGGAGTATTTAAAAACATTTTACAAATAGAGTAAATAGTATCCTCTTTTCTTCAAAGTAAACAATACTTTTCCCTATATGAAAATAACTATAAAATACTAGTTAAAGCGGTCATAAAGTAAATCATTCAATACTAATGCCAAAAGGGAAAGAGTATCCTCATGCTTGTGATAAGATTTCCAACTAACTGGTTGTAGTCACAACACTTCCAAATCAACAATTAGCTTGGTGTCGATCCTTCAATAAAGACTCAATATCCACTATCTTTCAAGTTGGCAAATAATTCTCTCAAAATGATAATATTCTCACTCTAAAACTCAAGACTCTTACTCATTGTTCTTGACAAAATGTTGCAGTTAGAAATGTATACAAAATGTAGAGACTTGCACAAGAAATATTGCATAGAAGAATGCATAAACTTGTATAAGGAATGCATCCAAACAAATGAACTTACTCCTCTATTTATAAAACAACTTGGAGATCATACAACCTATAGATTAGGCATGAAATTTGATAGAAAATTGCATGGACAACAACACATCAATCTCAGCTAAAAGGTGGCAAATATGAAAGCACTTACTTAGCTTAAACAACTACAGGTTGACTCTCTTATTTTGACAACAATTGGAAACTAATTCAATCTCCACATGATAGAATTTGGTTTGCACATCAAAATAGACATCTATAGGTAATGGGATTCAAAGGTGGCGCCAAAGCTTCATTATTCATTCCCAAAGATGGCACAAATTCCTTCTCAATAGAAATAGTCAATAACTAATAAATGACACTAAGTTTATATCAACCTAGTCAAAGGATGAGTCGATTCCCATAATAAATCATTTTGACAAAGTCAATGACTAGTTTACTCACCTTACAGATGTTGGTCAATGCTAACAAAACATTGCACAACAGTTTACTAAACCCACGACTTCCATAAAATGAGGCGTCGACTTATTTTGTCATTACTCATTGACTTAATGATTGCTTTATGCTTGCAGATTAAAACTCTTCTTTTGTTGACAACAAGTGGCTAAAGAACACAATAATAACTTTCACAAAGTTGGCCTCAATTTAGTTTAATAAATCAACCTTTAAGTTGTTTGAGATAATCGACTTCAAATCCATATAAATAGCATTTATAAATCGGTTGATAATCATTCCTTTAGATAGTCGATCTCAAAGCAAATATCATTTAAATATATATATACATATATATGTATATATATATGTATATATACATACATATATATATATATACATATACATACATATATATATATATATACATATATATACATATATATATATATATATATACATATATATACATATATATATATATATATATATATATATATATATATATATATATATATATATATATATATATATATATATATATATATATGTATGTATATATATATATAATAACACACACACACACACACACACACATATATATATATATGTATATATGTATATGTTAGTATATATCTATATTTATCATATGTCAATAAAGGATGTATATATAATTGATATACAAAGGTATACATCAAGGTAGCAATCACATTATTATATTAATATATTGATTTTGTATACATATATATATTTATATATATATGCCTCTATGTACATGTATACATATGTATACATGTTTCGATACACTCATATGGGCATGTCCATTTGCCACCATATGCGTATATTGATACATATATATACATATGGATATATGTATATACTTTATATATATACACACACACACACATTCAATTCATACACAAAATCATACATAATTACTATGGTATTGATAAGAGACTACAAATGATATATCTATACATATACATATGCATGTTGTTGGTTCCATTGGATAGTTCCATGCGCATAAGCAACTCATGCATGAGTGTGCATAGGTACATCTACCCATGTACCCTCATGTACACGTTCCATTGTGTGTATGGTCTATCATTGTCATGCATGTGTGTACGCATACACATACCCTCATATGTTCCACATATCAATACAAGCATGGTAACAAAGAAAGAACTTATAAGCTTGAATAGATAACATCACCCAATAATGTACTCAATAGTGAACTAGACTCTTACTAAAGCAGTCATAATAACTAAGGATGACTTACCAACTTCCCACTTAATAACCCAACTTAATTATTCTACTGTGGTGTGTGTAAACTCAGATAGGTTAAGTTACTAGTTACCCAACCAAGACCTTCTCCTTAGTGATACTTCCCCTCTTCCTGGAGGAATTGAACATATACCTATGATCACTAACACATGCACATGATAGTTAACTATTCACAAAATATGTAGTATTCATAATACATCTCCAAAGTTAGAATATTAATACAATATTCATCCAACCACATAAATGCATTCCTTCATATAATATTAAATTAGATGACATCCATTCATTAAGCAGTGACAACAAAGTGCACACACAATTTATTCATTCACCGAATTCACATTACATTCACGTTTTACCCTACATAGTAATAGTAAATAGTAATTACACAATTGGGGTGTAACATACTTCCCCCCTTGTGAATCATCATCTTTGATGACTTTATGTAGCAACATAAAACAAAACAAACAATCAAAATATTGTTTTAAGCATTCTCATAAGCATCTAAAACATGAGGAAACTTTTGCTAAATTTTAGCATAATCTTCCCAAGTGGCCGAGTCTTCTGCATACTGATCCCATTGGACTTTGCACTGCAGAACCTCCCTATTATGCAAGAAAAGCTTACATGTTCCGAGCACCTTGACAAGCTCAAGTGTTACCACTCCAAGGTACTATACCTATAAAGTAGTCCAATCAATCACATGATTATCACCGAGTACATGCCTCTTAAGGTAAGACACATGGAAGACATTATTTATTATGGAAAGAGCTGGTGGCAATGCTATTCAATAGGCTACTGTATTCACTTCCTCTAGAATCTCAAAAGGTCCAACATAATGCGGGGCTAACTTGGAATACTTTCCAAATTTAACGAAGCTTTTGTGAGGTTTCACTCTCACAAACACTTTGTCACCTACGAAAAAATTAGGGGGCACTCTCTTAGCATCGACATAAATTTTTTGATGATTATTAGCTTTAGCCAACCTTTGCTTCACAATCTTAACTTGCTCATCCATTTCAGCCAACATCTCTAGCCCAAGAGTCACTCCATCCTCAATTCTATACCAACTTATAGGATTTCGACACTTTCAACCATACAATGCTTCGAAAGGAGCCATCTTTATCACAAAATGATAAGAATTATTATAAGAAAATTTGACTAAGGGTAAGTAGTCTTCCCACTTGTACTGTTGATCCATGCAATACATTCTCAATAGGTCTTCCAATAATTGATTCACCCTTTCTATTTTTCCATCTATTTTCAAATGATATGCTGAGCTAATATTCAACCGACTCCCTAGTGCAAAAAAGAAGGTTTGCCAAAATCTAGAAGTGACTCGTGCATCCCTATCTAAGATAACATTCTCTAGAATTCTAGGCAACCTAAACACTTCTTGCATAAAATTTCTTGCTATGATAGGTGCTCCATCAGTTAGGTTCCTAGGTATAAAATGTGTGAATTTGGTAAGTTTATCTACTACCACAAGAATGGCATTGTGCTTATTCCTAGACATAGGTAATCCTTGCACAAAGTCCATACTTATGACTTGTCACTTCCTCTTTGGTACGCCATGTGGATATAGAAAACCTATAGGATGATGATGCTCCACTTTCACCCTTTGACATTCAAGACACCTAGACACAAAATTAGTAGCATCTCCTTTTATCCCTTTCCAAAAATATAACAGCTTCACATCCGCCATCATTTTGGTCACTCTGGGGTGTCTAGAGTATGGTGCTTCATGAACTTCTTTCCATACCAGATTCCTTAACTCCACTATGTTAGGTACGCACATCCTACCTTTATATCTAAGTAATCCATTAGGTTCAAAATGAAAACCCTCATACCTAGAATCTTATGAATTATTAGAGAGTGCTTGCTTGCTTGCTTGACTTGCAAGTAGTACTCATCCTCTTTGCACTTTTACAACACTTGTCCCTTAAATTCGGTTTGAATCATTACTATTGAAGCAATATGACATCTTCGACTCAAGGTGTTAGGAAACCTATTCTCTTTCCCTTTAATATAACTGATATTGAAGTCATAGTTAGCTATTAACTCCAACCACCTTCTCTTCCTAACATTCAGATTAGGTTGAGTAAAAAGGTACTTTAAAACCCATTATGGTCTATTTTCAATTCAAAGGGTTTTCCTAACAAGTAGTGCCACCACATTTGTAATGCGTGAACCATAATTGCTAACTCTAAATCATGCGGTGCATTATTTTTCTCTTAAGGTTTCAACTTTCCAGATTCATAAGAAATAACTTGCCCATATTGCATTAACAAACCTCCTAAACCTTCTCCACATGCATATGTGATAACCATAAAGTTACCCTCAGGATCTGGTACTTTCAAGATTGACGTAGTGGTCAACTTCTCTTTAAGTAAATCAAAGGCAAGTCTTGAAACTTCTCAGTCCATTCATATTTCTTCCCTTTTCTCTGTAAAGAGGTGATTGGAAAAGCAATCTTGGAGAAATTTGCAACAAACTTTCTATAGTACCTTGCTAGACCCATAAAAATTCTTACCTTAGACACATTCTTGGGTACAGGCCACTCAAGTACTACCTTGATCTTAGTGGGATCTATGGAGATTTCGTCCACTGAGATTACATGCCCTAGATAATGCACTCTCCTTTGGAAGAAAGTACACTTATAGAGTTTACCATACAACTTGTGTTCTATTAGATGTTGTAGAACTATCTCTAAATGTCTATAGTGATCTTCCTCATCCTTAGAATAAATTAAGATGTCATCTAGAAAAACCAAGACAACTTTATCTAGGAAGTCTCTAAATACACTATTCATCAAATCCATAAATGCAGTAGGTGCATTTGTTAACCCAAATGGTACAACCGTGAGCTCATAGTGTCCATATCTGGTTTTGAATGCAATTTTAAAGATATCTTCATCTCTAATTCTCAATTGGTGATATCTAGATTTCAAATCTATTTTCGAGAATATAATAGTTCATCCAACTGTGCCTTAAGCTCCATTAGCTCGGTTGTTGTCATCCTATAGGGCACCTTGGAAATAGGTTCAAACCTTGGAACTATATCTACAAAGAAATCAAATATCCTCTTCGGTGGTAACCCATGTAACTCCTTTGGAAACACATCCAAATTTTTTCTCAATATAGGATATATTTCCATGTCTGTCATTCTAGTGTCATCAATTTCACTGTCTTCCATCTCTTGGAAGCTTTGGGAATCCAAGTTATCAAAACATTCTTCAAGTTTTTCAATCTTAACGGTAAAGAGTTTACACCCTTTCTTCTTATCCCTTACTAGTTGCATTGCCGAGATTTGATGAATCTTGACTTCTCTAGGTATCCCTTGGAACTTCACTCAGTTTCCAAAATCATCTAGGCATTCCACAATTTTCATATGGAAATCTACCTTAGCCCTATGTCTCCACAACCAATTCATACCTAAGATAACATCATAGGATCCTAATGGTGCGACATAAAGGTTTACTTTTGTAGAGAAACAAGGTAGCTCTATCCTAGCCTTGAACAAACATTGTTCCACCTTTGCTCTTGTATGGTTTGCATACTCTACATACTGAGATGTTGCCATGTGTCCAACCTTTCTAGATAATTGCTTAGCTACTCTAGGTGAAATTAAATTCTCAGTTGTACCGCTATCAATGAGAATTGAAATGGGTAAACCAAACAAAATACCTGGAGTTTCAATGGGAGTTGCCTAATACTCTGCTTGGTAGTCATCCACTGCTGCGTGTATCCTTTGTTGGAACATTTCCCATTGAGTAGGTAGTGAACTACCAGAAGGTTACTAGGACAATCTCTAGCAAAATGGTCTCCCCCACAAGTATAGCATCCTGTAAACGATACCTTCATCTTTGCGGGTTCTCCAAATCCACTAGCGTTTCCACCAGCATTGTTGGTATTTCCTCAGTTGGAACCATTCCTTCTTCACTCCCTTCTTGAATATTTTCCATTGTTGTGGTTACCTTTTTCTCCTTGCTTAGGTACATTTTGCACAACCTCCATTTTCTTTGAAGTTGGCTTAGTAGGAATTTCCACAATCTTCTTACAGTTTTTACTTTCCCGTCGGTTGGAGATAGCCTTAAGATTTTGATCCTGCTTAATTGCTTTTTCATATACAAGGTCCATAGTTGTAGGACCCTACATATCCACTTCTCCTTTGATTGATTGTTAAGTCCCATTACAAATTTCCTTATACAAAAAATTTCATCCTTATGATATATATGCACATAATGCAGAAGTCAAGTAAACTTCTCCCAATACTTGTTGACCGATATATTTCCTTGCTTTAAACTCTGGAAATCTGTGAGTTTTTGGTCATATTATAGTTGGGGCAACCATTGCTTGTAGAAAATCTCAACAAATTCCCCCATGTCAGCTTCCATGAGTTGATATTGAGTTCCAACTTCTTGTTCATCCACCAGGTTGAAGTTTCTCCAACTAATTGGTATGCACCCCAAGCAACTTTAGTGGACTCAATGTAATTTTGGATTTCAAATTACTTTTCCATTTGAACAAGCCACGCCTCAGCTTCATCCCCACTGGCGCTTCCCTCAAACTTGGGTGGAACAATCTTCTTCATATCTTTAGCTAGTTTGGAAGGTGATATTTCTTTTTCATGATCGTGGGTTTTGTCATGTCCATGAGAAGAGTTTTCACCTTCATTCTCATTAACAGGAACCTCTTTCTCAATCCTAGCTTGTACCCTTTCTTGTTCAAGGTTATCTAACCTTTCCAAAATTTGGTTAATCCTAGCTTCAATTCCTATTGGTCCTTGCCCAACTTCTTGGCTACCGCTAGGATTGGTTCATGTCCTCATCATATTCACACGATCGGGTTTTACCTGAATGTTTTATCCATGTTAGACTAAATTACATTATCAACTATCTTATGGAAAACATTAGAAATGGCATTCATATGCACATAAAGAATTCCACATGAGTTTAAGTACATGATTTTGATAAACAAATATTTTTTATCCATTTCACAAGGATTTCAATATCCTTTGATTACATGGAGTGACGATTCAGATAGTTGAGTGGAGAGTATCCCTCAGATTCACTCTTTGACACATAACTTAATGGAGTATATCCTAAAGACTGAGATTGTTGCTCATCTCTATCTTTTTGGTCATCCCTTAATTGTTCATACCTATCCCAAAATGGATAGTAGCCTTTAGATCTATCATCCAATACATAGTTACGAGTTTCAATGCCAATATGGTGTTCATCCACAATATAGTCTACCGTTTTTGCCGGAATTTGTTCATGAGACAATTTCTCATTTGGCTGATCTTGAGGTACATATCCCTCAAAATCATTACTTGATGAAACTACTATTACTTCTACCAATGGAAGAACTCTAGGGTCCCTAAAGATGAATGTCAGGCTGACACTTCCTTCCAAGGGCATATCCCTGGAAAGTGATAATGACTCATAATTTTTTGGTGAGATAGAAGGTAGATTGTTGTATATAGCCTCCATCTTCATCTTCCTCTTCACATAATTTATCCGAGAAAGTGCGTGACTGAATGTTTCAGTTACACTCAACCAAACAATATTGTCATAGTCGGTTCCCTCTATGGTTCTAACAATGGCTTCTCTTTCCTTCTTGGCCTTGAGGTAGTGCTTGTTTCCGATTATTGACTTTCGAGCCGTTAATCTGAGACACACCATCCTGGCACAAGAATTCACAACATTAGATAATTTTGGATGGAAAGAATGATGATCTCATAGGTTCTAGAGCTAAACCTGGTAGCTCTGATACCACATGTAATATGCCAAATGATCACTGAAGTAAATTTCCTAAGTTTTTATTGTGCAAGTAAAATAAACCATGTAATAAGCCATTGCAATAAAATATTTTCCTTTCTTTTTTGAAAATTTATGGGAAAAGATGCTATAACAACGTATAATAAGGATTTCCATTCCATTACAATATTTCACCAAGTACAATATTCCAAGAAAGTACAAAACTACATACATAGCTCCTTTGAGCTTCATAGCATAAGATATAGATGGTCTAGGAATTTTCCTTTCAAAACCTTGGTCTTATGTTGCCTGCTGAGGAGGAGAAGCATCACACAAGCGCTTTTCCACCAACCACAGACTCATATGTGGTCCCCCACACATCTATCAATGATAGATGGCCCTACCCTTTGATGAAGGTATTGGTTGGGTAACCCCATACAACATACCACTCTAAGCTTAGTGTTGTGTCCTACATGACTAGGATTTATAACCTATGCTAGGTAGCTCTCATGCATTTAAATGGACATGGTGAACTGATAGTGGAGCCCCAAGAAATCACACTACTTTGGCCAAAGTGTTCTCACTCAATATAATTGAGTGATGGTCTACCATTCACCTACACTATGGAAAGCTCATTTTGAATTAAGGCCATTATATCTATGCTTAGATAATCCCTCTCCACGAGAAAGATACTCCATAGGATAACTATCTCTTTGACACAACCTAAGGTAACACAACTCAATAAGTAAAGTACAATTTCCCTCACTTCACTGGATAACATTCCCAGGAGTAATCTACTAGCCATCTAGCATAATTATTATCTAGCTATGAGTTCCTCAAGCTTGTCTATGTTTGATCATATCTAGTATAATAACAATACCTATGAAAAAAATTCTCTTTTACCCATGTCTACTCATGTCTAGTATAATAATAATACCTATGACAAATAGTCTCTCCTCTCATGGAGTATTTACAAACATTTCACAAATAGAGTAAATAGTATCCTCTTTTCTTCAAACTAAACAATACTTTTCCCTATATGCAAATAACTATAAAAGACTAGTTAAAGCAGTCATAAAGTAAATCATTCAATACTAATGCCAAAAGGGGAAGAGTATCCTCATGCCTATGATAAGCTTTCCAACTAATTGGCTGCAGTCACAACACTTCCAAATCAGTAATTAGCTTGGTATTGATCCTTTAACAAAGACTCAATATCCACTATCTTTCAAGTTGGAAAATACTTCTCTCAAAGTGATAATATTCTCACTCTAAAACTCAAGACTCTCGCCACTATTCTTGACAAAATGTTGCAGTTAGAAATATATACAAAATGCTGAGACTTGCACAAGAAATATTGCATAGAAGATTGCGTAAAATTGTATAAGGAATGCGTCCAAACAAATGAACTTAATCCTCTATTTATACAACAACTTGGAGATCATACAACCTATAGATTAGGTATGAAATTTGACAAAAAATTGCATGCACAACAACACATCAATCTCAGCTAAAAGGTGGAGACTATGAAAGCACTTACTCAACTTAAACAACTATAGGTTGACTCTCTTATTTTGATAGCAATTGGAGACTAATTCAATCTCCACATGATAGAATTTAGTTTGCATATCAAAACAAACGTCTACAGGTAGTGGGATTCAAAGGTGGTGCCAAAGCTTCATTATTCATTCCCAGAGATGGTGCGAATTCCTTCTCAATAGAAATAGTCAATAACAATTAAATGACACTAAGTTTATATCAACCTAGTCAAAGGATGAGTCGATTCCCATAATAAATCGATTTGACAAAGTCAATGACTAGTTTACTCCCCTTACAGATGTTGGTCGATGCTAACAAAACATGGCACAACAATTTACTAAAACCATGACTTCCATAAAGGAGGCGTCGACTTATTCTATCATTACTCATCAACTTAATGATTGCTTTATGCTTGCTGATTAAAAATATTCTTTTGTTGACAACATGGGGCTAAAGAACACATTCATACCTTTCACAAAGTCGGCCTTGATTAGTTTAATAAATCGTCCTTTAAGTTGTTTGAGATAATCAACTTCAAAGCCATATAAATAGCATTTATAAATCAGCTAATAATCATTGCTTTATATATATATACATAACTTATACATACATATAAATATATATACATAATCAGCTAATAGTTGATCTCAAAGCAAATATCATTTAAATATATATACATAACTTATACATACATATATATATATATATAATAACACACACACATATATATATGTATATGTATTTATGTATATGTTAGTATATATCCATATTTATCATATGTCAATAAAACATGTATATATAATCGATATACAAAGGTATACATCAAGATTGCAATCACATTGTTATATATATTAATATATCAATTGTGTATACATATATATTTATATATATATGCCTCTATGTACATGTATACGTATGTATACATGTATTGATACATTCATATGGGCATGTCCATTTTCCACCATACGCGTATATTGATACATATATACATATGGATATATGTATATACTTTATATATATACACATTCAATTCATACACAATTACTATGGTATTGATAAGAGACTACAAATGATATATCTACACGTATACATATGCATGTCGTTCATTCCATTGGATAGTTCCAGGCACATAAGCAACTTGTGCATGAGTGTGCATAGGTATGTCTACCCATGTACCCTCATGTACATGCTCCATTGTGCGTATAGTCTATCATCGTCATGCATGTGTGTACGTATACACATACCCTCATATGTTCCACATATCAATACAATCATGGTAACAAAGAAAGAACTTATAAGCTCGAATAGATAAAATCACCCAATAATGTACTCAATAGTAAACTAGACTCTTACTAAATTAGACATAATAACTAAGGATGACTTACCAACTTCCCACTTAATAACCTGATTCAATTATTCTACTATGGTGTGTGTAAGCTCAAATAGGTTACATTACTGGTTACTCGACCAAGACCTTCTCTTGAGTGATACTTCCCCTTTTCCTGGAGGAATTGAACATATACCTGCGATCACTAACACATACACATGATAGTCAGCTGTTCACAAAATATGCAGTACTCATAATACATCTCCAAAGTTAGAATATTAATACAATATTCATCCAATAACATAAATGCATTCCTTCATATAACATTAAATGAGATGACATTCATTCATTAAGCAATGATAGCGAAGTGCACACACAATTTATTCATTCACTGAATTCACATTACATTCATGTTTTACCCTACATAGTAATAGTAAATAGTAATTACACAATTGGGGTGTAACAAAATGAGGAATTTATTTACCCTATTGATCTAGGTGACTAACTCTGGTTGCAACCCTTTTGACTGTGAATACTCTCAAGAAGAGGAGAAAGAAGTATCTTCCTTAGATGAGGAATGCATTGATGTAAAGGCTAATGAAGACACATGCTTACTCATTGGTCAACAAGAACCATGCTATGATGAATATTTTAAATGTGAATCAAATACATTGCTACTAGTTGACAATGCACATAAAATCATGCTGTCATTTGAATGTCTTTTTACTAACCGTGATAATTCTACAAGTGTTAATTTTAAAAATGATTTAGGGATTTATGTTGATATAGTGGTAAGAAATTTTGATTATGAAGTCTATTATAATAGTAAATATGTTATGAAAATTCAATATGAGAAATTTGGCCCAGGATTAAATTTTGAAATATTAGAGCCTTCTTTTGAAACATTTCACATATGGTTGTATGATGATCTAAAGAATGAGCCTGAACTTGTCATTGAGCTTGAGATGGAAATATTTGTTGATGCATGCCCGATGTTGATGGGGCTGATATTTTTTGTGAAATCCATGATTTGAATGTGGACAAGGATATTATGGATGTTGATAAATCATGTTTTTAGATTGTTGGGGCATAGAATAATGTGACTAGGTTATATTGCTTAGATGGAGATAAATGTTCCTATGATGCAACTTAGTTGAAGGCGATACTTGTTTGTGAACATTCTTTGTTTATTACACAAGGGGATTGCATACCATATATGGGGAAGGATATTTTTATTGAACCTAATACATATGATATCTCACAATTGATATGTAGATAAATGATGAGATAAATTATCATAATAAATATTTTCAAGTAGATTATGAGCTTTATTTACTTTCAAGTTAAACTTGTTAGGAAAGTGATTGTATATGAGAGTGATCTTGATGATGAGAAATGTCACATTGATTATGAGTATGATTTATTCAATAAATGTGAAACATGTTTTTCACAAGATAAAATATTTGTATTAACTCTTGACCTCAAAGTGTAGATTGGCATGAATAACATTGACAATGGAAAACTCAAAGCTATGGTAACAATGGTTCATGACAATGTTAATGAATAGGTAGGTCATGATAACATATTTAAATCAAATCTAGGGCAGCCATTAGAGAAAAGGTATTTGATAGAGGTAGATATTGTTTCATTTTTGGGGGCACGAGACCACCAAATGAAGTTTGAAAGTATGGTTTCAGTGTAGAATAGATAGAGAACCCAATGGACTCAACACATGGTCTACACCCCCCAAAAAATTAGAATCTCGCCATGCTTCACTAAAGCTTGCATCTCCAAATAAGAGCCACTAGTAGCACCATTGAAATTTTAGAGTTGTATCCATGCTTGTCTAGGGTTTAAGTTCCCATTCCTTAGTCTAAAAAGCCATTTTCTTTTGTTGGCTTTGTCACTTTTGTTATAATTTCATGTTGAATTTTTGGCTAGGTTCCTAGTATTTTAAGTTGCCTCTATTGGATGTTGTGGTTGTGTTGCTGATATGTGGTTGCCATTGATGTCAACACTATTAGCATTGTTGCAATGAAGGCCGTATATGTCGAGGATATTGAGAAAATTGTTAAAAGGAAGAGTTGCAGGTTGCCAGTGGAATAGTGAAGGTCATGAAGGTGTTTTTTTCTATACGTTGAAGATCAATTATTGTGGTCTAAAGGGTTTATTGCTGAAAGTATCTAGTTCATCTACCAGAAGTTTTAGAGGTCTGCATGAAGATTTGATTGTGCTATGAATAGTTGTGTTCTGACAGTATTTCTGTGGTTTCTAATTGAAGTTTATGTGATTTTGGTAATTTCTGTTGTTGTGGATGCTTCTTTGTTAGTTCTTATTTCTTTTGGATGCTTCTAGATCATTCTCTATATTTGTTGTACCTCCGTGTTGATCGGTGTGCTTGTGGTCAAAGATTTTTCTTGTGAGTGTTTGGGTTTTCATGTTCTTGGCCGACATGATGGTTGTAACATGTTGCAGATCCTTGAAGATTAAAATTTGAATTTTTGGTCCACTCGAGGATATTATTTTGGGTCGCATCATAATATTAGCCAACGGTGTATGATTTGCATTAAAAATTTATTTGTAAATTTGGGCCGACATTGTAAACTTGTTTAATACTTTTGGCTGATGAAGTTGTTGATGTAATTTCATGTTGCAGATATATAAGAGTGTTTGTTTGAGTGAAGTTAGTGTGTGTGGTGTGAAGGAAATCCAAAAAAAGAGAAAGTGTGCAAACATTGATTTATTCATTCGATTGCAGAGCAAAGTGTGAAGAAGTTTGATCAAAATGTGAAGAAGGTTTTCTATGCTTAACTAGAACTATAATCAGGCTTGTGTAGAAGATATTTTCTCAGTTTATACCCTGCGGATCTAATCCATATTTCTCTTCTTTGGGCAGTGAGCCCTCTTGTATTTGAGCAGTGAACTCTAGGTAGTGTGCCTGAATGCATGTGCATTCCCATTATTTTTCATTATACTTTTAACAGGGTATAATATTGTGTACTAACATCCACAATGGTTTTTCCCCTAACAGGGTTTCCACGTAAAAATATTGGTGTTGTCTATGCTTCTGATGTGTTGATTGTTCATGGTTTATTGTTCATTCATAAAATCTGAGATTAAGTTAAGTAAAGTTTGAAAATTTTAAATATCCTGTGACAACTAATTCACCCCCCACTCTCAGTTGTCTGTCCTTGTTTTTCCAACAATTGGTATTAGAGTAGATTCCTCTAAAGAAGTTTAAAAGCTTGAGGTGATCCGAGATGGCATCATACAAGAAGGACAGTTCTAGATTCGATGGAACAAACTACTCACTATGGAAAAATAGGATGGAGTGTCATTTGAGGTGTATTGGTGAACCCTTCTGGAAGATTACAAAGAATCCATATGTTATTCCTCAAAATGGTCCTTCCACTGCTGATGAGATTAAAGAGGTTGAGAATAATGTCAGGGCTATTGAAGCTTTACTGAGTGCACTGACAGATTTGGAAGTGACAAATATGTTAGGTCTGAAGACAACTCATGAGATTTAGATGAAGGTAGAAACTTTGTATGAAGGAGATGTACATGTGAAGATGGCTAAGCTACAAATTTTGAAAGGAAAGTATGAAAACTTGAAGATGGGTGAAGATGAAAATATTTCTTCTTTAATGCAAAGAGTAAATGAACTAGTGATGGGTATTAGATGTGTTGGTGGTACCCTGGAAGAGGAAGAAATTATGGCTAAAGTGCTCAGATCATTGCCTCCCTCCTACAAAGCAAAGGCTCATGCTATTGAAGAATTCAGATCAGTAACAAATATGTCAAGAGATACACTGATTGATAAAATTGTTGCTTTTGAGTTGAGTGAATTTGGTGAATTTGTTCCCAAGACTAAAATTGCATTTAAGGCTATTGTATCCAAAAGAAACAAGCAAAGCTATGATACAGGAGAGTGCTCTAGAAATTCATTCAAGTATGAGGAAGAAATGAAACAACTTGAAGATGAAGAAAGAGAGGTGGAAGAGTTGGAATCACTGATTGTGAAGAAAGAAGGCATAGGACAAGGTAAGTATAAAGGAATGTTGCCTATTAAATGTTTCTCTTGCAATAAAATAGGTCATTTTGCATCAAGGTGTCCTGAAAGAGTTCCTAGGACTAAGCCTGACAAATCTAGATTTCAAAAGAAATGTTACTATGCTGAAGAAGGAGTGACTGATGAAGAGTCTGATAAAGAAAATGCAAATGAAGATGAGTGGGTGTTCCTTGCTATCAAGAAAAATGGTTTGGTGGCTACTAAATTTGCTAAAGTTGAGAAAGCTCTTACAACCCGAATTGAAGAAAAGGTTGAGTGTGTTATTGACAGTGGATGCTCACATCATATGACTGGTGACAAAAACAAATTTGTAAGTCTAGAGAAGTATGATGGTGGGGTTGTAAGATTCAAAGATAACAATGCTGGTGTGATTCGTGGTAGAGGGTCTATTTGTCTTTGTGGTAAGCATAACACTGATGATGTCCTTTATGTTGAAGGATTGAAGCACAACCTGCTGAGTGGTGGACAGATGGTGGACAAGAGTTATGATCTTCAGTTCAAAGGTGGAAGATGCAGGATACTTGGAAGTTCTAGTAATGTAATTACTTCAAGTAAAAAGACAAAAAGTAATATTTTTCACTTGAATGCTACAAGTGAAAGTTGTTTAATTTCTCAAGTAGATGAATGCTAGTTATGGCATAGGAGGCTGTGTCATGTGAATTTTGATAACATTGTCAAAGTAAGTTCCACCCAAGCAATAAGAGATCTACCTAAGCTAGTGAAGCCTGCTAACACAATTTGCAAGGAATGTTAGATGGGAAAATAGACTAGAGTCTCTTTTCAGAGCAAACAACATCATTCAAATGGATTACTAGAGCTGGTGCATACTAATCTATGTGGTCCATCTAGATTCAAAATTCTTCACGGAGAAAGGTACTTTATGCTGCTTATTGATGACTACTCTAGGATGATATGGGTTGCTTTCTTAAGAGAAAAATGTGAAGCATTGGAGAAGTTCAAAAGTTTTAAAGATATGGCAGAAAATGGTCTAAAAATTAAATGCTTAAGGTTAGATAGAGGTGGTGAGTTCACCTCCAGGGAGTTCAATTCTTTTTGTGAAGAGCATGGAATCAGAAGATAGTTATCTGCTCCCTGAACCCGTCAATAGAATGGAGTTGTAGAGAGGAAGAACATAACAATTCTGGATGCTGCTAGAACAATGATGATAGAAGGAAATGTGCCTCATATCTATTGGAGTGAAGCTGTAAGCACTGTTGTGTACACTTTAAACTAGGTAAATGTCAATTGTAATACTGGTAGACTCCTTTTGAACTATGGTTTGGTTATAAGCCTACTGCTAAATATTTCAAGATCTTTGGAAGCAAGTTTTATATTAAGAGAGATGAGGACATAGGCAAGTTTGACACAAGAAGCGATGAAGGAATCTTTCTAGGTTACTCCACTAAAAGAAAGGCCTATCGGTGCTATAACAAAAGATTGAGAAAAATGGTTGAAAGTGCAAATGTTAGAGTTGATGAGGACTCTGCTGGATCATTTAGATGCTGTGGATATGATTCAGATGACTAGGAAGATAGTACAAACAAAGGGAAAAATTCTCAGAAATAAAATCAACTTCAAGTTGTTCCATATATTCCAATAAAACAATTTCAACTTATTTTGGTAAATCAAGAAAATAAGGAAGGAGAGACAAGTGCAAGTGCAGAAGAAGGAACAAAAGAACCAGAAGTTTGAGAGAATGCTAAAATTCTGAGGTATGTAAAGTTAAATCATTCTGAAAATCAAATTATAGGAGACAAGAATAAAGGTGTGTAGACTAGAAGAAAGATTGCAGAAGAGTATTGCCTGATTTCCAAGATTGAGCCTAAAGATGTCATTGAAGCTTGCAATGATGAACATTGGATGGAAGTTATGAAGGAAGAGCTGATGCAAATTGAAAAGAATGATACATGGATACTTGTTCCCAGACCTAAAGATAAAAATGTGATTGGTACTAAATGGGTCTTTCAGAATAAGCTGAATGAACAAGGTGAAGTGGTCTGGAATAAAGAAAGACTGGTATGTAAAGGGTATTCTCAAATGGAAGGTATTGATTTTGAAGAAACCTTTGGCCCTGTTGCCAAAATTGAAGCTGTTAGACTATTTATTGCTTATGCTGCATATAAGAACTATAAAGTCTATCAAATGGATGTAAAGTCAGCTTTTTTGAATGGTGAGCTAGAAGAAGAAGTATATGTTGAACAACTGGATGGATTCCAATTGATTGAGAAGGAAGACATGGTTTGTCGATTGAAGAAAGCTCTATATGGACTCAAGCAAGCCCCCGAAGCCTGGTATGCTAGATTGGGAAAATATTTACTAAAGCTTGGATTCAATAGAGGTATTGCTGACAACGACTTGTATTTCAAGCTGGATCATGATAAAGAATTGATTATTGAAGTCTTTATTGATGACATTATTTTTGGAGGAGATGATAATCTATGTATGAAGTTTGCTAATGAAATGAAGAGTGAATTTGAGATGAGTATGATTGGAGAGATGAAGTTCTTTCTGGGATTGCAAGTTACTCAGTTAGACAATGGAATTTTCATATCTTAGTCTAAATATGTGAGAGAGTTGTTGAAGAAGTTTGGCATGGATGACTCAAAGCTTGTTGGTACTCCAATGGTAACCAGATTCAAGTTAACACAAAATGATGATTCTCCTAAGGCAAATCAAACACAATATAGGTCAATGATTGGTGGATTGCTCTATTTAACTCAAACCAGACTAGACATTATGAATGTTGTATGTATGGTTGCTAGATTTTAGGCTGATCCAAAAGAATCTTATGTGACTGCTATAAAGAGAATCTTCAGATATTTGAAAGGGACAGTTGACTTTGGGCTTTGGTATCCTAAGGATGATGATCTTACTTTGACTGCATATACTGATGCAAATTGGGCAGGAGACATGTAGATGATAGGAAGAGTACTAGTGGTGGTGCCTTCTTCCTAGGGAAGAAGCTGGTGTCATGCTTGAGTAAAAAGAAAAATTCCATTTCTCTATCTGCTGCTAAGGCAGAGTATATTGTTGTTGCAAATAACTACACTCAAGTGATGTGGATGGAACAAATGCTGAAAGATATCGAGTAGTATATGATGAACCCATTTCCATACACCAAACAAACGTTATATACAAAAATCAAGCGCAATAAACATATCAAGAATTTGCGCTACACTCTAAGAATAAGCATATATCAATCAAGTTTCACTTCTTGAGGGCGAAAGTGAGTGAGAAAGAAGTCAGACTAGAGTATCTACCTACCAAAGAAAAAATTGTAGACATTTTCACCAAGCCATTTCCAAAGGATAATTTTGAGTATCTCAGAGGGATGCTAGGGTAATTATCCCTCCCTCGATATGAACTAAAGATGTTAGGTACTTCAGGTGGTTGCATCAATCCGCGGCTTTGCTGCGGATACTTTGATCCGCATTGATGTCTCCGTAAGCTTCCGCTACTGTGGGGAGAGTCGATGTGCGTATATGTGGTTCAGAGCTTGTATGTAGGAAGTTAATGCTTATCTTTTCCATTGATGTCAAAGGGGGAGAAGAACAATGTGAAAAATATTTTTAGGGGAGAAGAGAAATTGAGGAAAAGAGTCAAAACCTAAAGGGGAGTAAATAAAGTTGTGTTGGTATTTTTCTAGCCATCACGCGCTTCAGCGTACTCATCCAGTATAAGTGGTTAAGCGCTTCCACCACGGAACTTGTGTTGCTGATATGTGGTTGTCATTGATGCTTTCCGTTCCAATACTGCAGCGGTCGCATAGCTGCCTATGACAATAAGAAAATGTTTGCTTTCGGTATGAGCGCCGCGAAACGCCGAAGCCCGCGAAGCTGGTTTTGTTCTATACGTTGAAGATCAATTATTATGGTCTAAAGGCTGTTGAGAGTATCTAGTTCATCTACTAGAAGTTTCAGAGGTTCGCATGAAAATTTGATTGTGCTATGAACAATTGTGTTCTAACAGTATTTCTGTGGTTTTTGATTGAATTTTATGTGATTCTGGTAATTTTTGTTGCTACGGATGCTTCTCTATTAGTTCTTGTTGCTTGTGGATGCTACTAGATCATTCTCTATCTTTGTTGTATGCCCACATTGATCGCTTTTATGGTCAAAGTTTTCTCGCGAGTGTTTCCGGGTTCTCTGCGTTCTTCGAATGACATGATGGTTGTAATGTTGTGGTGATCCCTTGAAGATTAAAATTTGAATGTTCTTGCAAGACCTCAAGGATATTGTTTCGCTGCATCATAATATTAAAATTTCAGATGGTGTATGATTCGCGATTAAAAATTTATTTGTGTAAATTTAAATGGCATTAAACTTGTTTGATAATTTCTTTGGTCATGAATTCCGTTAATGTAACTTCACGTTGCAGATATATAAGATGTTTGCTCTGATCGGTTAGTCGGCGGTGGTGTGAAGGAAAGCCAAAAAAAGAGAAAGTGTGTGAAAATTGATTTATTCATTCGATTGCAGAGCAGAGTGTGAAGAAGCTTGAGCAAAGTGTGAAGAAGGTTTTATGTGCTTAACTAGAACTGTAACCAGGCTTGTGTAGAAACTATTTTCTCAGTTCATACCCTGCAGATCTAATCCGTATTTCTCTTCTTTGGGTAGTGATCCCTCTTGTATTTGAGTAGTGAGCTCTAGGAAGTGTGCCTGAATGCATGTGCATTCCCATTATTTTTCATTATACTTTTAACAGGGTATAATATTGTGGACTAACATCCACCGTGGTTTTTCCCCTAACAGGGTTTCCACATAAAAATCTTGGTGTTCTCTGTGCTTTTGATGTGTTGATTGTTCATGGTTTATTGTTCATTCATCAGATCTAAGATTAAGTTAAGTAAAGTTTGAAAAGTTTAAATATTCGATGACAACTGATTCACCCCCCTCTCAGTTGTTTGTCCTTGTTTTTCCAACAGCTTCTCGAGCCCTTTATATTTATTAAATTACTGGACCCTTCTATTCCCAATGATTGCTTGTAGCAATTCCGTATGCAAAAAATTATATGACTTAAGTTATTCATTCATATTCTATTTTGTGGTTTAGTTGGTAACAAATGTCAAGTTCACATTTGTTTTTGCAATTATGTAGGTCCTTAGTCACAAGTGGAAATGGGAGTTGTGAACTCATGGAATAGATCCACATGGCGATATCTCATATGATTTTATGCATCCACAGGTTCGATGAGGTGGACCCCAACTCAGGTTGTAGACTCATGGAAATGTGACATGTGGCCTTGTCAATGCCATGATGGTTGATACATCTGATCTTTTCAAAAGATTTCCACTTTATGGGTCTATGCAAATGACATGGAAATTTTCTATTGGTTTGAATTTTTAAAGTACTTCAACTTCCAATCATAAGTATTTTCAAACTTGGTCAATTTAAATAATGATTGTCAATTCTGCTCACATTTTTGAAGATCAATGATTTGTTTTCAAAGCTTGAAGAATGGTTAGTAGAAAAGTTTTGGTTCATATGAACAAGCACTAATATTAGAAGTGACTATTTACAGTCTGATTTATTAATGGATTCTCTCAATAAATACTACCATGTGATCATTGAGAGAGTCATTTTATATTGCACAAAAATTGGGAGAAAATTCTAGCTATCTGGCAACTTTAGTGATGAACTCTAGGGTTTCCTGTGCAATAAATAATCATTACTCTATTTAATGATCTCTAGCGATTCCAAAAGGCATCTTGTAATTGATTTTAATTGCTTCTATGGGTTGTGTCATGGAGAATCATATCTTGTAATGGACTCAGTCCCACTTGTAACTTATTATAAAAGTGAGAAGTGAAATGTAATTGTAAAAAGTCATGTGTCATGTGATTTTATTCTAGAGCTTATGTGTTCACTTTTCTATATAAGGGACTTTTTTTCTTTGAAAAGGGTTTCAAATTAGGGTTCTAAATTTTGACCAAGGAAGAAGGCTCTGTACAAAAAGTGTTGAATGCCAAAGGTGAAGGTCTATGTTAGTTATTCATTACTTGACAATACTCCTATATTTTGAAACTATTGTTGATATGAATATATACTAATACTACAATTGTCTCCAACTGTGAATGATAATGTTCCTTAAGATGAGTAATTAAGGGTTATATAATATTTTCATGCATATTTTGTATTTAGAATTAGTCTAATGGTTTGTTGTTTGTTCAAGGGATACAATAAATGCTTGCCTTAAATTAATAGGAATGTTATGTACTTCTAATGGATTACTAAGTATGGTTGTAGGCTTATGCAGGTTATATTATTAGAAGGTGATAATAAATCAGATGACCATCAAAATATGTTTTAGTTATGTCATATATAATGCATAATATATGAATTTGTAGCCCTAGACAGACACCAATATTGCTTTGTTTTCTTCCCCTATCCTATTTTTTTTTTTAAAAATTATTAACCATATTTTTTTTTTTTTTTGTGTTGTATTAGTGTTTGTAATGCCCTCCCGAGAATAAGCTAATAAATTTCAACTAAATAACTAAATTTAAGAAGAAATGAACAACTTAAACTTAGTTAAGAATTTCCTTAATGATATAGATATAAAAGAATAATGTTGAAAACATGTTTGCAACAATTAAACAAAGGAACATTTTACAAGTTAGATTTATTCATTACTAACCCATTAATTGATCTTATAAGAACGAATAGAGAAATATTAATGTTAAAAAAGAACATGCTTATGCTAACAACAGATTACAAATGTCCCTTAAGGGATTATCATCATTAATATATAAAGTAAAATACAATATCAATACTAATTCATGAGCATGATTATTAATTTAAACATTATTGTTTTCATATATATATATATTTACATTCTCTATCTTGAACGACAATGTAAGTTTATTTTATTCAAGTTAGATATTACCTATACTAATTCAATAATCTAAATAACAAGCAAGAACAAAGACATGATAATGTTAACTAGTAACATAACATCAACTACTAATGTCACTATTAATCACAATGTCAATATAAATACGGAAAAACAAAAAGAAATTTTAGTGTTTCATCATTAAATATATTCACTAATAAACATAAGGATTGATATTAATACATATACATATACATATATGACCACTTATTCTACCAAACATAAAAGAGAGTTTATTTTAAGATTAATACAGAATATGAATCACACATTACAAGATCCTTTAACAGAGTGTATATATATATATACATCCATACTGTCAAACTAAGCAGAGTAATTTTATTTGGAAACAATAAAACAAATTTATATAATCAAACTTATATTGAAACATATAAATATTTTCAAGCATATATATGAGAACACTCGAACCGTGCATAAGATGAAAAGTCTATTTTCAGATACTAATACGCGATGGTTACAAATTGAAATGCATAAACCAAGATGTTAAACAATAGTTAAAATGATAATTACAAATTATTGGAAGATTGAAAATGCATGAAACAAAGATGGTTACAGATTGAATCGCATATGAAAAATTGAATGCAAGTTGATAACGAAGAAATAACGTTGCAGTGACTATAGACTGCATTGGTCTTAATCGACCTCAACCATCTAGAAGACATAGCAGAAGCCGTGGAAAACTCATTTAGTTTGAATAAGGCGATTAATTAAAACTACACGATTATTGCTGTATACTTTTGCCATCATTTATTACGCCGAAGGCGTGTCCCTCTATGAGCTTTAGAAGCTCAGTTTTACCATCGACGGTTGAAAAGCATGGAGGCGCTCGGCAAGGTTCTCCATCTATCGATAACCGTTGATGCTTTATCTGTTCACGTTTTTCCATTTATCACGTATTCATTGTGGGTCCCTCATTTGACCATTTCGGTGTGGCCAGGCATCTACGGCTACAAGCATTTAATGCCATTGTTTCCGGAGACTAATTTTGCTGAGAGGGATCCTGTTGCGATAAACACAGTAAATTTTCTAATATAACTGAAGATGACAAGCGATTCTTGAGGAAGCGTAAAGGAGGAGAAAAAGACCTACACACCATTACCAGCGCTCCTCTGTCAGTTAAAAACGTTGTGACAAGATTGCCTACTCAAATTAGCCATTAAAGACATGTAACTCTTTTTAACTTCTGCAGGAGAAACAGCAGTATGACCTGTGAGCATGACCGCTCTGATCTTCCTCTTTGAGATGAATGCACGAGAACCAAAATTGAATCTAGTTTAGTGTGTTCAATTTGATTGGATGAATGCGGGAGAATCAAAATTTCCCAATGGGCAATCAAAGCAAATGCGAAAACGATTCACACAGGAAAGGGCAGAAGATTGCAATATTTTCACTAGGATTACGAAAGGCATGACAGACAAGAACCCCCAAAACGCTATAAAGGAACAAAGAGCTGAGCGAATAGAGTAAAATGGGAAACTAAAAGAATTTTGAAATTGGGTGCAGGTGCATAGAAGAAGATAAAGATACTCATATAAGGAGGCCTTTCAATGCAGAAGAGAATGAGATCTAAGGAGGTGATCATCAAAGTAATCAGAAGGGAAAAGTGGTCAAAATGGCCACCTGCATGACGGGAGGGTCTACCAAATATTCTTGACCAATATGGTGCAGTTGTTAGGCAGGAAAAGTTGGGGTCATTTACTAACTGAAAACCTTGTCAAGAGGGAAAAAAGGAGGCGGTGAAAAGAGCGATACCCACCATAGTGAAATCTCCATCTTTGTCACAGGGTTCTTCTAAGTGTATCGTGAAACTAAACAATCTTGAATACATTCAAAGCATTGATGGACAAATTCTTAGTAGGCTGCTGCTATATACGCACACCTTCCTCCTCCCTTTCCACACAACTCATTCCCAATTTCTGTTTTCCTACGTAGATCAAATGCCTTCCTCACAAGCTAATTTTGTTCCTCATAATGGAAGCCATATTCCCAAGATCACTTGTTGACTCTATCAAGTCTCCATTTACATTCCATTCTACTCACTGCTTCTTGACACCACTCTGCATCTTAGTATTTCTTTTTGTTCACCATCATGTTGTGTGTTATAGATCATTTGCATAGTGGTTTCAAATCAGATATAATGGCAGAGTGTTCAAATTTGTGTTAGCTAAATGAGGGCAGTAACTGATGGAACTTGGCAGCGATCTTTATTCCAACATATTTCAAGTTTGTTGTTGATGTGGTTGTGAAGAAAATTGTGCACATTTCTCAAAGCCCTGGGCTACACTCTGCTTTTGAGAGGTATAATTATTGTGTTTTCTTCAGGTCTTGGCCTGTAAATATTTGTATACAGTAGGAAGAACCTTACATGCACAGAATCGTGGGCTCTGAGCAATGGAACCATAGTGAAATCTGCCCCAAAATAGGAACATTGGAACAGGGTATGGACATCCATCAAAGCATAAAGAATAGAGGAAATTTATCACATTTTGCAGTTGCAACTACCCTGGTGGACATGTATGCTCTCAAAATATTTGAATTAATGAAGCACTCTGGAACATATCCAAACATTATAAGCTTTGCTTCTGTTCTATAAGAATGCAGCCAACCATGCAGATTTAGTGGATGAGGGTTGTACATACTTCAATCACATGAGTAACCCTTATTGCATTACACCTACAATTGATCATTAAACCTGTGGGGTTGTGTGGATGTGTTTTCTGGATGACTGTAAATCTCAATCTAATTCTTAAACTCTCATTTCATATATATATGTGTTCTCATATCATACGCATATCAATGAAATGGGTATTTAGCAGTTCAACTTGTTAAAACTATAAATTTAGTGAATATATATTTACCTTTGTATTATATCCATACAATATACATGTATTGAAGAAAAATAAAAATCTTGCGAATATACATATCCCTTCTTATATACACATATATCTAAGTGGGTATTCAATAGTCCAAACTTCTAGGAAACTTTTCAGCACTAAAGAAAACTATAGATCTTGTAATTGTATTCAATTTTCTTAAAGACTCAATAAAATTTCCTACAAGTGGTATTGTTGAATATTCATTTCATTGATATACATATGGGCACAAGTCTTTAAGTCTATGTTTGTGCATATGCATGTGTATAATATGTATATCTATTGGACCTTGTGATTAGCGTACACAATATGTTCAAGGCTTTCATAGAATCGTTGTAAGTCTATTATTTTGTTTTCTTCAGAGTTGGGTAGAATTTTTAACAAGTCTTATTGTTGAATATCCATTTCATTGCATATCCATATAAGCTTAGAGTACATATGGTAGGCTTCACGACTTTTTTTGAATCTTTGTAAGTATGGTTTATAATTTTATTCAGTACTAGGTAGAATTTCTTACAAAGTCTTATTCCTAAATACCCATTTCATTGATATGTCTAGATTTGTGTGTGAATAATGTGTATGCACATTGGGACTTGTAATTAGAGTACACATAAGATCTTTGATAGAATCCATGTTAGTTTGGTTTATGAAGATTGATATATATAAACACATCATATACATTTCTACACATATAATTTGTATACACATAAGATTTTGTGTATATACTTGTAGTTTGCTTTAGGGCATGATTAGATTAACTACAAGAATGATTCCTTATTATAGATTTCCTTGATATTTCTCAAAAGAGGCACCTACTCAAATGTAGAGGGGGTGACACACCTTGTTGAACAATATGTAATGTAAGTGGAAAACAACACCCTTGTATACATTGTGGATATCACTTGGCTAGGGAGAGAACACATGGTTTAGTAGCCTTGATAGGAAATTATGTCTACTTTTGAATATCTATTTGATTTAAAATTTAAATCCACATCTACATACGTGCACACACACATTGGGTCCTATGGTTAGTTTAGATTGGTTAGTTTGGTAGAAATCATAATGAGTTTGGTTTCTAAATACACATTTTATTGATATGCATATAACATAGGCTTATATGAACATATACATGCATATATTCTCATTGATACAACATGTACACATTGAAGTTATAATGTACTTATCTTTACTTTAGGGCTTCAAAGGATTATGTGTAAATCTGGTCCTAAATTCTTCTTTGATTGATATCCATATAAACCTTTACATGTGCACTTCTAGAGCATGTGTACAAATCTGATCTTAAGAATAGAGTACACAACTTACTTATCTTAATAATATAAGAAATAAAGGATGCTAACACATCAATTTAATTATTTTCACCCCATAGTTTTCTATATTAACAAAAAAAATTGTATAATAATATTATACTAGTAATCACACCTTAGTGTACAATAGGTACGACGAAGAGATGTGGAAGGTCATTTTAAAAAAGGTCTATTTTTTGGGTACATTTGTGCAATAATGGTCTCAATGAAGAAGTGATATGCATCCATTTACAAGGACCCAAACATGAATGAAACAAAATCTTTGAATTGGGAAAATAATTGTAGTGGGCCATCTCACACCACCTTACCCACGTCTTTTTCCATAGGCACAGATTCACTTGTCAAGCTACTCTTATGTACATAACTTGTACTAGATATCACAATGCCATCTAGAGGAATTCTTTCGCTAGCTTTTCATAGCCAAAATGGTGTTAATTTCCATAGCCTTAACATGCACTTTTTCCCTTGTTCTCTCGACCACAACTGATATAGCCTTTCGGGCCTATACAAAAGTGAAAGGCTTCATTCACATGGACTTTAAGGTTGATCTCTGCATTGTGCCTACCAACTACGCTTCATTGAATCCGATGTCTCCTTTGTGCAATATTTTTGTGAATGGATGAGAATGCTCTCATTGTCTTGCAGAACTTCTCTAGCACTGCATGGATGAGAATGGGTATAAGGAAAATAATGGCATAATGTAATTTAAGACTCCCAAAAGTGTAAAAAAAATGTAAAAAAGAGAAGTGAAAAAAATATATAGTGGGTTAATCACAATGGATTCAAACCAACAAACATGACATAACTTAGTAGATATTCAATGAAAATGACATGTCCTATGAAATTTCCAAGTGTTCTCAGGTCCCTTGGCCCTCTCTCCTATAGAAATTCCACCTTCCCAATTAGTACAATTGTGAATGACATCACATGTTGTAGTTGCAAATGTTGGTATAAGAGCTCTATAATAGGGTATGGCATCTATCACAACATAATGGAAGGAGTTTTTTTAGATGTTATAGATGCAACTTTAACTATTAATATCTCTTCTCTCAATATCTATTTGTTTTTATCTCTCTTATTTGTCTCTCCCTCTCCCTCTTAGTCTCTCTATCTACCCCTTCCCTCTTTGTATATCCCTCTCTTTGTTCTTTAAGTCTCACTCTATTTTTTCCTCTATCTCCTTACCCCCCTCTCTCTCTTGCTCTTCCTCCCTCTATCTCTCCCTCTCTCTATTGCAAACATAACATGAGCCTGTTGTTAATGGAGTTTAATTATCTTCCTCATTCAAAGGTTTTGGTTTAGACATGTTTGGATCCCTATAAAAGGATGTATAGTTGATTTGAAGCTCACTTCTCCGTTGAGACCTTTGTTGCACAAACACTATCATTTGCTAAAGGACCTACCAATTGACCTCATGTAGTGCAAAATGTTTGCAAAAAATAGACTATTTTTTTTCCTAATTGAACTTCCACACCTCTTCGGCGTACCCATTGTACACCAAGGTGCGATTGCTAGTTATTACGCCGAAGGCGTTCCCCTCTATGAAGTCTGTCCGGGCTTCTTCAAAATCAATGGCGTGCAGTAGCGGATAACAGATGCAAGATGATGGAAATGCATCTGACCGTTTGTCATGTCGGTTTGCTTTATCTGCTCACGTTTTCCCATTTATCACATATTCATTGGGGGTCCCTCCTTCGACCATTTCAGTGTGGCCAGGCAATTCTAGAAGTTGCAATGGCTATAGATAGGGCGATAGATGCGAGGTGCAAGGTTGGTTCCTGGGGAGAGGATTGCAGCCATCACACTCAATGAAAATTCCCTCCCCCCCGGTGACTTGGGGGAGTGTCCAGTTGTTCTCACATTGGTCGCGGTCTTCAGTGTCCCGAGCTGGCCTGCCAATGAGCGGATCCTTAGTGCCAGTGTCCAATGTGAGAAGCTGTGGTTGGTGTTGGTGAGTAAGGCCAGTGAGTAAGGATCTCCTCCATTTGGATCTGCTCCATTCGTACGATAGTCCATTTGCGAGACATTATACGATAGTAGGTGAACTTGATGGGGATTGGGTTGGAGCCCTTCTCGTATATGGATATATAGGGTGCATCACGGTCATACGAAGCATTGATTCCCAACTTGTTCGTGTTAGGCATCTGCATGCGGTCGGGTGCATCACACCAGTTTGAAATCCCACCCACACGGCTCCAAGCATTTAATGCCATTGTTTGAGGCGACTATTTTGCTGAGCGGAATCTTGTTGCGATATAAATTTTTTAATATAACTGAAGGTAACAAGCGATTCTTGAGGAAGCGTAATGGAGGAGAAAAACACCTACACACCATTAACAGCACTCCTCTTTCAGTTAAAAACGTTGTGACAGGATTGCCTACTCAAATCAGCCATTTAAGACATGTAACTCTTTTTCAACCTCTGCAGGAGAAACATCGGTATGGCCTGTGAGCATGACCGCTCTGATCTTCCTCTTTGAGATGAATGCGCGAGAACCGAAATTGAATCTGGTTTAGTGTGTTCAATTTGATTGGATGAATGCGCGAGAACCAAAATTTCCCAATGGGCAATCAAAGCAAATGCGAAAACGATTCACACAGGAACTGGTAGAAGATTGCAATATCTTCACTAGGATTACGAAAGGCACGATAGACGAGAAGAACCCCCAAAATGCTATAAAGGAACAAAGAGCTGAACGAATAGAGTAAAATGGGAAACTAAAAGATTTTTGAAATTGAGTGCAGGTGCATAGAAGAAGATAAAAATACTCAGATAAGGAGGCCTTTCAATGCCGAAGAGAACGAGATCAAGGAGGTGATCATCAAAGTAATCAGAAGGGAAAAGTGGTCAAAATGGCCACCTGCATGACGGGAGGGTCTACCAAATATTCTTGACCAATATGATGCAGTTGTTAGGCAGGAAAAGTTGGGGTTATTTACTAACTGAAAGCCTTGTCAAGAGGGAAAAAAGGAGGCGGTGAAAAGAGCGATACCCACCATAGTGAAATCTCGAGCAGTAGGGACAATTGCTAGCATTTTTTATGCTGCTGCCACTAGTAAGCGTTACAACTATTCAGAGGTGTGGAAAGGACAAACATGGAGCCTTTCAGCTTTCTACATTGGCAACTATGGAGATTATTTCCCCTGCCCCGCTACCCCCAATCAAGTGCCTTTCCAAAGTAACGGAAGGGGATTCTCGTGATAAGATCTACTACTCAGACACACTTACCTAATCCCGCCAGATAAAAGATTGCCAGCCGTATCCACAACTGCCCTATCTATTCTATGGGGGTCGGGGAATAGAATGTATTGGTTGGGCCTTTCACGCCAGTGGTACAGGAGAATCAATTGTTCATTAATAAAGAAGATGTGCCAGCTCAGCTCATGGTATCACTATCCGATGATGAATAGGAATAAGATGTAACAATGAAATTTGCATACCAATGCAACTCAGGTTGAGTTATGGGTTTATGTTCTGATCAGTGTGTATGATGACGCGACACACTTTTGTATGGTCTCATCTGTCAGCCATCTTACAAATGCATCCAATATGACAGAAAAAAAAAATCAAAACCATGCATACTACTTTATTTGTATATTTCAATTATCTCAGCCAAAAACATTTTAGTTCAAAAATAACAGTATCAAATAACCTGAAAAAGATGTTATCTCATGGACTGCAATGATTGCAGGATATGTACAAAATGGATTTGTTGAAAAGGCTTTAGAAACTTTCGAGCAAATGCAATTGGCAGGTGTAAAGCCAAATTCCACAACCTGGGCCAGTATCCTCCCTTCCTGTGCCAAAATGGGAGCGTTGGAACAGGGTATGGACATCCATCAAAGCATGGAAGGAGGATTTTGGTAGACATGTATGCAAAATGTGGAAGCATAGAAAAGGCACGTGAAATGTTTGACAGAATGCCTCACAGAGAGGTTATCTCATGGAATGCAATGATTGCAGGATATGCACAGAACGGATTTTTTTAAAAAGATTTAGAAACTTTAAAAAAAATGCAATTGGCAGGTGTAAAGCCAGACTCCGCAACTTATGCAAACATTCTCCCTGTCTGCGCGAAAATAGAAGCATTGGAACAGGGTATGGACATCCATCTAAGCATAAATAATAGAGGAATTTTATCAGATTTTGCAGTTGCAACTACCCTGGTGAACATGTATGTAAAATGTGGAAGCATAGAAAAGGCACGTGAACTGTTTGACAAAAATGCTCCAAAGATATGGCATCTCATGGAATGCAATGATTGCAGGATATGCATAATATGGATTTTGCCGGGATGCTCTCAAAATATTTGAATTAATGAAGCGCTCTGGAACATATCCAGACATTATAAGCATTGCTTCTGTTCTATATGAATGCAGCCATGCAGATTTAGTGGATGAGGGTTGTACATACTTCAATCACATGAGTAACCCTTATTGCATTACACCTACAGTTGATCATTAAACCTGTGGGGTTGTGTGGATGTGTTTTCTGGATGACTGTAAATCTCAATCTAATTCTTAAACTCTCATTTCATATATATACATCTTCTCGTTTCATATGAATATCAATGAAATAGGTATTTAGCAGTTCAACTTGTTAAAACTATAAATTTAGTGAATATATATTCCTTTTTATATTATATCCATACGATATACATGTATAGAAGAAAACTAAAAATCCTGTGAATATACATATCCCTTCTTTTATATATATAAAAAAGTGGGTATTCAATAGTCCAAACTTCTAGGAAACTTTTCAGCACTAAAGAAGACTATAGATCTTGTAATTGTATTCAATTTTCTTAGAGACTCAATAAAATTTCCTACAAGTGGTATTGTTGAACATTCATTTCATTGATATACATATGGGCACAAGTCTTTTAAGTCTATGTTTGTGCGTATGTATGTGTATAATATGTGTATATATTGGACCTTGTGATTAGCATACACAGTATGTTCAAGGCTTTGATGAAATCCTTGTAAGTCTATTTTTTTGTTTTCTTCAGTGTTGGATAGAATTTTTAGCGAGTCTTATTATTGAATATCCATTTCATTGCATATCCATATAAGCATGTGTATGTATGTCTCTACCTATTTATATTTATATGTATACACATTTTATTGATATGCCTATAACATAGGCTTATATGAACATATACATGTATACATTCTCATTGATACAACATGTACACATTGAAGTTATAATGTACTTATCTTTACTTTAGGGCTTGAAAGGATTATGTGCAAATCTGGTCCTAAATTATTCTTTGATTGATATACATATAAACCTATACATGTGCACTTCTAGAGCATGTGTACAAATCTGATCTTAAGAACAGAGTACACAGCTTGCTTATCTTAATAATATAAGAAATAAAGGATGTTAACACATCAATTTAATTATTTTCAGCCCATAGTTTTCTATATTAACAATTATCTTTGTATAATAATATTATACTAGCAATCACACCTTAGTGTACAATAGGTACAGTGAAGAGATGTGGAAGGGTTCTATTTTTTGGGTACATTTGTGCAATAATGGTCTCAATGAAGAAGTGATATGCATCCATTTACAAGGACCCAAACATGAATGAAACAAAATCTTTGAATTGGGAAAATAATTGTAGTGCCACCCCACACCACCTTACCCACGTCTTTTTCCATAGGCACAAATTCACTTGTCAAGCTACTCTTATGTACATAACTTGTACTAGATATCACAAGGCCATTTAGAGGAATTCTTTCGCTAGCTTTTCACAGCCAAAATGGTGTTAATTTCCATAGCCTTAACATGCACTTTTCCCCGTTCCCTCGACCACAATTGATATAGCCTTTCGGGCCTATACAAAAGTGAAAGGCTTCATTCACACGGACTTTAAGGTGGATCTCTACATTGTTCCTACCAACTACGCTTCATTGAATTCGATGTCTCCTTTGTGCAATATTTTTGTGAATGAATGAGAATGCTCTCAGTGTCTTGCATAACATCTCTACAACTGCATGGATGAGAATGGGTATAAGGAAAATAATGACATAATGTAATTTAAGACTCCCAAAAGTGTAAAAACAATGTAAAAAAGAGAAGTGAAAAAAATATATAGTGGGTTAATCACAATGGATTCAAACCAACAAACATGTCATAACTTAGTACATATTCAATGAAAAATGACATGTCCTATGAAATTTCCAAGCATTCTCCCTTGGCCCTCTCTCCTATAGAAATTCCAACTTCCCAATTAGTACAATTGTGAATGACATCAAATGTTGTAGTTGCAAATGTTGGTATAGGAGCTCTATAATAGGGTATGGCATCTATCACAACATAATGGAAGGAGTTTTTTTAGATGTTATAGATGCAACTTTAACGATGACGGATCTTCTGACCGTCTCCTCGACCTTTGACGACCTTCTTTATATCCCTCTTTTCTCTTGTCCCTATCTTTGTCCCGACCTTTTCATCCTCTTGTTCTCCTCTTTCTATTGTAAACATAATTACGTTTGCATGACCGACGTCTCCTTCTATCTGGTTTTGGTTTATGTTTGATCCCCTGTTGATTTTGTTGATTTGAAGCTCACTTCTCCATTGAGACCTTTGTTGCACAAACACCATCATTTACTAAATGGCCTACCAATTGACCTCATGTAGTGCAAAATGTTTGAAAAAATAGACCAATTTTTTTCCTAATTGACCTTCCACACCTCTTCGGTGTACCCATTACACACCAAGGTGCGATTGCTAGTTATTTTCATTTCATAATAAACACATGAATGAATATATGCCGTCGAATTGATTGGGGGATTAACAAGAACCGTTACAAAAAAAATTGCTTAAACATGAATACTGATCAAAATGTTTAGAAATAAAAAGGAAGACAAGGTAACGATTGTGAACTGTGAGGATCATAGAAAACATGGCATATCTAGTTATCTTGATTTCAATAAAGTTTAGATGAAGGCATTTCCATCATCACCATTTGTTGGTCTTTTACTACTCTACACTTCACATATATTAATGCCAACTTCTGTTGCTATTAAGAGATTGCTTTCTCATTTTATAATAGTCCAAACTATTGATGTATATAACTAAGTTCTGATAAATATTAACAAATAAATCTTTTTTATAAAAATATATCATTTTGTTTACACAAATTTACATTCCATTGATGCATTGATGCAATGACTGTACAAACATCTTATAAATTATTACATGAAAAAGATTGAGAAAAACTATAAGAAACTCATATGTCAAATTTCTTCGATAAATCTAAGTCATCTTCTAATACCTACAACCACCAAATAGAGCAACCCAGTCCTACTCTCCCTCCAACCACATGACTGATGCAATTAGGTCCACCCCCGAGTGGGAGACGACAATCCAAATGCCCAAAATAAAATAAAATCATAAAAAACATAAACCTTGACTTGCACATGAAGAATCCGGGTTCATGAAATTCCTACAAAGGGGGAGAAGGGTGATTCCCTTCCCTCTTGGGGAACATATGTTTATTCTCAACTTCACATACAACTCCATTCTTCAACAAAAAACTACCATCATCCATCTGAAAAACTAACCCTCCATTCACAACTTCCAACATCCAACACACTCCACAACACTGTTTCAAACCAACCTTCCATTTTCCATACACTATCCAAATCACAACTCCATTTTAAACATTTTTCTTTAATAAAAAATCTCCAAGAGAGGCTCCACGCCCTCCTCAACCCCAAACAAAGGAGGCTCTCAGCCCTTAGGCGAGATCAACTCCTTATTTACACCCATCACCCTTTTTACCCAACCTGACTCCTCACGAAACAAATATGTCAACAATTTTTACCACACTAACACAAACTATCGAGAATTTAATATCCGCACAAAAAATTCCAATAAGATATTAAGCATACCTTGGCTGCCCAAATTAGGATTAAAACAAAGTATTTGATCCTTTCTTCCAGCCCACGTTATCCAACCGGCCATTTCTGCCATCCATCTCCCTCTCCCTTCCCTTTAGAGAAGAAAATAATAAAAAGATTCAAAGAAGAAAACCAAAAATACTCAAGCCCATCCATTCTAATTCCCTCTTTAAAATAAATCCTAACTCTTCAATTTACCTCAATATAATATCTAAATAAAAAGATAATGTATTTCCCTCCATTTATAAATTGACATGAAAATCAAAATACACTCAAACATTAAACCCCCTTGACAAAAAAATAACATATAGCATTTAGATTTTTGTCTCCAATTCTTAAGGAACCTGGATTGCTGAAACATCTCATTAAAAACATTAGTATATTTTGGAAATCATAACCGAAACAATAAATATAAACATTAAAATTTCTAACATCAAATAATTATAAAATCTATCATATTGATTAAAAATTTAATTATCTTTACGAAGATTAAACATATAACCATAATACTTCATAATCAAGCTATTTTATTAAATGAACATATTATTTCATTTATAGGTAATTAAATATCTAAGCATACATATAAAACATTTATGTTCATAATAATAAATCCCTAAATCTGAAATCTCAACATCAACCATGTCCAAAACACCAAACTATATAAATATAAAGTCAAACCAAAATCTCTAGAATAATACTAGCTATTGCTCACAGTGTTTAGGCTACATAATTCACACCTGAGTTTAAGGAAGATAAGGAATGAAACAACTAATTTTCTATTCAACAATTGCTTATACATTTGTATAAAGTCATCTATCTGCTAGGTGCTGCAATATAGCCTTATTTTACATTCATATTCAACACCATGTAGGGAAACCCACCTAGGTTTTGCAAATCTTGAATACATATATTAAAGGTGGTTCTTTGATATTTTTCCAACAACATGAAGTCTTTGATGATAGAGCTTGGAAAACACTTAGAAGATTTTAGGAAATCAATTGGAGGAACCAACAGGAAGAAATTTTGTTGGAAAACTAAAAGAAAATTCTCAATTACTAGAATAAATAGAATGTAAAATAGAGGGGTCTGGTGAAAAATCAAAAGAAATGAAAAAAATAGTTAGTATTATTAGATGCTATACTTAATAGAAAGTTGGTAAGAAAAAATATTTTTAGATTTGGGTGTTGATATTATTATTATGCCAAAGAGAGTTTGGTAAGCATTTGGAGATATAAAACTACATGAGACACCCTAGGATTTAGATCTTGCAAATGAAACTCCCAAATGTACCTAGGTAAATGAAAAGATGTAGAAGTGGATATTATATAGATAAAAGTAAAACTAGACTTTAAATTCATAGACATACACAAATGAACCATTGACACATTTAATAATATTTTAAATATAGAATGCTTCGTGGATGATAATATATTTAATGTTGAGAAAGAATAATTAAAACTACAAGGAAAATAGAAAGGGGTATATATAGAAAAAATAATCACCAAGGATGGTGATGAGGAGAATGAAGAAGAAACCAAAGGACTATATACAATTGGGAAAATCCTAAGGAAATAATTTGATGGGGAACCCATCTCAAATAGTGAAATAATTGGAGAAAGTGGTGACTCATCAATTGCCACTGGTGAGGTAGTAGAAGCTTGGGAGTGGAGTGAACCAAAAAAGAGAGAGCAAGAAAGGTATTGTGAGTTAGGAAAATTTATAGCATAAGAAGAATACCTAGAATGATAGGGGATTGTATTATAAAAGAAGGATCCCCTCCACACAGGAAAATATGATATCACATAAGAGGAGGATCTCATACATAAATTCCTACATTATTTAGAATTAGGCAACCTTATAGGGTAATTGAAAGCTATGGAAATGATATTTAAGAATGAAGAACTATGAATGAAATCCCTAGACGACACACGAATACTACGGGTAATTCAAACTATGCTTTTAATAAAGTATTGCCAATGATTAAAAGAGTGACAACCTTTTTTGTAGATAAGGAAAATATGAAATTTGATAAAAGGAAAATATTAGCTATACCACACAAGGAGAAAGATGTGTGGAAGATAATTGAATGGATGGTCCAAGAAAGCAAATTATCATAAAAGCTTGTTATTTAATGAAGGTTGAAGGAAAAGATCCCATAGATCATGAAGAAGACCTAAAGAACTTGAATGTATAGATAGGAGAAGATGAAAGAAAAATGGTAGAAAAAATGAACCTTGAGTGAGGTGTGATGGATGATGAATATGGATAATCAAAGAGTAATAGGTTAATTTTCTAGACTACAACTAATATGCCACATAGTGCAAACCATGAAATAAAAGTTAAATTTAGTATTTTATTTGATTTATTATTCTATCATATTATGTACTATAAGTGCATGTGCATTAGATATATGTATGCTAGTATGGGCATTAGATATAATGTTAGATTGTTAGTGATTATATGTTACACCAGATTCTATCATTCATACCAAATTCATCTTTCTAGACCATTTATGAAAGGTTAGGCTTCTCTAGTTTGTAGTAAGGTTTAGGAAGCTTATTTCTTTGTGGTTGGATATAAAATCACTCTAATGATGCTATCACTCACAAAGTTTGAAGATATCCTCTTCACAATATTTGATGAAGTGATCTAATGTATTTATTTTGATTGGTCTATAAATGAGCCTATAAAGCCATATTGATTTTAAAAGGACTAAGTCCTAGTTATGTACCAAGAGCTATGTTATGTAGCTTGTTGTAACAATAAATGTTGGATATTATTTATGAATAAAAATGAATTGTTTTTAATAGCATCTATTTGACGAGTAATAATGAGTATTATTATTTATATTTTAAAGCATGGCCTCATGTATGTAATGTAGGGGTATGTATTATCATTGATCCATTATTGATCATTACACATTATTTCATCCATAATCAAACAATCTATCATCTTTCTCTACTCTCTTGTAGAAGACTATGTTTGGTTTTGTAGGTGATTATGGGGTATTAGACATCAATATAAGCTCTTACATGGTATCAAATCTCAAGATCTACAAACCCCTTCTTAGATTTGAGGGTGATTTGAGCATGAGATTTTTTGTGTGCATTTTGGAGAAAAAAGAATCTCATCATTAAGTTGAGAAGGCCCAAAAAACTCTATTTTCATGTAAAGCACTTCACATATAGGCAATTAATTTTTTTTTATTATCATTTTTAGAGGTCTTCATATTTTTGGTAGAACATTTTGTATAGTTATATGGAATCTATATGGATCCATATTGTATGGATTTGATAGATCATACATAGGTGAGTGTAGTTGCAAGTTGATAGAATCAATAAATATTATCTAGTGGAATCAACACATTCACTTTACACATAGTTGGTGTTAATTAGAGGTATGAATCAATTTTTAAATTAAAAGTATATATTTGAGTTTTATGATTTTTTAGAATAGTTGGTTGATTAGTCAATTATAAGGTTTATTTTCCCTTGGTCTGCTACAAACTTCGGGTGCTCAAATCCAACCTGATGTAGCAAAGCTATTGCAACCTTGCCACCTCCATCAAGCTCAATTCCATTGGTGTAGGAAAACACCACCTAAGCCTAGATAGTAAAACCTATCCCTACTTGATCTTTGTTGACAATAGAGAAACCCAATGGTGCCACCTATATTTGTTGCCAATGAGGGGGAACCACTTGTTCTAGTGGCCTGCAAAATTCCTTTTGATCACTTTTGCATCCAAAAGAAGCTATTTTTATTGGGAGCCATAACCTTTTAGCTAGGTATTAGATTTTTTACTTATATTTTTTGCAAAGATAGTTCCATTTAGTTTCTAGTGGTGTAGGTCTCATTATAAGATTTCTATATTGGTACCATTTATTTTTGGTTAAGGTTGGATCTCCTATTTTGACCTCTGAGCTAATAATTTTTTTCCTATTTATTTGATTTTTGTGATTCTTACAGCATTGGAAAGGTATTGAGGAGCTCTTTTAATATATCCATACACTTTTATATAAATTCAAACCTTGTTATATTTTATTTAATTTTTATAAGTATCACATTCTAATTAATAAATTGGAGAAGTTCTATATTTTTTGGGGGCTTCATTTTTAGTATTCATAATATTTGGGAGTTTCTACTTGGTATTGAAGGTTGTTGTCTTTGTAAATTTGGAGATATATCTTAGTTTACTATGGGTTTTTTATTTCATCCTTCTCTGATTATCTTAAAAAGGGGAAACTGTAAGAAATATAGAGATGATATCTTTAAACATCTTAGTTGGCTTCATCTTTTCCACATTTGTATGGTCTTGTTCCCCAATAAAGTACTCCTTGTAAGTAATTTATTTGGGTAGCTAAAAAGGAACACATTATAGGAGTAATTTCTCTACATGTTAATGATGCTACATGGAATATTATTGCACACATTAAGTGTCATCGTGATCTTTAGACCAAAATTTGGGAGATATATGAAGATATTGAAACACAACCAGTCCCAAATGATTCTATTTTATATAGTCTTGACCTCTGAATGCTTTAGACAATATACCATATGACCATGACACTATTAAGGAGTTTGATTTTATGGATCACTTTGCATCTTTAGATGATGATGATGATGATGATGAGGTTTCTTCAAAATCTCTTTCTCTACCTATATAGAAAATTGTTGATCCTCCACCTTCATTGATTCCTTATGTAGAATCATTGGTTGAGACTCCCCTCATTCCTACTTATTTAGTGTTTAATTCTACTTAGTAGAACCATTATAGTCTTTCAAATTCAACTTTGTGGGATGAGCACTTGATAGGCATATCAAATTTATTTTGCAAGTCCCATAAATCACAGATTTGGAGAACACACTTGAGGGTTATCTCTCCTCTTTGATATCAATTACAAAATAGCTATCATCACCCAATCATTATCTTTGGAGATTATTGTGATGACACCTTCAAATTTTGCAAACTTGATGTGCCTATATCTTTTCAATATGCCAACAAAGCCTAGGCTTACATCCTGCTAAATATGCCCCGAAGACCCTCTTTATTGATTAAAATTTTGCAACTCGGAGGTCATCTCGCAAATTCCTTTGGTAGAGTGTTTTTTGGTACATATGGTAGTGTGCATGTTCAATTTTACACCTCTTGGATGAGTTTTGGTTGGTTAATTAATCCTTTTCTGACTGCGACAAGGCCAAAATTGGTGTTCCAAAAAGTTTCAAATTTCAAAATTCTAAAGGCAACACATTTCTCATTTTGGTCTAAAACATCTCCCGCTCCATTTTCATAAAAAATGGAGGCCATTTAATACATTATTTTAATGTATTTCGGTTGCGGTGAACACGTCCGAGGGGCCTATCTACAAAGAAGGTAGTTGAATTTTGATGGCTGGGAGAAATTTGATTTGAAACCCATGTTCTAAATAATTGATTCTGGCCGTGTACAAAAAATCTCGGCTCCAGGGGTCATCGTTTGGCCTATAGGCATAATTAAAATTTGCATTTTTTCTAATGTTTCAAATGCATATGTTTAAAATATTTTGAATATTTTAAACATTATGCAAATGTGAAAAAGGAATTTAGGGAAAAAATAAAATACATTTCCAAATGTTTTCTATCAAAGCAAGTTTAATTCTTTCTTTTGATTGGCTGAGGATGGCAGCACGACAAAAATCATTGCCCATCGCCAGTGTTGAGAGGAAATGGAGAAACAAATCAGCGATGTACCCTTTCCAATGATGATGCTTTAGTTAGATAGGTGCATTTAATACTTCTTTGGCATTGATAGGTTTTCAATTCTTCCTAAGGTCTCCATCGCATATTGCTCATTCGGGAGGTTATTTGTTTTTAAAAACAACGATGCACTCATCTCACACGATGACAATCAAGGTGTAATTTTTATTAAATAAAATGAAAGCCCATCGCGCATCACTATTTGTGAGAGACTTCTTGTGATCAAATCAGCGATGGTTTTCATTTGAAGACACGTGAGTTGTAAAAAATACATTTTCAAATGTTATTATACAAAAAGAAAGTTAAATTTTTTCTTCATATTGGCTGAAGAAAATTCTCATGGATACAACAACTCTATCTCCGTCGCTCATCGCTAGTTCTAAATGAAAATGGAGGAGACAATCAACGATGGTCAAGTTTGAGCGATGGCTACCAGAAAACATGAAAGGGAAAATATAAAACATTTTCAAATGCTAATATAAAAAGCAAGATTAATTCTTGCTCCCTATTGGCTGGGTAAACTTTTGACAATTCACCACAATTCTCCAACTCTCATGACAGTATCGCTCATCTCCATTTTGGATGGGAGGAGTGAAAGAAAAAATGTGATGGCCTTTGTGTAGCGATGGATTTTGGGTAGCTTTATTAAAGTTTACATTGATAAAGGAAATTTTACAAATTTTATAAAATCAGCCTATCGCTCATCGCGGTTTTCACAAAAGATACTAGGGATAAAGCAATGATAATGTTTATCAAGCAATGACTTGTGCTTGGGTGCTAAAATTAAAATGTGCCACATGGAGGAGGATTTGGGGAAAAATTCATGTTTGTAATGGCTGCAAATGAAGAATGTAATCATGTTTTTGGAATTGGAACAGATTTTTGAATGCATGTACAAGCTAAAAAATGTCCTCAACCTCCAAAAGGATGCCTCAACCTTTTCTCATGCCTGGGAAGGAATTTTAACCACATTCTATGCATTCTTGGTTGCTTGTGAGCCAAAAAATGGCCTGTAGATGCATTTCACAATTTTCTATTTTGTATTTCTATTGTTGGGGCAATTGGGTCTTGTTTTAACTTGCAGGTGAAATGTTAGATCAAATGCAAAGTAAATTGAAATATCTGAAGGTTAAAATGTAACATTGAAAGGCATTTTTAATAGCTTGGTGAAATGGATTTTAACCTGGAGGTTAATATTTTTCACTGATAAGTGAAAATAAAGCCAGTGAGTTTTAATAGCGAGGTAAAATGTTTACACGAGATTTTTCAAGTGAAGGCAAATAACAAAGGTGAGATAAATAAAGTGCAGAATGTATTCTTTGTTGGAGAGGCTGTTATTGATCAATGAAGCTGAGTGATGCCAAGTGTCTATTGAGGATTTCCATTTAGGGTTTTGTATTTTCCTTAAGTGGGATTTTTTGTTTCATTTGCAATGGATTGCTTATTCTTTGGTCTGACGGGAATACTTTTTTGTAACAAGGTCTCACATGAATGTGTTGATTTCAAGTTTCTAGATGAGACTAAGTCATGTAATGGAGAATAACATTAATGGCATTGTCATATTTGTATGTAATTGACATAATCTTCTGAGCTAGTTATCTCCACAGTGCACATTGTATGGATTTTAAATATGAGTAATCAAAGATTGCAAATATTTTTCTTCTTGTCTTTCCTTGAATGTGTAGACACCGAAATTTGGTCTAAGCCTGCGACTTCAATATTCTTCATAATTCGTATTTTTCATGGTCATGATTAAATAATGTCAATTATTTAATTATTCTCTATAGTCTTCATTTCTTCTATTAATTAAATAATAACATTTAATTAATTCACACTCCTTTCTTATTTTATCCTGATTAGTTAAAATAAATGTTTTTATTTTAATTAAGCAAGTTACTAATTAACCTTTATCTTTTAACAAACAAACAAAATTCTTACACAAATTTACTCTTTATCATATCTCAACTATAATTAAATAAATTCATTATTTATTTAATTATTCATTTAAAATCCCTTCATCACTTAATTAAATAAATCTTATTTATTTAATTATTCTTCTAATATCAAATCTTGAATTAAATGAATTATTTAATTCATGAATTCTATTTTAACGCATTCCTCTATATTTAGATAATTGTGTGAGTTATCTATATTCTCCACTTTTACTCTTTTTGACTCTAAAGATCTATTCCAAATCAGCCATTAACTCTTGATTTAATATCTCAAGGAAGCGCTTCCTATAACTTCGTCAAACCATTCAATCATCCAATTCTAACTCATTTTGCATGTACATGTAGATTAATTGCATTCCCATTTTAATTAATTAAACCCTTGTGCATGCATCTCTAACAAGAGTTGCTTTATCCATCTCTACCCTTTGTCATGCAAAGATAATTTTCCATTTCTTCTATTAATTAAATAATCTTAATTTCATTTAATTAATTCACACTCCTTTCTTTATTCTATTTGGATTAATTAAATAAATGCTTTTATTTAATTATGTTACTAATTAACCTTATCCTTTGTCAAATTCAAACAAATTTTATTTAATTTACTCTTTAATTTATTTCAACTATATAATTAAATAAATTTCTATTTTATTTCCACTATTCATTTAAATCCTCTTTCATCACTTAATTAAATAAATCTTATTTATTTTAATTATTCTTCAAATATCAAAATCTTGAATTAAATGAATTCATTTAATTCATGAATTTTATTTCTTAATGTTACCCCCATATCTAGATATCATAATTGTGTGAGTTATCTAAGTATTCACTTTTACTTGACATCTATTTTAATCGGTTAGTTAACTCTGGATTAATGTCTGAATGGATTTCACGAGTAATCTATTTTTCATATCATTCAGTCATCTAGTTCTAACTCAATTGCGTGTACATGCATATTAATTAAATATTCCTAGTTAATTAATTAAATCTTGTGCGTGCATTCAAACAGAGAGTTGCTTTAATCCATATTTATCTTTGTCATGCAGAGATAATTCTTCTGTTTTCGAATACCAAACTTGAAGATTAAATCATTTATTTAATCTTTAATTCTATTTCTAATTTATATCACTCATGTCATTACTAAATGTTATCAGAATGCATGACTAATTAGTCAATCTCAACCGTCCGTTGATCTTTCAATCTTGGCCTGTCGTTCGAATAATCAATTTTCTATAAATTGATCTGGTCTTCATCATTCCAATCTCTCTCAAAATCTTATGACTTTTTGGAGCACCTATCTTGAATCTTCGATGTTTTGCTAAATCATTATCATAGGCTATACTTGCACGAACCTTTGAAAATATGAGGGCAATTATACTACTACAAGTGAAACGGAGAAGGACAACGGAGATAAATCATGGAAGAATGTAGATTGGGTGAGATTGTTTCTTTATTTATGTTTTGAATTCCTTTGTACTTTGTTGATATAACTTAGATTGCATTTAGATTTGTATTGCATGTTTTCTCTGATCTGTTTCTTTCTGCATTTTCTAGACGTTACAAAATGTCTATTTAGTGTTATTACTTTCATTCAAAGAATGAATTAAATTATATCAACACAGATAGAGGTTTATGCAACTATTTACAAGGATTAATAAGTATGATTAGTTGAGTTTCTAGTATCAATGGTGTAAGGCATCATCTAGTAGGCAGGGTTATGATAGAATAAATGTTGTGTTGAATTTTAAAGTTACATGGTTTAGGTGACTCCACCTTGGAATATGGCACTAGTCTCTTAATGTTGCAGTTTCCTAAGAATTATGTGGCAAATACAAATTTAAATCAATTTACTTATCTATCTTAGTGTAATTGTGTGTGAAATTTAATGAATTATATCTCTCATGTTTAATTTGGACATTGCCATGAAGGTCAGCCAAACCTTTAAGGTATTGTGTTTTTTAAGCATATAAAGGAGAATTATCTGTTTACAGTATTTTGGATGCTTTGGCACATAAGTATCTATAAGCACACTATTGGGATCACCCTCTCGGATTTCATAGAGCCCAAAGTGCAGGGGAGAAAGATCTGATATCAATCTCCCGTTCGTTGGCCAAATCTCTCCTTGAATCTGACCATTAGGCTTGGCAGCCTTATAAGATTCAAGTCAATTGCAGATTTGAGCACCAATAGATTGGCGATTCTACTATGGAGCTTCAATATTATCCATTTGAAAAGAGTCAATCAGTTTGCTGATCTATAGTTTTGGGTCAGATGATCTAAGGACCTACATACTCGAAAGAGATTACTGCAACATTTCTTGCATATTCTTGAAATCTAGTGCTCTACTGGTGGAGAGAACTTAGAAATACCTAGATCTTGGAAGAAGCTTTCTGTTGCTTGAAGATCTTTTCCTCTTTCAAAGAGGTGGCAACTCTACATAACATTCTACATCATTAGAAGAGTTGGTTGCAACAGTTCTCATGTATTTTTCTATTGCAATATTTTTGTATGAAGGTTTTCAACAAAGGTTCTAGCTAATACTATCCCTTATTCAGTACTTTGAGGTATTAATAGAAAGGGAAATGAGAAAAAAGGATATTCTGAAAGAGATCTTGAAAATTAACCAGTTGTAGAGGGAATAAATTTTACTTACAAATATGTATTGCTGTCCTAGTTCTCCCTCTACAAGTTGTAATGTCATGCCTAAAACACAACCATGTCCTCAAAAGAAGGTGTTCACTAGTGAAAGATACGACCCTCTGGATTTTAGTAAAATCCAAGGTTATCCACATTCTGTCCCAAGAAGAATTAATGAATATTTGCCTAAGTTTAGAGGAGATCTTAAAAATTCAGCATCACAACATGTACAAGGTTTTATTGATTTAATTGAAGATTGTCAAATAATAGAAGAGGATGCTATCATGAAGTTTTTTGTAAGAACTTTAGAAAATAATATTGAGTATTGGTTTTCTAGTTTTCCAATGCATTCCATATGTTCATGGAAAGAGCTTGAGGTATTGTTTATGGATCATTTTGGTGAAGTGAATAATGAATGCTCATCTAACAAGAGAAATCTATATACCCAAGAAGAATCTGAAGAGAAATCTAAAAATAAGGTTGAACCTGTGTCATATATTTATGCATTGTGTGATATAGAAAGATTTGAGGGTGAATCCTTCTATGACTACCATGATAGATTCATGAAATTTCTGCTTGCTATACCAGAATCAGAAAGACCTGATGAATAATTTTGTATTGATTTATTTTGTGAGAATTGTGAGCTAGGTTTGAGTACCATGCCAACTCACTTGAAGCCCCCTAGCCTTAAGTCTTATATCAATGAATTTCAGTGGTTGAAGAAATGATAGAGAAATATGGAAGTAATCTCCTGACTAGCCTATGTGGTGGTACCTTCTCCAGGATTCATCATAAAGATTTAGATGGTATGACAAAAGACAATGATAATGCATCTTTTAGTGGTGAGAATTTTGTTTTTGAACAACCCATGGAGAAAATGCATGCAAAAGAAGATTGCAGCCATAATAATGAAGATGCAAGACATGATAAGATAACTATTGAAATGGTGAGTCAATTTTTTGTATCAAAAGAAAGCTACAGTGATGCATATGACACTGAAAGTATTTTCTCCTCAATGGATTTTGATGATATAGTTGAAGAGCCTACTGATTCTGAAGTTTCATCTCTTCATGATGATAACAATAGTATTGTTGATGTGAGTATGCGGTTAGCTAAGGAGTATTCTTATCTGGATGATCAAGATGATTGTGATTCTATTTTCTGCCCTTTGACGGTGATTCCTCTCATAAAGAGGAGGTAGAATTGATCTCCTTAATTAAAGAGTATTCCAATGAAGAGGATGACAATACTTTTAAAGGCTCACAAGAACAAGATGATGGATATGAACTGAATATCTTATTTGAAGAAGAAATGTGTGATCAACAATGTAATGGTACAATTGGTTATGTCAATTCTACAAGTGAGTGTAGCATTGATGAAAATTTTCATGGTAATGAGACAAAGGAGCCTGTTGATTTGAGGAATGATTTTGAGAATGTCAATACATATTAGATGCAAATGACAAGGAGTGCAATGGATTTCAATTGGAGAGATCATCTACAAGCAGCTGTAATGAAGAAACAAATGATGGTTTTCAATTTGACAGTGAAGGATATGACCTTGATAATTGTTGCAACGGTATGAACAAAGAAAATGGTATGCATGCAAGATATTTATTGAATGAATCAGTTCAAGTAGTTGATTGTGGAGAGCATGTATGTGTTAGTGGTGTAAGTGATGAAAAAGAAACTCCTTTTTTGTTTGATGCTTTACCTTCTTCTACTCCTTTTGTTGGTTTTGAAGCTATCACTGAATGTTTGTATGAGGATAGCACAAATGTAGCTGTACATGAAATTGAAAATGAGAAGACACATGCTAATACATCTAATGACAATTTTTGTGATGAGCTTGCACTTGAAGTTCATGTGATTGTGTCAATCACATAGATGCATATGAGGACCTTTTTTCTAGATTTGTAACTCATGGTTTTCCTCATGAGAAATATGCTTCAAATTGTCATGTTGATGTAGCAGGATGTGATGTTGAGTATGATACTCTTTGCAATAGTGAATGTGTTGTGAACACCCACTATCAAGGATTTATTGCAAACAAAGACTCTGAGTCACATGAACTTGCATTTGAAGCTTTTTATGTGATAACATGAAGAGTGTTGATAGTATGGTTTATGAGCCTAAAGTGGAAAACATTGTTTGGGATGTTGATGCGGGTGTGTGCAAGAAGTTGAGTCCACTTTTTGGCCAAAAAGTGGAAGTGTTTTTCCTGATTTTCAGAATTTGACACATTTGACCTTAAAATTTGAAGCACTTAGAGATGAAATCTTTAAAAAAGTCACTAATAATAAAATGTAGTGCTCGGAGTCTAGTTTCCAAATATGTAATTTATTTCAATACCCATATTGTACAAATTGAGTTTCAATAGGTGTTTCTAAAAACCACTATTTAAAAGTCACTTTTTTTTTACCATACCATGCAAGTGTATGACATCCATATTTTGACTTAAATTATCGTATTTTCAAACCTTTGGGAAAACATTTTGCGGACTCAAATTTTGTCTTTGATATATTTTAATTTTATTGAATATTTTTTGTTAACTTTATTGTGCTGCATTCATCGCTTTGAAAAATCATCATGTATGACATGCATAAGATGACCTAAACTTATCATTTTTTATTTTTAAATTGAAAAGAATTGTCTCAAGTTTGTTCTATGCAATCCGCTTATTAAAATGTTATAAGATCAAAAAGTTATTAAAGAGTAAAAACACTTACATTTAAAGTTTATGGGACCAATTTATTAGGAAATTAATTAAAAAAATAGAAAAAGCCAATCCAAGTGCAAAAAATTATATATTTAGAATCTACATTGTCTCATTCCAAAATGAGTTCAATTTCTGCCAAAAATCTCTACAAAAAAGTCAAGTAGCCATATGTCCAAAGTCGGTATTTCTCTTTGACATTGTTAGGACCTTCAACTTGCAGGTCAAACCAGGTTGAAGGCCTAGGTTCAAATTTCCAATGCTTTTCCTAAACCAAAAACCTAGGCAAAAACCCAACCACAAAGCAAAATAGTGTGTGTAACTAAAATTTTAAAAATGGACTCGATATAAAACAGATCCTCCGCTTATTTAATAAATGGATCCTGCTTTATAACTGCATCTCTATCTCTTTAGTCTATACATTCTATTCATTGGGAGGGAAACTGGATCCCGCTTTCCTCTCCAACGGTCCCCTACATTCATTATTGAGAATGATCCCATTTATAGAATGTGATCATGGTTTTATAAACGTGGATTCATTTTTATAAACTGGATCCCATTCTTATAAAATGGGATCTCTGCTTTTATTTTAAATATACCTAGGGACTACATCGTAGTCTCCACTTACATGTAATGCCTAGAGTAGTAAAAGTAAACTATTTTCTTGGCAGAGCTTTGTATTTAAGGTGTGGTGGAACTTGATTTTTAGTTCATTTTATCAAATCCAGGCACTACTCCACACCCATTTTGGCTGGAATCTGTACATTTCAGCTTGTTTGGAGGAAACAAAAGGCTTTAACTGGTACATGGATTGAATTCTTTCAAAGGAGGGCTGAAGAAAACAATTTTAAAGTGGGAATTGTGCTAGTTTTCACTTGGTTTGATGTCACAAGAGGAAGAATTTTGTCCTAATAGGGTATTCAACTTCCAATTTGGATTGACATTTTAGCATTTGCCTTATTAATATTCATTCAGGCTTGAGAATTTTATAATTATGGGAGATAAAGCTTGAAATAAGAGAAGGAAGACATTGAATCCTCAAGAAGTTGAAGCAAATAGAGAGAAGGAGAGACAAAGACAAAGAGAAAGAAGAATGAGAATGAAATCAATGAATGATGGTGGAGCAACCAATTCCACAACTATTGAAGATGAAAACATTGAGGATACCATGGTTGTAGATGAAGCTAATTTGCAAGGAGTCAATTTGGAGAAGAAAATGATTATACAAAAAAGTCCTACTATGTCTTCAAATCCCTCTTTGAATGCTATGGAGAATGTTTCAATATGAACAAATCCAGGTACGTCTTCAAATCCACATGTTAGGTAGAAATGGTAAATTTAAAGCTTTATAGCAAGAGCTTGGACTAATGATGCTGACATTGACGTATATTCAAGAGAGAGATTAACAACTTTTATAGAATTTGTTGAAACAAAAGAAAATCTTTTGTTGCAAATAAAATCAAAATGATCATTCTTTCTTGAAATGAAATGTCCTATTTCGACAAAATGAAACCGCTGCTGATGAAAATGTAAATGAAAATGAAGATGAAAAATCTGAATGTGATGTTGAATTTAATGAAAATACTTTTTAAAAATTGAAGTGGTAAGCCATAATCTTCCCGGCCAAATTTCTTGGAGGCAAATAAGAACACATGCAAATAGAATATAAAACAAATTCTTTTATCATAAAAAAATTGCATTTCAATGTCAACTAATGATGCAATTGATGAGAATGCAAAAATGAGGAAAATAATGAAAAGGTTAGGCTTTTTTGTTAAACCAAAAAGAAAAGATCAATCATTAAAACATGTTATGTCTACTGTTGTTAATGTCATTCAATCTATTGGGAAAAATAGTCAATCTTAAAAAGATAAAAAACTAATAGGAAGAGTTTATACAAATCGCTTATAGTTAATAGTGCCAACTTTGAATAAAAGAATGGTAAGAAATATTAGTGAAGTTTTAAAATACATCCTAAAACATTGCTAATAGCAGAAAAAAGAAGAGAAAGTATAGAAAATGATCCTATCAACCAATCTTGGAGTTTCAGTAGTCGACTCCTGAGGTTTGATATAAATTTGAATGTTGAAATTAAATCTTGATAAAAAAAAATACATTGGCATGATAATTTAGGGCTCTTCATCTTAATGCTAGAGATGTTTTAAAATTCATGGTATCCAAAGTTCATCCCCACCCAAACACCTATTAGATACAACACAAACTGAATTTTATAGAAAATTTTGTAGCAATTCAGTGTTACCTGGTAATATTAAAATAAGTCAAAGGTCTTTTGAAAAATGTAAACCCCGGTATGTAAAAATTAATAAGCAACGAATATCTTGTTGTTGTAAAATACATGTTCAATTTCGTTATTTTTATGATGTTTTTCGATATATACGTTGTACCTTGCATTCTAACATGATTATACAGGATTGTGGTATTGATATGCCACCTAAAGCAAATGAGTTTATTCTGTGTTTGTTTTGTGAAAAAACTAATGATAAATTATTTTATTTAAGTTCTTGTATTTTTGGACAATGTATTAACTATGGAAATATTTCATTTTTAAGATTTTTTTTGCATGAAAGTGTTGATCATGATTTTGGACAACAATTAGTAGATGTCAAAAGATTTTAGGAATGTTCTACTATTCTTTAAAGATGAAAGTAGGGAAAGCTGCCAGATTCAGCCATATATAAAACGTGCTCTCAAAATGCACCAAGGAGTGAATTAAGAATGCAAAACAAAACAAAAATATGTCATGTGACTCAACATGCCTCACATGGCTTGATACACCTCAGGCATGTAGGAAACAAATTCTGTAATTGGTACTATATATCACTTTCAGCATGATTTTGGTAGACTATACTCCTGTCTGCAGAGGAATCAAACTCTAATATTGCACTTCTAGTGCAAGTAGCTTATGTTTGTCCATATTGTTTATAGACATGATGATAGCACCTGAGGATGATAGGAAGTTTTAAGGGAGTACTACTTTTATTTGAGTGACAACCAATTACACTCGTTAGAGTTTGTTCAATACTATTTCAATATATTTTATAGAAATTTTAAGAGAAAGAGGAATCCAAATGACATGACACCTCATATGGTCAGATAATTGTACAAGATAGTTCAAGAATGCCTAAATGTTCTATTGGTTAAGTAGGGTTCACAAGGAACTTAATGCCCAAAATATATGGAGTTTTTTTAAAGCTGGGCATGGTAAAGGAGAACATGATGGATTTGGTGCATGTGTCAAAAGAATTATTGCTAGAGAACAATTAAAATTCAAGGATGCAGTAAAATTTAAAGATGCACATGGGATTATGGATTGGTGTAATACAAGATTATTTGCACTGCCCAAGGATTACTCTGCTAGCTTCATCATCTTTTGTTGTAGCAAGAGAAATTAGACCTAGAGTTGATTGTGGGAGATAATCAGTGGATCTACTAAATGCATTCATTTAGGAGGCTACAAATAAACTACATGGACTATTTGGACAAGGGAGCTGTATGTTTGCCAGCTTGTATCTGAGATTGTAAAGGCCTAAAGGCATAATGGGTTGAAATAAAGGAGCAAGATCATTGAAACCCAGATAGGCCACATAACAACATGGAGAAATATTTATGAAAATGATTAACCTGCTTACATCCAAGATTATGACCATGTTTCCAGACTTTGTACAAGAAGGTAATTTTGAACTCAATTTATTCACTCTATTGCCATTTTGCAATATCAAATTATTTATATGATATGCTGCCATTAACCAAATTTGCTAAGGATATGTGACACAAGATAAATCAAGGGAACAAGAGGTTATAAGACATGGATCATTGTGAAACTAAAACATAAGCTAATAACACTTTGAGAAGATGATGATGGATTCTACTATCCACTGTGATGGTGATCCCTTAAGACACCCCTTAAGCAAATTTTGATAAATACAAGTTTTAGATCCCTTACGAATTTTTTAGAACAAGTCTTTGATCCTCCTCAAGAAATTTTGAGAACTTATTTGATGATGTATTTTGAACTTGTTTTCCACAGGATCAAGCAGGTTGTTGCACTTTGACAGGAAAATAAGATTTGAGAAGAAAGAATGGTCACCCTACATTCAAAGACTATGAAACACATAAAAAGATTATGCATTATTCACATTTGGTGGTGGCAACAAATATAAAACTAGAGTGGTATCGTGGAAGACCTTCAAAAAAATTGCTATGGTAAATTTCTATGGAAGAGCATAAGGCAATCAGAGATGCATTGCAAAAAAGAGAGGAGGATGGAGCAATGGGAATAAGCAAATACAGAATCTATAGTTTCTATTTTATTTTGTCCTTAAATACATTTACAATGCTCTGAGCATTGGTCAAGTGTGTTATTAGTTGAAATTGATTTAAATTGTCCTTTTATACATCCTTAAGGCATAATCACAAAAATGATCTAGTCCATGCAGATTCAACCTAGACAACATGGAATACTTGGTAAAAACAGGTAATTATTAGTTAAATTATATTTAAATACATGTTTTGATTACATATTGATATTGCTTGGACATGAATAGTTAAAATTGATTTATTGTCATTTCTTGTATCCTTAAGCCATCATTGCATTGATCTCATACTTTGAAACAAAAAGGAGAGGATTTCTGGATTCAACCTAGAAACATGTGTGGAATACTTTTAAATGCAGGTACTTGAGTTATGTACATATAAATAGTTTTATATAAATTAAAATATGTATGTTTTGATGATTTCATTGATATTGCTTGTACCTTTTTGATATCAGGTGGTGTGAAGACCTACTACATTCTAGCCACGAGTTTGAGATGTTCTTGAGATGGCATATCCAAATTTTGTAAACATTGTTTTGAGATGACATATATGTACATACATACTTGCATAATTAAACATACTCTATGTAATTCTATGTATCAAATCAATATTCTATATATTTTGTTTGTTAAATGTGCATGTTTTCCTACTTTGAAACTTTATGTCTAATTGTATAATCACTAAATATCATGCATACATTATTGTTAAATCAATTATATCCTTAAGACGTATTATGACCCCTTAATACATCCCCTTAATAAATTCTATTATGACCCCTTAAGACATCCCCTTAAGATGTTCTATTAAGACCCTTTTAGACATCCCCTTAAGACCCCTTAAGACATCCCCTTAAGACGCTCTATTATGACCCCTTTAGACATCCCCTTAAGACCCCTTAAAACATCCCCTTAAGATGTTCTATTATGACCCATTTATACATCCCCTTAAGACCACTTAAGACATCCCCTTAAGACGTTATATGGTGTAATTGGTGTTCCAAGGCTTGCTTGCACAATCTACTAGAAGACATTTTCACTGTCTTCTTCCTGGAACCTGATACCAATTGGTTCTTGTTAGGCTTGGATGATTAACCAAGTCCTGCTCCAACTCTTCTCCAAGAGTTTTCCTCTTGTGCTTCACCCTAGAAGACCAACACCTCTTTGCAACTAGTAAACTGTCTCTTCCACTTGGAAGATTCTAAGTGCCAACATCACACAATACATTGAACTGCTTGCAGGGGTGTCTAAGATACTGAAATATTTCCAAACACATCCAATTGGATACATCTTGGAGGGTCTTCACTCTTCACTCTTACCGATCTCAAGATTTTGCTTTGAAGAGGCCTAATTCCTTGTAGCCCTTACCAGTCACCTTTTTGCTTTTCTTGCCCAAACTTTCCAAACAACCTAGCAAATGAACTTCACTTCCAGATACCCTTTTTGGTCCTTTAAAATATTCATAGGGTTTCAGACCCCTGTCTCCTCCGTACACAGGTTTCCTTTATCCTAGGGCACATAGGGCTAGTAGGCCTAATTAGCAAGGTTACACTAATTTCTTGCTCCTCTCTCACACAAACGGATTGTTTAGACCTCAATCCTTCTAGCATGTGAATATTTTATCTTACCCTACCTGATACCATGCTTTTTCTATACTGTACTTCTAACCCTTGCCTATACTCTTCACTTTTCTCTATCAAACTCCTAACCGGACCCTTTTAAGCTCACCTAGGGTTTGATTTTAAAAATGCTTGCTTGACTCCACATGACTCCTACTGCTAAATATTTATAGACTACTAGCTCCCCTAACATATCCATCCCTCCTCAGGAAGACCCTATGGTTAGACTTCATGGGGGAGCCATAGAAAGGACTGACTATTCAGAATAAGACAGTAAAAACCCTAAACTCTAATTTATTTACACAAAACACCTAAACTAAATCAAATGAACTTAATTACAAAAGAAAGAATGCTTAGATATGTTTAGTAAACTCAGATCCAATACCAAATTAGTACAAACAATCCATTTGATATCACTGTCACCTCAAAACACACAGAATTTCCAGAAAAAAATAGAGTTCTTTCTATTCAAAAGCATAAAACCTTTCTTAATTACAATCTCCTAATCTTATAACTTGAGCCTCTTGCATCATAGATGCCTTTTGCCATGTTTCTAGGGATGTTGATCAATCCCACACTCCTAACTTTGAGGGGATCCAAGATAACTAAGTTGCATGCAACCTGACAAAAGTTGTCATGCAACTTTGCAACAACTTTTTGCAACTTATCATTATGTCCTCTCCCTAATTCTTAGGACCTCTAACTCCTTGATTTCGAGCCATCAACTCCCTTAACTGCCTCTTGGCATCTTCTAACAACGACCATGTGTTTAGAACACATTTAAGGCTCAACTTTCAAATTAACCTACTAAGCTAATTAAAGCAAAAGATGCTTAACAAAGACTAAGCTATGGTGACCTTAGTCCTAATGACTAATTCACTTATTCCACACACAAGCAAGACCTTCTAAGGTTCAAAATAAACACACCATTACCCTGACTTGGCTAAGGTCAGGTACAAGCCAAAATTGATCATTAACAAAATGGAGTTTAGCCTAGGTGCTCCTGCACCATCTATTATGACCCCTTTAGAAATCCCCTTAAGACCCCTTAAAACATCCCCTTAAGATGTTCTACTATGACCCCTTTAGACATCCCCTTAAGACCCCTTAAGACATCCCCTTAATTAAGACGTTCTATTATGACCCCTTTAGACATCCCCTTAAGACGTCATTATTTGTTTTGACAACTTATAAATTAGTGTTAGATATTATTTATAGAATTTATTAATGCTTCTATTCTCTAATCTTCTATGGTATTGTTTATTTCTTAAAATTTTATCCTTTCTGGTATATAAATAGATTGCTTTTGTTTGTAAATTATGATTTATTGACTAATTATTGATTGACGTGAATTGGATAAGTTCATTGAGTAATTATCACTATTTATTGAATGTACATATCATGTATATCATGTATGAAATCACTAAATTTGCAAAGTATATTAAAATGTCCTATATTAATATCATGTATGAGATCACTAAATTTCACATTAATGCCCTATATTAATGTATTGACTATGAACATAAAATGCATAAATGTATATGTGTAAATTAAAATTTCAAACAATAATAAAGTCCATAATTTATGTAACATATTAAGTGCATGAAACCAATATATTAAGCACATGAAATAAAGTCCAACAGAGTACATGAGAAATAAGAAATATAGTCCATGAAATAAACAAATATAACACATAAAATCACATGTTTCTAGGTCATGTACTATCTCTATAATCAAGAGACCTCTTCACACCATGTGGACTATGTGGATGACTTGAAACACTCCATACAAGAGAAAGATGAAATCAGATGTAAGATAATGAAAAATGATTTAATGACAATTTAATTTATAATCCATCATAAAATTAAATTACCGTCATATCTGCGTCTGGATGCTCTGATGCACCTGAAGCAACCTCTAAATTCTCTAAATCAATCTACATAAACAAGGCAAATAAATTCGAAATTAGATGTACAACTCTACAATTAATTTTTTTTAATTCAATTTAATTTATAATTTATCATATTTTAATTGTACCATATTCCGAGGTTGTGCACCAGGCTCTTCTCCAGGACCTGTTTGTACATGCTCAACTACAAGATGTGTCTCATGCTATAAAAGAAAAATAATATGTAAAAATCTCATATTATATATATATTCAATTTAAAATTTATAATTGACTTTAAATATAATAAAAAAATTAAATTACCATTTGATCTGGAGCCTGCTCTACATGTCCTCCTGGTGGTGTAACTATGTCTGGGTCAGGGCTGAAAGTTGCACTAACAAAGTCCTACAAGATCAAAATTAAAGCATGTATAATTGAATTAGGTTTATATATATATATATTCAAGTTTGCACATTTTGTGTAGAAAATTTTGTAAACAACCTGGAAATCAGTGGCCTCACGAGTAGCTGCAACATCAAATGTTTGCTCGATGCCCATTCTTATTATGGTATCAACCTAGACATACATGTACATAGACATTTAACACTTATAATATTTACAAGTGTACATGCATGTGTTTCATATATCTAGTGAATTCAAAACTCATAAAATTGTAACTATACTAATGTAAACTTTAAACAAATTTACAATATGAATGTACCTACCCCTGATCTATGACGCCTGATAGTGGAGGAGTGCTTGACAATCCCTTAGGAGGAATCGACGTGGATGCCAATTGACTCGCCTAAACCAACATAAATATTTCAAACATATATGTGATTCAATTATAAATTTAAAACTCAAGTTAAACTTATGATTTCATATATAATTTTAAAAATTGAAATCAAAATACCCCATAAGGGTTGCCGAGTACGACCGGTGTCGATGTATGTACTCGTGGAACAAATGATTTCCCCATCATTAGTGTCATTTGTACACCAAATCATTTGATTGTTAAAATGTATTGCAAAATTTTCTTTGATATATACATCCATCAAAATTATTATAAAATGAACGTACATCTAGATGCATATTTATACCTGTGTCGCAGTGTCCTCAGGGTGATGGTCTGCTATAAGAAACTCTACAAATGAACTGATGTGACCAGATGAACCACCAGAATCTCCTCGTCCACCTGAACTAGGTGTGGCTTGATTAGGTCCATAACATACTTGATGACAACTAGTACATATATGGGGGACGAGCCTCGACACTCTTAGAGCGGTACTCAGACCAGCTCCATAAAATACTCCTCCATCATCATTGTCTCTATGCTCGCCACCCACTATCGCAGAAGCATGTTGATCAAGGTCTCCTACGAGTGTACTAAGGGAACCTAATGTTGAGACCAGAGCTCGATGATGTACAGGTGCATGAATGGGAGGACCAGGAGCAACAACAAGGGGTTGCACATGCATGGGGCATCGAGGATCAACCCTTTTCCCTAATCTCTATTGTGGCATGCCACCACCAAAACCCTGAAATGATCTAAAATCAAAATAATTGGGCTTTTGCCCCAAAACAAACTCTACATACAGTTTTCTCAAAAAATACAATGGGCACTCCCAATTAGCATGTGGGGGACTATCAAAAACCATATACCATCGATCCCAAAAATGTGCACTCATTTGCAGATGTATGCACCACCTCATGGATATTCTAGATTTGTTGGGTGGAATGGGTTGTCGAGTAACGGGGTCAAGAAAGTAGGGGGCTAGATGGGCTTTCATTATTTTAAGGTCTAATATTTGTTTGTAAGAGAGACCATCAGAATAAAATTGTCTCATTTTTTCTCTCTCTCTGTCGATTCCTATCAATATCAGAATCGATCATCTTGATGGCATCAACAACAAAATGTCTCACATGTGGAGGAATCAATGCTTGACTCTACATAACATTGATTTGATTTTGTAAAGATGCAACTTGATCATTTATACGTACTCTCAAGTGAGCCTCGTCAGATGTGATAGGTGTTGGATGTGGCATATTAGGTGGAGGGGGAGGTGGAGGGCGAGGGGGAGGTGGATGTGGCTGTGGCTAAGGTGGTGGATTGATGATATCATCAATGTTAAAATCATCCATGATATGCTCGATATAAATGTGCACCTGCATTAAATCATACAAAATAGGATGGACATATGCGCCATTGATTGTTCAACTCAAGAGCATGTCCATACAAAATTCAAAATTTAACATGTACATGTACATTTAAAATAAAAAATATGATGCATAATTTGCATGCGTACAAATCATTAAACCAAACTATGTACATACATACAAATTTCAAAATTTAAGAACTATATATGCAAATTTTTAATACATGCACATATATACTAAACAATAAATTTGAAACATTCACAAAAGCTCATTTTATGTCTAACACACACACACACATATATATATTAAAATTTTTCAGTAGGAGAAATCATGATCTAGTAGATAGTCATAAAATATATACTATTATATATTATTCATTATAAGTTCATAAATTCCAGCAAATTCATAAATCCATGTCACTAAAAATATCCATCTAGAACCAAAGTCATAAATTCATGTCACTAAAAATATCCATCCAACCAAATTTATAAATTCATCACACAAAGTATCCATCGTTCACCAAATTTATAAATTCATAACTATTTAAGATCATTGTCTTAATTTAGAAACTATTGTGGCTCTATCTTGAATCTCTTCATTTCTTGGTGTTTTCCTTTTCAGAATCAGAAGTTCTCCTCTCCTCTAGCCATTGTCGATGCTCATCTAAGATCCCATCCATAGCCTTGACAACATCAACAAGGGTTTGCATCCTAGATGCAAACATCCTCATAGGAGGTGCGACACATTCTTCATTTTGAATAATTTTGATTTGATCTTGGATAGTTCTAACATTGGCATTGATTTGTGCCTGCAAACGAGTTGTGCATTGATTTCAGGTGGTGGAGATGGGGGGTTACGAGGTGGAGTGGGTGGAGGTGGAGGTGAAGGTGGTGGAGATGGATGGCGTGGAGGTGGATTGTGAATATTATTGAATGGATCCATGTGATCTTTTAAGATATAAGTGAACTTGCATTAGATTTTGTAATTTCAAGATGTAAGATACATGTTTAGGAAATACCTTTAAACCATTCAATATAAATGGCCTTAAATCATTGAATAAAAATGATAAAATATGTAAGCCTCATTTATGTCCAAGGCACATGTTACTTGAATGAAAATACAATTAACTATTAATATTATATAATCTTGCAGGATCTTATTTTTGTTAAATTTGGTTGCCTTGGGCAACTTTGATCAGCAAATTTTAAGAACTTCTTTGATCCCCTTAAGAAATGTCATAATGGGACCCCTTAAGAAATCGAATTACGATTTAGGGTGATAGGATGGCTTAAGGGGATCTACATCTAGTGAGGTCCTAGGAGAAAATGACATGGCTCAAGTGAATAAAATTTGGTGAAGTTGCCCAAGGCAACCAAATTTCATTAAGAGCCTTTAAAAAAAAAGATGGCTTTAGGGTTTAGGGTTTAGACTTTAGAGTTTAGGGTTTAGGGTAATAGGATAGCTTAAGGGGATCATGTAGTAAGATCCTAGGAAAAAATTACATGGCATAAGGGAATAATTTGGTGGAGTTTCCTAAGGCAACCAAATTTCATTAAGAGCCTAAGAAAAAAATGATGGCTTTAGGGTTTAGGGTTTAGAGTTTAGAGTTTAGGGTTTAGGGTAATAGGATAACTTAAGGGGATACATGTAGTAAGATCCTATGAAAAATTACATGGCATAAGGGAATGAAATTTGGTGGATTTTCCTAAGACAACCAAATTTCACTTTAAGGTCAAGTAGGACAAAATGAATGGTTTAGTGTTTAGGGTTTAGATTTTAGAGTTGAGTTTAGGGTTTACAAAACTTAGGGTGAAGTTTTGGTGCCCCTTGGAATATAATGAACTTGCAAGTTAGTGAAGAACATTTTCTTGTGGAATAGTTGATTGAGATCTACTCTTGTTTCAAGCTGACCAACCTAGATCATGAAATCTCATTCATGTTATAATCTTGCATGATCTTATTATTGTTAAATTTGGTTGCCTTGGGAAACTTCACCAAATTTTAAGAACTTCTTTGATCCCCTTAAGAAATGTCATATTGGGACCCCTTAAGAATCGATTTATGATTTAGGGTGATAAGATGGCTTAAGGGGATCTAGATGTCTAGTGAGGTCCAAATTTAGTCATACTATGGCCTCATTGGTTCCATATAGCTTTGGGTCAAAAGTGTTTACCCCTCGAATAAAAAAAAGTATCATGTTAAAAATGAATCAATCTATACATATCACAAAAATAACATACATCTATCAAAAAAGTAAAAATCTCCTCCTACATTAGAGGATATCAAAATAAATATGAAATATTTTAATAATTATACTTGTAATCACTTATTAATAAGTTATATCATACATAATTTTAATCACATAATAAAGGAATAAATATACATATGTAGAAGATACAAAAATAAAAAGAGGCTACTCACATGGATCTTGATCCTTCTAGGAAGTGCCTAGATTGGTGTATTTCGTGTAGGACTCTATGTAGGTGTTGGGACCTTCACCTCTCTCCTTGTATATTTCCAACAATCCCACTCACTCCCTCTATAGAATTATTTCCTTTGTTATTATCTAGTTCTTTTAATCTTCTAAATTAACCTCTTATTTATAGGAGCATAATATGAATCCTCCTCCTATCTCTATTGTAATAATAACATAGTTCCTCCAACCTATCGTCATGTACATCCTCCCTTTCCCATGTAGTAGGTGTACCTTAGGCGTTAAATGGTTCCATCTTGGTCTCCTTATTGATGCATTTCTATCCTTCCACATAAATCTATATAGTATCAAAATATAGGTAATTTTATGGTTATTGAATCTCTCTTAATTGCTAAAGAATCCATTATGATTGAGGATGGGTGGATTATTATCTAGGATCACATCTTAAAAATCCTATAGAGGTCATGGAATGTGTTTCTTAATACATATATTCCCATACAAACCTCTTTCCATGTATTATCAACTCTCCTATATAATAGACACCTTACTAGATTTAAATTTCATATGATATATACCCAAGTGTTTCCAATTGGAATTGCTATAATTATAATTTTATGGTATTCTAGATATTCATAATAATTTTCATAAATCTACCAAATAGACCCATTCTTGACATTGAACCTACATAATTTTAGGTATGTCCAATGAAAGAAACTTTACCCATAGCACTCTCACTCGCTCTCCTATCTTGTGGATATAATAGAATAAAGTTTTCTTCCAATGATTTAGATCCCTAATGATCATGTCTAAGTGTCATAGAGAGTGATCATCCACTCTTCATAAACTTGTAGAAACCAAAAGGTTTTATATTATGTGTTCAAAGAAGTGAAAACATTACAAAAAGCTCTACTGAATGGTGACAATAGAGGGTTTTTTAAGAGAACCAAATTTCATTTTAAGGTCCTAAGACAAAATTCAAATGCTTTAGTGTTGAGGGTTTAGATTTTACAGTTCAGGGTCTAGGGTTTAGCAAACTTAGGGTGAAGTTTGGGTGGCCCTTGGAATAATTTAGACTTGCAAGTTAGTGCCAATTGGAATCGATTGTACGTGCTTAGATTTATGAATTTGCTAACTAAATTTGCAAACAAACATCAAGATAAACTTTATGAATTTTAACTATTATTTAACATATTGTTTTCTAATCTAATTATAATTTAACATTGAAACTAAAGTTTAACATATCCTTTTTTCCATCTAATGCAAATAAAATTTAAAATATTTAAGCAATGCAAATGAATTTTTTTGAGCTCAAAATTACCTAGTTTTCAAAATCAAAATGATTTGTTCGATTTCAATTTAGGGTATTAACAATTTTTTTTGTTCCAATTCAATTTAGGGTTTCAATTTCTAAGCAATTAGGGTTTTTAATGCAAGTTTTTCGTTTCAGTTCAAACTAGGGTTTTCAAATTCAATTTTTTTAATTTGATTTGAATTCAGGGTTTCAAAAAGCTTGATTAGGGTTTCTAAATGCAATTTTTTTTTCATTTCAATTTCTAGGGTTTTGAAATGTTTTTTTTTGTTTTGTTTCAATTAGGGTTTTCAAATTCATTTTTTTTGGTTTAATCGAACAATTTAGGTTTCAAAAGTTAAATTTTGTTTGTAAAACACAATTCAAGGTTCATTTTTTCATTTCTATTAAAAAATCTTCAGGTTTCATTGCATTTTTTCGTCTATTTTTACAATTACTCATTTCTACTATAATAGGAAAAAAATGCTCAAAACGTGAAATAAATTAAAAAAAACATGCCAAATTCACTTATTTTCTTCACAATTTCAATAAAAAATAGAAAAATGCAAAAAAAAGGGGCGTGGGCGGGTACTTATAGTTGTTTGTGGGGGTTGGTGTCGCTTGTACTCGGGATCTCGTCCGTTGTGAAATGAACTCTGTTTGTTTTAAAAAAATAAATAGCAATATAAAACGGGATCCCAATTTCTACAAAATGCGATCCCAACTTTTACAAATCAGGGTCCCGTTTCATAGTAATCAGGATCTCGTTCCTTCTCCGTTGGTTCAGGATCCTATAGGAAACATGATCCTGATTTTTAAAAAGTAGGATCCCGTTTCGTGTTTAGGCTCAGGATCCTAAAGGTAAATGGGATCCCAATTTTTAAAAATCGGGATCCCATTTTTTCAAAGCTGATTTCAATTTTTTGGCTAAGGCAAAAACTTCCACGTTTCATGGACTCAACTTTGTGCACTTACCCATGCATTTTTTGAATGCTATGATTTGAATGAGGACAATGGACTTGTGGATGTTGATAAGTTTTGTTTTCGGAACCTTGAGACATATGGTAATATGAATGGGCTGTGTTGTTGGGATGATGATAAATTCACCTGTGATGCAACTCATTTGAAGGAGTTTCAAATGTGGGAGCATTTTTTGCTTAATACATAGGAGGATTGTACACTATTTCTGAAGGATGATATCTTTTTTGACCTTAATCATTATGAGGGGGTTAGTAAATGTGATAAGACTATGTCTTCATATAGTCTTGATCAATATCCTCATATTTTCACTTGCCACAAAATCAAAAAATAAAATGAGTGGCAGTGATGTGGCCTATGTGATTTGGTTGCCATGTGATGGTAAAACTAAACATCGAGCAAGTTCTCACTTGTTCAAAGGTAGCTTGACACTTGTTTTTGTAGGAAAGAAGTTGTAACTCATATTGCTATAGTGTGATAGAGGCAAGTATGGATTGAGGGAGACCAACTCCTTTAACAGATTGGTGTTTGATAGGGGTAAGAATTGATTTCCCTTTTTCATTTGGTTGCCTTGAGGTTAAACATTGAAATTAAAAGCACTCTATCGCCCAATGGATCTGACACTCGGTCTGCTCTTCCAAAAGATTATGAATTCTTGCTCTGTTCAGTGAGGAAAATATGCCCCTAGAAAGAACCACTGATGGCACCTTCAAATTTTGCAATCTTGAAGTGCCTATATCTTTTCAATGTGTCGACAAAGCCTAGGCTTGCATCCTGCTAAATATGCCTCGGAGACCCTATTTATCGATTAAAATTTTGCAACTCGGAGGTCATCTTGCAAATTCCTTGGGTAGAGTATTTTTTGGTACATATGGTAGTGTGCCTATTCAGTTTTGCACCTCTTGGATGAGTTTTGATGGGTTAATTAATCCTTTTTTGACTGCGACATGGCCAAAATTGGTGTTTCAAAAAGTTTCAAATTTCAAAATTCTGAAGGCAACCTATTTCTCATTTTGGTCTAAACCATCTCCAGCTCCATTTTCATAAAAAAATGGAGGCCATTTGATACATTAGTTTAATATATTTCGGTTGTGGCAAACATGTCCAAGGTGCCAGTTTACAAATGAGGTACTTGAATTTTGATGGCTGGAAAAAATTTGATTTGAAACCCATGTTCTAAATAATTGATCGTGGATACATGTAAAAAATCTTAGCTCTAGAGGTTATCATTTGTGCACAGTGAAATTTCTCCGTTTGGCCTACATGCGTAATTAAAATTTGTACTTTTTCTAATGCTTCAAATGCTTATGTTTAAAATATTTTGAATATTTTAAACATTATGCAAATGTGAAAAAGGCATTTAGGGAAAAAATAAAATACATTTCCAAATGTTTTCTATCAAAGCAAGTTTTTGATTGGTGCCAGCATGACAAAACTCATCGCCATCGCCAGTGTTGAGAGGAAATGGAGAAACGAATCAGCAATGTACTCTTTCTAGTGATGATGCTTTGGTTAGACAGGTGCATTTAATATTTCTTTGGCATTGGCAAGTTTTCACTTCTTTTTGAGGTCTCCATTGCACTCGATGCGCTCATCTCACACGATGGCATTTGGGGTAATTTTTATTAAATAAAATAAAAGCCCATCGAGTATTGCTATTTGTTAGAGACTTCCCGTGATCAAATTAGCGATGTATTATTTCCAGCGATGGTTTTCATTTGAAGACACGTGAGCTGTAAAAAATGCATTTTCAAATGTTATTGTGCAAAAGAAAGTTTAATTTTTGCTTCTTATTGGCTGAAGCAAATTCTCATGGATGCAACAACTCTATCTCCATCACTCATCGCCAGTTCTAAATGAAAATGGAGGCAATTAGCGATGGTCAAGTTTGAGCGATGGCTGCCGACAAACATCAAAGGGAAAATGTAAAACATTTTCAAATGTTAATATAAAAAGCAAGATTAATTCTTGCTCCCTATTGGCTGGGAAAACTTTTGACAGTTCATGATAATTCTCCAACTCTCATGACAGTATCACTCATCTCCATTTTGGATGGGAGGAGTGAAAGCAAAACTGTGATGGCCTTTGTGTAGTGATGGATTTTGGTTAGCTTTATTAAATTTTACATTGATAAAGGAAACTTTACAAATTTTATAAAATTAACCTATCGCTCATCGCAGTTTCACAGAAGATGCTTAGGATAAAGCAACTATAATGTAAATCAAGCAATGACTTGTGCTTGGGTGTTGAAATTAAAATGTGCCACATGGAGGAGGATTTGGGGAAAGTTTCATGTTTGTAATGGCTGCAAATGAAGAATTTAATCACGTTTTTGGACTTGGAGCATATTTGTGAACGCATGTACAAGCCAAAAAATGTCCTCTCAACCTCCAAAAGGATGCCTCAACTTTTTCTCATACTTGGGAAGGAATTTTAACCACATTCTATGCATTCTTGGTTGCTTGTGAGCCAAAAACGGCTTGTAGATGCATTTCACAATTTTCTATTTTGTATTTCCATTGTTGGGGCAATTAGGTCTTGTTTTAACTTGCACGTGAAATGTCAAATCAAATGCAAAGTAAATTAAAATATCTGAAGGTTAAAATGTAACATTGAAAGGCATTTTTAACATCTTGGTGAAATGGGTTTTGACAGGTAGAGGTTAATGTTTTTCATTGATAAGAGAAAATAAAGCTAGTAAGTGAGTTTTTATAGTGAGGTAAAATGTTTGCATGGGATTTTTCAAGTGAAGGAAAATAACAGAGGTAGGAGAAATAAAGTGCAAAATGTATTCTTTGTTGGAGAGGCGGTTACTGATCAATGAAGCTGAGTGATGCCAAGTGTCTATTGAGGATTTCTATTTAGGGTTTTGCATTTTTGTTAAGTGGGATTTTCTGTTTCATTTGCAGGGGGTTGTTTATTCTTTGGTTTGATGAGAATATTTTTTTGTAATAGGGTCTCACATGAATGTGTTGATTTCAAGTTTCTGGATGAGTCTGAGTCATGTAATGGATAATTCATTAATGGCATGGTCATATTTTTATGTAATTGACATAATATTCTGAGCTAGTTGTCTCCACAGTGCATATTGTATGGATTTTAAATATGAGAAATCAATGATTGCAAATATTTTTCTTCTTGTCTTTCCTTGAATTTTTGTTTAGTGTTATTACTTTCATTCAAAGAATGAATTAAATTGTATTAACACAAATAGAGGCTTATGCAACTGTGTGCTAGGATTAATAAGTATGACTAGTTGAGTTTTTGGTATCAATGGTGTAAGTCATCATTTGGTAGGCAAGGTTATGATAGAATAAATATTGTGTTGAATTTTAAGTTACATGGTTTAGGTGACTCCACCTTGGAATATGGCACTGGTCTCTTAATGTTGCAGTTTCCTGAGACTTTTGTGGCAGCTACAAATTTAAATCAATGTACTTATCTATCTCAGTGTAATTGTATGTGGAATTTAATGAATTATATCTCTCATGTTTAATTTGGACATTGCCATGAAGGTCAGCCAAACCTTTAGGGTATTGTGTTTGTTAAGCATACTAAGGAGAATTATCTTTTTACAATGTCTTGGATGCTTTGGCACACAAGTATCTATAAGCACATTGTTGGGATCAACCTCCCAAGTTTCATAGAGCCCAAAGTGCAGGGGAGAAATATCTGATATCAATCTCCCATTCGTTGGCCAAATCAACCCTTGAATTTGACCATTAGGCTTGGCAACCCTATAGGATTCAAGTCAATTGTAGATTTGAGCACCAACATATTGTTCATGTTTTTTCACATACTCTTAAATTATCATCTTCTTTGATTGGGGTAGCACCTAATTTTTTGTGGCATACTCTAGCATGGAGACACTTGATCAATTTTCAAAGACACCCATCATGAAACTTCTTCCCTCATCTCTCTTCTTGGAGTTGGAGTTTCTTCTACATCATCCATTGAACTTTTTTCTTCATAAGGGGAGGAATGTTGTTTGTAGACATTGAATTGTATTTTATCTTCAAGCATTCACCATTGACAAAGGAGTTACTTCTTATGGGGGGATCTATAATATCATTCTTTATCTTCTATAGGGGATATCTATTGTATATTTATGATGGATGTATTCCTCTAGGGGTCATGTTGAGTCCTTAATTCATCACTTATTCCATCACTTGAATATGATTATTTTCTTGCATTCTCTCTTTTCGAGTGGGGTTTTTTCCACAAATATTTTCTCCTTTTCTCTATTTGTGAGAGATAATTTATAAATGGGTACCTAACACGGCTTAGTATTTGGGACTCATCCTTGCATACTTGCATCATCTTTGCATTAGATTACATTTTCTCATTTCTCCCTAAGTTGCACTTAAGAGGGCTATTGGTGTGAATAAGGTATATTACCTAACTAGCTCACCTAGTAGGTCCTATTGACACATGTTCACATGCTAAGTTTACTTAGGGGTTTAGGAATCTTTCTAGAAGTCACTAGTACACACATGATCTCATTTTATCTTATCTCTACTTGTATCATATTATAGGATTAAGGCACTTGTCACTTGTCATAATCTTATCTTGTCCTATCTCTCAACCTTGCCTATATAAGCAAGGCCTCATCCACATTATGTAATATAGGGTTATGTATTACAATTAATCGATTATGGATCATTGAAAATTATTGTATCCATAATCATGCAATCTATCCTCTTGCTCTACTCTCTTATGTAAGGATATCTTTGGTTTTGTAGGCGATCTTGGGGTATTAGAGCTCACTATTAGTTCTTAAAACATTATCCTTTTTAAAGTGGAGATAAAACATAAGGTTAAAAATTGCATACCCTATAATTTTGACACTATAAATTATCCTTATTTTAGTGTCCATTCCGGTAGAATGTCTAGGACACACTAAGTTAATAATCCTAGACTTTCACCATAACCAATTTGTTAAATTCCACATTAGCTTCTATTATGTCTTGCTAACACTTGGCATTCTACGAACCTCCATTATTTCTTATAATTCTTAGTTTTTATCTCAATTTCTTTGATTTCATATTTATTAGTAAATCTATTAGTGATATTCACCTCCTTTTATCTAACCACACATACACTAAGTCCTATACCCTTTTACACAGGATTTTAAAGCTAATAGATTGGTTGTTTTACCTTTTTTAGATCTTCGATGTACTTAGCACTAAGAGCACAAATAAAACCCTAATTGTCCTTGTTTTATTTTATTGATTGTTCATGGAATCTAAAAGGCTAAATTGGGGGCTTGACTATTCATGACGAGCTCTTAAGTTGTCCTAACCATTTCCACTATCCCATATATAGGTATACTTCAAGACTAAATATCCCACAACAAAGGTTTTGTGTCTTTGACCCTTCTTCATCATTTCATTATTTCATTTAAATTAAAATGATTTGGTTAGTTTATTGTTATTTTGTGTATTTCTATATATCTAAAGTATTCTATTTCTATGTAGTTCTGCCTAGAACGTAGGTATTCTAGGTTTTGCATATAGAATTCTATTTTTGTTTAGTTTTAGATGACAACATGCCTACATGATTATAGTGCAAGCATGCTAACGTTAGAGCCAGAGAGGCCTGCCAATCATTTTCTAGGCTCCCTATTGCCTCACATTTACTGTTTTATAGGTAGTTCCTAGATTCATTTTTTTTATTACATATTATTTCAAGTTTTCTATTTCTAGCTTCGTTAATGTGATGCAAATTTGAAGTAGATTAGCATTTATATTACTCTAGGCATCAACATGAGTTGCATATCAATATTTCCAAAAAAATATTCTCTCTTCAATTGGTACCTCAAATTTATGTTAAGATAAAGGTGGGGATAGCAATTTGTTAAAATTATACACATAAGTTAAAAAAAGATATACATAGATAAATACTTATACTTGATCACTAGTCAAAAAAACACATTCTTTTGCTATTATTGAATATTTTAACAAGATGATTTTCTTATGTGATATTTATCTTGATTATAATCCTTTACTATTCCAATAGAATGATGGACCCTTCCACTCCATAAATTTCTTTCTTAAATGATTACAAGTACAATTAAATAAAATATTAAATATCACACTTTTTATATATATTATTTTTGTACTACCAAATATTTTTAATTTATATAAAAATAAAAAATCAATTTTGTACTACCAAACCTTGTGTACAACCAAAATTTTGTACTACTAATTTTTTTAGAAAATTCATATAACCTAATATTCTTGACTAGTCCACCCAGATAGGCATTGATTTATCATTGCAACATAGTGTCAACATAGTTGCACAATTAGAATTCCCCAATATCTTGGGGACAACATTCTACCCAGAATTATAATCTTAAAATAGTCTGTGACATGAGCATCAAAATTAAATTTTATTAAGATATGTGTCAACCTTTATCCTGAAAACTTTCTCGACAAAATCAACGAAATAATGATATCATTGTACTGTAAGCACTAATTAGTTCATTTCGCCATGAACTCAATTGGCTTTAGTTTCATATCAAGCTGCTCATGGAAGCAAATATCATGCAGATGGGCTGTCTGAAACAGACAACTAAACCAGGTGTTTATCACACGAAGTAAGAAATCCACTTTCTTCTAAGTTTGAAGGGAAAACTGTATTGATTTATGGTATTATGACTAAAAACTTCTACTTCTGGCAGGGTTCAAAGATTTATTGCTAAATGGAGGCAAAATATAGTAGAACAAACAGAGGTAGTGTATTTTTCAATTTTTATATTCAGTTCTTTTCAATTTGTATTACAGTTGAAATTTGATGAACTGAGGAGGAGAAGTTTTCTTCTTTGGTAGAAGTGGATGATGTTAGAAGAAATAGTGAGGGCTCAAACTAAATGCTTGTCAGAAATAGCAGCAGAGCAGGATAAGCTTATTGGGCTTTTGGGTGGGCAATCAAAGTTATGTTCTGAGTCATGTCAAGAGGATTTGTCAAATGAGGATGGTGGGTCCAATCCAACTGTAAGTTCTTCATTGCCCATTACTATGTCACAGGAATGGCTCCAGCCAGTTGAAAATCTTAGCATTGAGTGGTTTGATCTGATAAAGGCAGGAATAATTGAATACAGTGCATTTTCTTTAAATCCTCCAACTCCAACTCCAACTGAATGTTTTGAGACCCATTTCACTCTACATGACAGTTTGTGGCAGAGTTACTTCTGAGACTGCACTATTTAGTTTTCAAATAGCTCTCTTGTTTTGAACTACTTGGAATTTTTATATTTATTCATCAAGTAATAATTTTTGCACCATGGAACAACTTTCGCAATGTGGAGATGTTGGAATTAAAGAAAAAAACAGATTTTTATTGTTGTATCCAAATGAATGTCGATTTATCTGTTTTTGAAGGATTCAAGACGTATGAAATTCTCTTTATAACTACATTGCTATCAACAATACATGACTGCATGTTTTTGATGCTAGGGAAGACCCAAAATGATTATAAAAGCAATTGTATTTTTAAAAAATCACTTTTTTTGGGTTCCAATTTACATTTTGTAGTTTGACTGTGTATGCTTTTACATTATTCATGTATATCTAGTAAAAATACTTAAAGGTGTTCTAAAATATTCATGTATATCTAGTAAAAACACTTAAAGGTGTTCTCAAATAGTCGAAATGTACGTATACAAATAATTTTATTGGTCAAGAAGTGCAAATTTATTGGTCAAGACATTTCTTGTGGTGCTTGGCTGATAGGACTATTTATGTATCTTCCTATTGACAATATGAGAATACCTGTAGGTACTTTTAGTGGTTTAATTTAGGTATAGATAGTTTTATTGGTCAAGAAGTGCACATTTATTGGTCAAGACATTTCTTGTGGTGCTTGGTGATAGGATTTTTTTTATATATGTACCTATTGGCTATTTGAGAATACCTTTAGGTACTTTTAGCGGTTTAATTAGATGAAACTATGCATTCTTCAATTCAATTGTTTAGGAAAATGTATTCTTCAAAGGATATATGAGAATCAAAGGGTAAAACATGTGATAAAACCAAGGAGTGGAAGTGGAAATTATGTTCATGTGGGGGAATATTTCATCTCAACAAACATTTAAGTGCATTTTTAAAGAAAATAAAGTGTTTGAGAGGAAAGAGGTTATTTCAAAGAATTTCTTTTGATAACGATATATTGGATCTAAAAGTATATCTAAACTTGTTTATGTTAATAAGAAATAAAGAGCAACTCTTGATACATGACAAGGATGAGCTTGATATAAATATTTATATTAGTTTGACATATGTAAAAAGAATACAAGCCAACAATAGCACAAATGCATAGAAGATTCGTGATATTGATATTCTTAAATTTGTTCCTCATAAATCATAATATTTTAAGTTTTCATGAATACACCAAATTGTATTTGAGTTTATGATTAATATACAATATCTTATCCAATGCCCAAGACTAATCATTCCAATAGAGTATTTGCAAAATAAAAACTTCTAGTGGCAAGATTGTTGGATTGAGGAATTAGAATACATGCATTAATTTGTGCCCATAGAAAGTAAACTTTATTTGGGAAAACATGAGAGATATAATTTTACCTTTTATGAGGGATACATACTATCCCAATGAACTTGATATAATTTGTTGTGATAAATAAATTTAAAATAAATCTTATAGTACAAGATTTTAATAATCAAAAGGGGGCCTATTTAGAACATGACCTACAAATTCAACATTGTGGAAGGATTCTTATTTTGTGATTATCTAACTTTCATACTCTAGGTGCTTTTAATAGTCATTAATATATGTTTTAAATCATCTCAACAAAGTACTTGCATAATAAAAGATTTCAGTGATAAGATTGTTGGACCACGAGATTAGAATACACACACTAATTCATGACTGTAGAAAAGTAGACTTTATTTGGGTGAACGTGATGCATATCATTTTCACTTTATTGTTGGAAATACATACTATCTCAAGGAAATTTATATCATTAGCTATGTTTTTTGACAACATGATATCTTTATTAAGAAATTTAATAATATACAATATTTATAGCCAAATGGGAACTATATAGAGCACCACATCTTAATTCAATTTAATGGAAGGATTCTTATTTAAAGAAATTGTCTAACTTGTATACTTTACATGCTTTCAATTGTATTATTTTTTGTATTTGTTTATTTCTCAATAACCCAATAACCCAAGCAAAGATACAAGGCCAAAATCTTATTGTTTTCAAAAGATAAAAGGTGAATCTTAAAAAAATTACAAAGTACTATTAATTGGTTGGGAACAATGACCAAGATTATAAAAATGATTAATTAGAGTTAAGTCTAATCTCTCTTCACTTCGTCTATAAATTAATTTATGGCCTTGTGATACCCAAGCTTATGGTGGAAGAAATAATTCCATGCACATCTTTTGGTAGCATCTAAAAACTAAACATAATTTAGAAATAGTCCAAAATTTTAACCCATGCAGATTTAGCCATGCTTAGGGAATATTAGATAACAACTTTACAAACTCTAACAAACTTGACATGTTCTTACTATTTGAATTCCTTTTCACTAAAATCGCAAAATGCAACTATATTTGATGAATAAGCAATTCAAATAGCTTCTCTAACTTTTTGTGCTATATACATTCAACATTTTTACAACATAAATACAAAAATACATCATAATTATACAAATAAATGAACCACAAGGAGCTTCATTTTTCCCATAGGAGGTACTCTGAAAAATAAAGAGGCTGGTAATTCAAGAGATGAAAGGAGAATAAGAAAAAGAGAATGGAATAGAAGCATGCAAAAAATTATAAAATTTCAATTATCTTTAGCTTTTTAATAGAGAAGAAAAGAAAGATAAGTAGCTGAAGGTTAGTTATGGCTAGGAGGATGTAACAAATTATGAACTTTTTGTAAGTAATGGTTGGTAAAAAATAACATCAATCAGGATGTTCCTACAACTCTACTAGCCTCCAAAATAGCTTTTTTGTATTTTTCTTCACACTTCATTTTGGTGAGGATGCAAGAACTAATGATATTGTGTTAGATAATTGAACTGGATTTATGACTTGAGTTATTTTTTGCACCATGATTTGACATCTAATGTTATAAGCATGTATCCATGTTCTAGGTTTTAAGAATATTTTTCTAACAAATAAAAAAAATTACTTAACAATTTATAAATTCATGTATATAATATGAACCCTATAGTTGCATAGAGGGTTTAACATCATAATCTATAGAAATATTGTAATAAAATAGTTATACATATATATTTGTTAGTAATTTAAAATGAAACACCACCCAATGCATCTTAGGTTTGAATTGAACACACATTATTTTTTTATTAAGGGTAAAATAGGTTTTTAAGAGACCTTGAAACCCTTTACAATAGAAACCAGCTAGCACAAAAAGTTAACCAACAACAAGACTCCAACCAAGCTACCTCCATACAATTGCAACCACATAAAAATAGACCACCCAAGGGAAAATAAAGGATAATGCTTGATGAAACAAAGGAGTAGTGCTCTATACAACAAGCCCATGCCTAGTAGACTACTCATCCAAGTCATGTTTAATAGAAATTGGAACATTTTTAGGAATACTTATATTCCTCCTTTGGATGATAGTCTAGGACACACCATTTTTTGAATCCTTAAATTAGGGGGAGAGGAGAGAAGAATTCTCTATTGAAGCAATGACTTATTTGCTACCACACATGGAGAACAAGGACATCTAACCGCATAAGAAATAATTTTCATAGAATCCAGAGGCATGCAAGGAATAATAATTCTGCGAACATACTCCCTAAAAGACATAGGTATAACAAAAATATCATCAAATATAATCAAGTAAATAAAAGGAACATCCTTAGGAAGAGAAGAAGGCAATGGAACAACATCAAATCTAGAATGGATCATATTGAAAGACAACCCAACAAGATTTGGGGAAGCCACAAGAGACCCAAAATCCATAGAGATCAAAAAATAACTAGCAATCAAGTGTTTAAAATACACATTCCTCCACCAAGTATCAAAACCTATCATTCTATGCTAAGAATGGGGAAATAAAAAGCAAGGTAACCAATAGAAAAACATCTTCTACACTAGAAAGGAATACCATCATAATCAAGTAGCTGAGTCTAGGGTCTGCCCTCCACCATGATATCCTTAGGAAGATCCTTGGAAATGTCAATGCCAACCAAAATACTAGCATAGGTGGTATGTCCAAAATTTGAAGAAGCAACATCAATCCTAAGAAAATGACCAGTCATATGACTACTATCTTCTAGACAAGAGACCCCTAAAAAAGGAGAGGTAAATTAGGAAAACTTATCCAAATAAGAATGCTATTGAGGGAATAAAAAAGAGGGTTGAAAAAGGGAACTAAGGATTGAGTGAGAAAGAATTATGATCCCGCATCCAAAGCCTACCATCCAACATTGCTTCCTTATCCATAAGCAAATTTAAAGGTTGCAATGAAAAATCCCTTGGTGCACATATAGAGTTCAAATCTATTTTTATAAGAGGTCTCTAAGACTCTAGCACCCATTAGTATATGTCTTAAAAGAGATGGAAATGCATGTTTAAATCTACAAATCAATTCAATAGAGGAAAAATGTTTTGCATTGTCCACGACATCTTGTCCACAAATGAGGATATAGGAGTCCTCTATATAAGTGAGGAATCTCATAGCATAAAGGGCCAACAAACCCTCCATGATTAGATGGTACCCCTAACCCAACCACAACCACAAAAGAAACCTATCCACCATCATTGTCACTTGCTAACCAACACTATTAAGGTAATGCGCCTCAAAATTAGGAGCAATAATAGTCAAGCTATGAGAGCCCACGACAATAGAGAGGAGTGGGATAGGAGCCACATTACATCCAACCATGTATCCCTGTTAGTAGAAATCCTAGGTGATGCATGGAGGAAAGTAGGGCTAGAACCAATCAAATCCTTACAAATGCTTGTAGAAGCATGTAGAGTAGCAAAAGGGGATTGGATAGGAGAGATGACACCATTTTTAATATTATTTAACTCACCTTGATATTCTTACGAGAAATCTCCCATCTAATAGACATCTCATGTTGATAAGGGGATTTAGCACATCATGTACGTTCATCAAAAATTTAAAAATGATTCATTTGTAATCTGGTGCTATTATTTGAAACTTCAATATTGAATAATTTGGATGGGCATTTCCCTATGAAGACTCATAATTTATATCTAATCTAACTTGTAAAAGCCATAGTCAATAGTTTAATTTTAGAAATAATTAATAGATATAAATTTGAACTAGTATTTGGGATCTAAAATTGGTATTTGGCTCCTATTAATAAAATACAACAAACCATTATCAAATAAATTAAACATACAATTGAAAGAGATAAGTGATAGATTAAACTACTCATAAATGGTTTACTTATTAGATTATGTCAATAAAACCTTATGTTCGTAAACTATGAAGTGACACCTAAGTCAATAATCTCTCCATAGAGGACTCCTACTTGTGGGTCTACTTTAAGTAGATTTTTGACATTGTGGCTAAGAGTGCCATTGTGATTTAATAAAGCCATGGAATTTTATTAGAGCTCAAGTATAGCCTACAAAGATTTCATATACTACTAAAGACATTTTAATAGATAGTAAGCAACTACGTGAAGATCTACATAAATAATTTGTTAACAATAGATATAATATCAAAATCATAAAATATAGAATTACCACTTAAATACTATTGTAACTTATACTACAAGAGATGAATCTAATGGATGGAAATATTGTGTTGGAGCTCTTTCTTTGAGAAAACAAAAGGAATATAGCAACACTATCTAATACTAATTGTATTCTCAACTTCAAGAAATAAATCTCTATATATAGGTCATGGAATCAAAACCTAGGTACACTCACTTCCACCTTACTAATTACTTTTATTGGAACAAGATGAATAAAATATTTTAATTCCCTTAAAGTACTTTTTAAAATTAAGGACCTCAAAAAATATAAAGAGGCATCTTTGCAATTAATGACCTTTGACCATTTGAGTTGTCCCCACATAATCTTGATGATAACCACCTTTTGTTGTAAAAAACCCTAAAATATTTATATATGTCTATTTCAAAGGCATTATGGAGGTACTCACCTAATAGTAAAATATTTTTTTAGATGATTAAAGATGATAAAAAATAAACAATATTTTTGTAAGACCAAGGATTTCCAAATTTTTGACATTTACAAGATGTGTGGTTGTTGGTCAAAAATTCTATAAACATTATTCATTGCCTTATATTTTTTAAAGAATCTTGTTAGTCAATGTATAAAAAGATCTAAATTAGTATTTTTCTCCGAATATCTTAATTGTGAATAGTAATTTTGTTCTAGATCAACTTTTATCCTAAATATCAAGCTTTCTTTTTTCAAAAAACACTAGTGCTACTCATATTAAGAAATGCCTTATTATAAATCTTGCATTTTAGAATGTAGTTTATGTTTGAAATCACTACCTCTAAAATTATAATATTTCTTTTTAGTGCTCTCATTATTCCCCCCTACCTTACTTTTGATTGATTAACTATAAAATATAATAACAAATTATAAATTTTCAATGGGATTAATTTTCTCATGCTAAATTTCATTCAATTTATTTTCTAAAAGAAAAAAAAGAAAAAATATAATTAAAAAATACAAAACTTAAGAGCCTACAAGCAAAACATTCTTGAGTATGCTCCACTTCATATTCAAGATGTCTTAGCTCTTTTACAATTTACAATATAATTTGTGTAAATAATATCCATGAATTTAAAATTAGCTTTTTTATTATTATTACTACACATTAAGTATAATATAATTTTTAAATGAAATATTTAGTGTTTTGATTATAAGGGAAAAATAGGTTTTGAAGGGACCCGGAACCCTTTACAACAAAAGAAACAAAATGCTGCTAAACATGATTTTCATAAAGTCACCAGCAGCATCCCAACAACCAAAAAATAGAACAAAACGAGTACTAGTATAAAGATGAGACACTAAACAAACAACAACACCTAACAACCTCAAAACAACAAAACAACATAAAAGAAACCTACGCCCAACAGGAAACAAAGAGCAACAAAGAAGAAGACTAGACACTAATCCAAATTACTCAGGGTGTTGGCCACCTCAATCTACTGGCTTCTATACCTTTTGATCATATCCAAAAACTCCTTCTTAGCATCAAAGGATCTCTTCCAATCAGATGACCCTTTAACAGTAGGTCCTTTGTCATCATCTTTAGCACCTTTTTTACCTTTGCTCTTAACTGAGTGCTCTTTCTCCATAAGCTCAGAGAAATACACCTGATCCCCCCTAAGCTCACTTATCTTTCTGAAAAGGACTTCCAAGGAGTCTGCGCTGTTCTTCATAGAGATATGACATGCCTGCAAAAGCTTTTTGATATCCGCATTCGTACCTAGAATCTTGGCTTCTAGAGCAGCCAACCTATCTTCACACAGAGATTTGAAATCATGATAGGAACCTTCAAGGTCCACCATTTTGTCAATAATAATGTCTGAAACCAAACCCTTCAAAATATTCTTCAGATTCTCCTTCAAACCTCTAATTTTAATATTGATCTTATTGAACTCCTAAAGAGTCCACTTAGCCAACTTAAAAGTTCCAGTAGCCCCAGCCCTATCCATTTCCAACAAATCAAACATGGAGGTAGAGGAGGTAAGTAAATTCCTCAGAGAGAGGATTTACCTTCAAAGGCTCCTGTTTAGCTTTTTTCTTCTCCACATCCTCCTCATCAAGACCCTTTAACTCCTTGTCCTACTCCACATTAGGCAAATCCTGAACCGGGGAGTCCTTAATGGCCACTGTCTTATCACTAGAATACTTGCCATCCCTAGACACATTGGGCTCCTTAGCCAGCACATTCGAGGCCTTGTTCTTGAGGTTGGAAATATGCTTCGACAACCTCCGCGGCTTGTCATCCAAACCCAAAACATTAACCTATGACCCCACCTCAAGGCCACCATCAACAATATCCTTACCAACAACCACCTCCACGGTTGTGGGAGGGGAATCATCCAAGCCCATATTTGTGTCCTCACTTTCAGAAAGGACAAGCCTCTTAGCTGCCTTGTTACTCTGAGAACCACCTAACTTCCTCTTCTTCGAAGACGTAGTCGCAACCTCCGAAGACACATCCTCCTCCTCTTCATTCCATTCCTCCTCCCCGTTTGAAGTGGAATCCGAGCCCGATGACCCATAAACATCACTCAAAGTCTTCTCCTTACCCTTAATGGAGGAGCAGGGAGAGAGACTTAACATACTCCATAATTAATAAAATAAGACCTTCATGGAGGATGGGAGCCCTCCTATTCTTCAAATTAGTGTAAACATAGACCTCCAAAGATGATAACAGGAAAAAAGGAAAATAAATGAACAAGCCATGTCTAAAATGATTGAGAGTGAAATGGTGACCAAGAATAGCAGTAAACCTCCCCTCTAGAGTCACATAGTGCATAAGCACCTTAGCAATACTCGCCCAAATTTTCTTGATAGATTTTCTCTCATAGCCTCGACTTTCCAATTTAACTAATTTCTTCCGCTCATCATCTTTAAAAAATTGGGCCATCGCTTCCTCATTACTCTTTTTATCCTTGAAGAACTTGCGGCCAACCGTTGGCATCCCAGTAATAGTAGCAACCAAATCCTCATTCACCTCCACTTCTAGGCCTTTAACCATGAGCTTGCGGTTATGCTAGAATGACACAAACTGCACTGAGGCATTGGGATCATGCCTGTGCAATCTCTCTAAGAATAGAGTGAAATTACCATGGCATAGAATATTCCAAAGCTTCTTCTTTTTCCTAATTCCCCCACAAGAATGCAGCTCTATTTTGCTTCTACATTGCCCATGGCGAACAACACCATAACAAGAAAACCCTTGCGAAAAACACTCAACTAAAAGCTAGAGAGCAAGAAGACACCCACAAAGCGTGCAAAAAAGAAGAAGGTACTAGAACATAAATTCCGCGTCATCTCAACCCACGCCATCATTCCTCAATAAACTCCTAGCTTTCTCTAGAAGGATCGATCCCTCCTCCCACGAATGAAAATCATTTAAATTGACAGCCTCGTTGGCAAAAAAAATTGCCGACGAGTTTCCTTCTCGGTAGACGTGAGAGACTCGGGTCTCTTCACAAGATCACAACATCATTATAGTATCTTTAATGAGCTGATCGACGTTCCAGCTCAAAGGATGATTGCCATGTAGATAGTTAATTATGTTTAAAGAATTGCCTACAACCCATAATTTGGAGTACCCTTTACTGATTGCATATCTGACACTTATGAACATAGCCTCTACCTCTACGCAATTATTTATATTAACCATATAAAGTTTTTAAAAATACATAATATTATACAATAGTGGGTAGAAAAACTCACATTTCATAGTCTATGCAAGGTAGAGCTTTAAACAATATATTGATAGAGAAAAATAAAAAAGATGTCAAGTAACAAGAACTATTGATCCCATAGGATGAGGGTCATGGTCATTTAATTTACACACATTACGATTATATTTAACTTATACCATCTAGGATATCAACTAATAAGAGCACCATCATTATCTTGTTCATCTTGCACTTCATTTGTAAGCTAATTAGTAGCCTTGAGAGGAGGATAGCCAAGGAAAGACAATGGAACTTTTCATTATTTTCCCAACCGATGGTTCCTCTATTGTGATGATAAGAAGAAATTTAAGGTTGACGAAAAGCTTGAAACCATCCATAAGCATCATGGCCACAATATCTACACTAAGAAGAATGAGAATCATGCCCATGGGAATGATGAATTCTACAATTTCAATGTGTTCTAGGAGGGGATTTTTCTCTATTGGAAGGAAATCTTTGTGAAATATTGATAATCATACAAGGTGCATTACCCTAGTGATAAAGAAGCACCTATATATGGGCCACTTCAAGTGAAAATTTATTATCTTGCATGTGTACCTTCATTAACATACTATAACATAATATTGATTTAGAATACACTTGGATAAATTTCTATTAATAGTACATAAAGAAGATAGTTAAATGGTATTTTTCACTTTGAAAGTATAACATTTTTAGGTAAACTTAGCAAGAATTCTGAGCCAATTTCCTAGAAAGATCATGTGACAAAAATCCCTAAGTTTAAAAGACTTGAAAATTCATGAATCTAATTCCATGCCACTTGGGCTCTAGGAAAAATCTAGAAAAGGTGCTTGATTATTTATTTGTTCCCATAAAAAGGGTAACAAGGATTGATGAATCCTAAATGAATCAATATCAAACTAATTAAAATACCTTAATATAAATTTCACTAGGCAATGTGATCAAGCTTTATCTCAATAATAGATAACCAAATAGTTTAAATTATGCTTTGCTATCATTTGGTGGAGAATTGAAGAGCCCATATATTATTAATCTCTTACACCACATGCAAATGCAATGAGATCCAAGAATACCCTATAAGGTTTATAATGATGAGAAAGTGTATTAGGATATAGTTTCCAATCTTTCCACCATGGAATGAAACACCTAAGTATAATTTTATGTAGCATCTCCATAGGGATAAATTTTATGCTACACCCTTAATATTAGAGCACATTAGGTTATGTATAGTTGGCTTGTGGCTATCTTAACTTTAATTAAGTCATATTATTATATTTTTATTTAGTTAATTAGGTTGCCTTAGGGCTTATATAGGGTTATCTAAGTCATCCTAGGTGATATCCTAGGCATAACTAAGGTATTTATAGGAGGTAGTGAGTCTTATTTCAGGACCATATTGTGAATTGTGTTCTCATTGGAGATATTTGGAGATTTTTCCCCTTGAAGAGACTTGTTATTCTCATTTATTATCAAGTATTTACATCATATTTCTTATAATATTCTTTAATTGTGAAATTTATTTTATTACAAGTGGTATCAGAGCATGATCTTGACACCATAGAGGCAACCCATTTTCTTAATATTGGAGGTCATTTTGGGAAGATAATATCTCCCATATTTTAGTACAATTTTCTCTTATTTTTAAAGGGTTTTTGAAGAAAATATTAAAGAATCTACAATCCAAATTTTAAAGGAATTGGAGCTGATTGAGTAATTTATAGCAAAATTAGGGTTTCTATCTAATTTATTTAGAAAGTGAATATCTCCAAATCTAGTTGAATTGGTGCCTAATTTTTGGTGGGATTTTGAATACTTAATAGGGGAGACTAAAGTACAAATTTTAGAGAATTTGAAGTAGAAATAAGTGATTTATTACAAAATTAGGGTTTCCACAAAAAGTTATCTCAAGGCTGCAAATCACCTAAGTTTTGGGAGATTTTTCTAAGTGAAACCTAAGCCTTGGTAAGTTACAATAAATTTTTTAGATTATTTTTAATTTATTTGTATGATTTATTGTAAAATTATTTTCTACCATCATGATGGGGCCAAAAACAAGAGGCAAAAAGAATGCTACCACACTGAGGAAATTTTTAGATAAGGATGACATAAAAATTGAAGATATTAATCCTAATGATGAAATCAACAAAGTAAAGGGTTATATTTCATCATTAGATAAGAATATTACTAACATGAAAAATGATATAAGTGAATTGAAATCATTTATTTAGGGTATGAAGTGTAAGTGTGAAGATTCACCTAGTAAGGTGGATGATAATGCTTTTGTTGGACATAAATTCCTTGGGCTTGACTCTGCTTTCAAGAAGGATAATTCCATTAATATTTCTATGCCAAGGAAATTCATACCCAAGTAGGATACGAGAAAGTTTGATGGGAAGGATCCAACTAATTGGATATTCCAAATAGAGTAGTTATTTGATATTTATTATGTTCATAGTCAACAGAATGCAGCTATGACATCATTATACCTATTAGAGTAAAAAGTATTTCCTAATTAATTATTTATTTAATTATTAGGTTCCTTTTTCTCTAATTACTTAAGCTTCCTTAGGTCATATTCTTTTGTGTCTCATGTCATAAGATAACAACACATGTCATGATCTTGCTTTATCCTCACCTAGGGTTTCTAGCTTAATTATCCTTTTATAAGGATAGTTTATTGTATAATCATTAAGATGCACATTCATAATGGTTCATGCTATTTTGGATCAATAGCTCTTGGCCTCCATAGTTTTTCTATTATCTTTTTTTGTGATAGGTGTTTGATTGTAGGCGATCCTTAGGAGTTGTGAAGTTAATTTTTCCCAACTTCAGCATGGTATTAGAGCTCCAGACCTATAATACCCTCTCCTTTTTCTGAGAGATTTTGTGCCTTGAGCTATCATTTGGTGCATCCTAGACCAAAATAGAGTTTTCCATTGGATCCAGAGCTATCAAGAAAGTCAGATTTTCCTTTGTTTGGCGTGATTTGGACTCTTAAGGTCTAATTTGTGAGAGTTTGAAGTAGTTTTTTTTTTTTCCAGATACAGAGGGTAGCTGTAATTTCAGAGTATTTTAAGCCGAAAAGAACCTCACAATTGCATTCAAGAGGGTGATTCAATGAATTTGATATAAAATTTGACCCATTTTAGTGTCAGGAGCATTTGAGGCAATTTTTTTGCTAGAGCCATGTGGCCTCCCCAACACGTAGGTCGAGGTACTTTTTTCAATTTTTTTTGTGATTTTTTTAAAAATAAAAAATAAAAACCCTTTTTATTAAAGGGGTGTAGTTTTGTTTATTTTTTTGCAAAAAATATTATATTAAAAAACCCCATGACGGGGGGATACCTAAGGGTATCGCCCCCTACCACACTATGGCAGGGTGGTGGCCCTTGGGCCTTACCCCCATGTGGAGGTGGGTACCGTAGGGTACCGAACCTACCACATTTGTGGCAGGGTGGTCCCTCGGGCCCTACCTATTGTTGGGCTTAACCCCCTGCCACCTCCCCTTTTTTTAAATATTTTTAAAAAGCAATTAAGTTTTTAATATATTTTTCTTATTAATATATATATATATATTAGTTTTTTTTGCCTTTTTTCCTTTAAAAAATGATATAGGCAAATTATTGCTTTTTTTGTAGATAGTTGCCATGGAATTAGAGGTATTAAGAACTTTCCCTTTATATTTTTAAGTAGAACTAGAAGAAGCTCCAGTAGTGTTACCTAAAGATTTCAACATTGCTTCTTTTTGGGTTGGGCAGTGCTGCAACATATCATTGATAGAGATGTTGGCCTTTGTTTTCTTTAAATCATCAATATAACACTATATTTCTCTTCACTTTGGCTTGGAGTTTTGTAGTGGGTGAAGCTATTGGATCTAGTCTTTCACACAAAGGGATCTTTTGGAGTAGGAGGGTTGTTGTTTGCATGAGGGTCTAGGGATCCCACCAGTCAGGGGTTACTTCCTACTCAAATTATAATTGCTCCTATTTTGTTGGAAGGAAAAGATGTCAAGGATTTCTAGTTCATTTTCATTTTCAAATGGGAATGTGAATCCTTCTTCCTGAGTAGAATGTCCTGGGAAAGTTTTGTAGGAGTCTACCATCATAGAATTCATGCCACTAGTAGAGGTTTGAGAACTACCATGCATTAATGAAGACATTCTCTGCATGTCCAGGCAATTGGCCTCACTATGATCATATATTTCATGAAATCTACAACCGAGGTTGTTTGCATAATCTACCACATTAGCACCTGTAGACAATTAAAAATGTCCTAAATGATACTACACACTTGAATCTAATATACTAACATCGACATTTCATCCAAAAATTCATCCTCTTTTCACCTATTCAATTAAAAATAAACCTAGTTATTTAATTAAATGCATCATTTTCATCTATTGATCTAATTAATCTAATTAGGTTAATTCCTACGCTCTCAAACTAACATTTCATCTAGTTTAATTAAATAATGCAAATTATATTTAATTTAAACCCCTTCCTTTATCTCCCCTCATTTAATTAAATAATCTAAATCATTTAATTAAATGTCACTCACCCCTTTTTCATTAAATAAACTAATTATTTAATGGACATCCCATTATTCCTCATCTTGCACATTAAAATTTAGTTTTAATTACTAAATTGCTAATTTCCTCACCCATCCACTTGCATAGGGAATATTCCAAAGGAATATTCTCCTATTTGGCTCCAAAAAGGGAATGATTATTTTCAAACAAACTTTGTAACAAACTTTGAAAGTTGTTACAAAGTGTTTTTGTTTGAATCATTCTCAACCCTTGATGATTTCTTTGATCCATGTGATCTTTGATTCTCATCCATTGATGAGAATCCTTGATCCATGTTTCACCCTTCATTCATTATTGATCATTGATTGATCAAATCGATCTCATCCATTAATTCTTCATTTGCTCTCCTATAAATACATCACTATTTGGAGAGAAATGGATCCATGTTTTGATAACAAAGTTATGCTATGGAAATTCATACTCACTTGCATCCATATTTAGCATTTGTTAAGCATTTTAGATTAATCTTCATCCATATTAGCTTAAGCATCCATTAATGGCTTCCATTTTAGATTAGCTCACATCCATTTTAGCATAGTTTATATCCATGGCTTGCATCTTTGAATGTTGTTTCCATTTAGCATAACTTGTATTAATCTCCATCAAGCATTTTAGCATTTAGCACTCATATTTATCATATTAAACTATTTTTGCATCCATGTTTCACACATATCTCATCAGTTTCATTGATTTTCATCAATAAAATCAATTGGAACAACTCATATTATCCAAGGGATTGGGAAAGGCTCGCCATTCCACATCAATGCGACACCACTTCCCCAATGGGATAATATTTGAGGTCTTAGAATAGGTTTTTATTAAGCTTTCATGTTGATTTCATGTTAGTTTAATGGTTATTTAGTTTTTTGATGATTTCAAATATCTCATTGGGATCATGGCTTAGGGGATTAAATATAGTTTAAATTCATTTGGATCTAGCATATTTAGTTGATACTATGACTTTGGTCACATTTTTGGCGCTAGGAGGGCTATACTAATCAAATATGATGAATTTCTCTTTATATTCCTGTGTTCTTGGTTTTGTAGATACAATGATTCTTTTGAAGGCTATAATGACACTATTGTCAGGCGTCGCCATATAGCGACACCTTTGCAGGAATTACAATGATGCATAATTAAATCTAGTGATGCTTTTTAATTTAGTGACACCTATTACTTTTTGGAATTATCGTAAATTTAAAAATAGCGACGCCACTGCTATATCAACACCTTTTTCGTCACTATTTTATTGCAGAGCGATGCCTCAAAACTTCACTAGAGTGACACCCCTGAATTATAGCGATTCTTTTGATAATTTTAGCGATGCCTTTGTGTTCAATGACGCTTTTTTACTAGTAAACAAAATAGAGAGTTAATTTTCACATGTGCTTTAAATTTTTGATTTCATATGCTCTCTTATATCTTATTGACATCTAATTTTTTTGGAGGCTAACTGGTTTTGCAGATTTGAAAACATTTGAAGTGAAGGAGCATGCTATCATTCGTCCATACATTGTAAAAAAGTGTTTTTACACTTATGGGACAATTATAACCCATTATATGCTAATTTTGCTTTATGTTTTAGGACCACTAAAATTCCATTGGGCTTAAAATTTACTTTCAAATTTGGTTAAAATTGGACCCACACATCCTCATTTTGCAATATCGGTTAAAATTGGATAAAACAATAAAACACTTCCATTGGTGCTTAAAATAAAGCCATTTTTCTTTGTGGGATTAAAATGAATGAGTGCTTGCTTTACATGTATACAATTTTAGTGCGTATCCACTCCCTTTGCGCTTCGTGTGATCTTGGGTGAAGAGAAACACTCAAGTGTATGCTCTTTTCTTGTGTGCACATGTAGTACGTATCCTCTCTCCTTATGCTTTGTGCAATCTTGGGTGAAGAGAAACACTCAAGTATAATTTCATGCTTTGTGTCACCCTTAAGGGAGAACTTACTATGAGATACATCCCGCAACAAAAAAATCATAGGAAAATTCTCGCAAGCATGTTTACTGATGGGATTTAAATAAAGGATGTGAAATTGTGAGAAATTAGAATCAATATGGGGCATCCATAACATACTGCACCTAATCCCATGCCTTAAGTGGAACACGAACGGTTGAAGAGCCTTAAGTGGCTGAGTGGGTGAATATGAGTCATGGTGTTCTTGGTTTGTTGTCATTAAGAACCTTGTTTAAGTAGTGGCCAACTTTGTCCTTCCAAAGAGTTCTTTAAAGTGGTGCATTGGAATTTATTTCCAATAAGTTACTTGCCATGTTTGATTTTGGTTGAAGTGTAGAGATTAAGAGTTCATTCTTAACATACCTCTACACTTTTCCTTAAATTGCATGTAAAATAATCTCTTCTACTATAAAGGGCATGAAGCAAGCCCACCAAGAAGAACACACCCACTTGAGCTAGGAATGTTATTTCTTGTGAGTCAATTTGACACATTGCTTGGTTCTGAAACATCTTAAACACACATCAACAAGTTTATCAAATTTCAAACCCTTTGGATTAAGTATGGATACCTTTTGAAAAGTCCTAATATTGCTGCTTGTCCCTAAGGATTTTATCCTTAGAGGCTTCTAAATATTTGGACTTATATCTAAATCCACACTTTCCAAAGTTAACATAGGGAACTATGGTGGGAACTATGGCCTTAGCTACATGATTTTCACATAATGGACTTTGTGAAATGAAGGTTGCTTCGACATAGACATTTTAGTTTGAACATTAATTAAGACTTTCCTAATGTGGTAATGAAACAATCTCACTTAAGCAAAGATTAAATCAAATGAACACCCCATATTGATGTATGTTCAAACATTGAATCCTCAAACACAAGCAAAATTGAGACAAGGAAAGTATTGCAAAACATTGAGTCCAAGTTCTATTGTCTAAATCATTGAGTTCTATTGTCTAAATCATTGAGTTCTATTACCAAAATCATTGAGTTCTTAAGGTTTTATCACTTTAGAGGTATAGCATGTTTCTCACCAATTTGGTCTTGTAAAACAAAGATCCCTTTTAGGTTAACATTTTGGGTCAAAACATTTCATCCATTTCATCCATCACACACTTTTCGCATCACCAAAAAACTTTTGAAACTTTTGGACACACCAAAACTTTAGAATTAGGAAATCATCAAACCAATCCCCTAACTTAGCTATGTTGTGTGTGAAATGGATCCTTTTTCATGCACTTAGTTGTGTTCGTTATCACATTTTATGGACAAGTTTATCTTAAAGGTCACAAGTCTACCTTAAAGATTTACATGTTCATTAACACCTTTCATCCAAGACATCAAAACATCAAACCTTTTTGTCTAAAAGTGTTGTCCAAAAATTTAGAAAGTTCATCCCCCATATCATTCACCATTTTCATCATCAACTCACACCATTGGTCCAAAACAACTTAGAGGGTCCCTTTTACCAAAATTTGAGTCAACTAGAGAGTTTCAACATTATAAACCTCAACATACCTCTCCCATAGGTGACCCACAATTTATGGTTATAACAAGATCACAACACAAGAGAATCATGGAACAAAACAAAAAAACATCTACCACAAGTGATCCAAACCCCCAAGAATTTTATCCAAGGAGCCATTCTACCCCCTCACAACAACCACAAAATCCTTTAAGGTATGAGGTAGAAGATGTCACAAACAACCCACTTGAGATCACTAAGGAAGAACTCCTTGAGTATAAACAAGATCATCAAGCCTTAGAATATGTGGTTGCAACATTTCTTGCACAAAAATTGACACAAGGATTAACCCAATGCACGAATCAACCAACTCCATCCCGTGAGTAAAGTCAAACATTAACTCCTAGTATTACAACTAGGATTGCTACCGATCTTGGTCACACTCTCCCTTTGGAAGGAAACACACTTTGGGTACTCAAAACATGAATCTTCCCCAAAAAAAAAGTTGGACACCAACATTTGGTGCCCCACCTCCATCTTCCACCACCATTCGTAAGCATCTTGTACACCCATACACACCACTTACATTCCATAACACCAAGACAACCTTGAAATTTTGAGCGCAACCATCTTCATCCATTACCACAAGTACCTAGAGTGTGCCCAACGTTATGCAAGGTAATATGAACCAAGTACCTCAAGTGGGAAAACAAGGGCAAGATAACACCCTCGTGCAAGGTCAACCCTTAACAAGTGGCTCCAACAATCCCATTGACACATTGAAACAAGTGATTACCCAAAACACATTAGCCCCATCCATCATCAATCCAAATCAAAACAACACATTGATCACAAACCCCATCAACCAAGGTAATGCCTTGGTCCCACATCAAACACAAAAAGGGAACCCTCAACACATTGGTCAAGGGAAACATTCTAATCAATTGATCTTAGGCCAAGATGTGCCATTGACATCACAATACCAAATGGTGCCATCATCATCTTTACCATTGGTCCCCAAAATCATGCAAAATAAAATGGGGTCCCAAACCTACATTCCTCCCTCCCAATTGACAATCTTACAAGTAATGATAGCACAAAACAACCCACAATCATCTCAAATCAATACACAACCCATGATCAACCAAAACCCATCTCACATGTACCAACATCAAAACACCTCCATATTGCAAGCGCAAAAAACTCACACTATAGCTTTGCAACAAGCACAAAAGGCTTATCAACAAGCATTGCAAGCACAACAAGCTCAACCTCAAGCATTGCAACAACAACAAGCCCAACAATGAGTGTTACAAGTGCAACAATCTTACCAACAAGTGTTACAACAAATAAAATCCAAAGCTCAAGCCTTGCAACAACAACAAGCTCAACAAGCCTTAATCGTGCAACATCAACAACAACAACAACAATAGGCTCAACAACAAGCCTTGGTCGCACAACAACAACAAGAAGCCCAACAAAAAGCATTGCTAGCCCAACAATATTCCCAACAAGTACTTGCACAACAACACGAATAACAACAACAACAAGGTTTATACTATAATCCCCAACAAACCATCGTCAATCCAAATACGTTAGGAGCATATGCACCTCCACCACCATCACCTTCATAGTATCCAACTCCACCCTATACACCATACAACACTTCATCATATCAAAATACCACTTACAACTCATCCAATGTCCCACAATACACAACATATGCTCCTCCACCAAATACGCAAGACGATTACCATACCCATTTGATAGAAACATCACAATGGTACCTTTCCCTTTGGTTTTGAGGTCCCTAAGTTTGATAAATACAAAGGGAGGGGAAATATTGTGGATCACATCTAATAATTCCACGTCATGTGTATGGAGGTTGCCTACAATGATTATTACTTGATGTGTCTCTTTCCATGGAGTTTGGTGGGCCTCTCCATTGATTGGTTCTCACAGTTGTCCCCGGGTATCAGAACCTTCCAAGAAATCATCAATAGATTCATAGACCATTTTTCCTTTAATCTTGACATGGATGTAAGCTTAGAGGAGTTGGAAACTGTCAATTAGAACAAAGGATAATCCTTTGCTAATTTCCTACAAAGGTGGAGGCAAAGAGATAGTAAGAGCAAGTGGCCCATTCCTGATGAACAACAGGTGGGGATTATTATAGAAAATGTTGATCCAGAACTATCCTTCCACTTAAAGATGCAATGTATCACCACTTATGATGAGCTTGTCCTTAGGTCCCTCAACATCAAGAGATCCCTAATCTCATAGGGAAACACACAAGCGTATAAAGACAATCGCCCATCAACCAATTCAAATGACAAACCCCACGTGTGGGCTAAGAACAAGAACGTAACAAATGATGGCATCGTTGATGCTAAAGTAGTCATAAGTGCTCCTAGAAAAAACACCAATCAACCAACCAACGCACAAAAAACTATACAACAAACCACACCACCACCACAGAATAACCAAATCAATAACACCAACACACAACAAAGAGGACCCCCTAATAGAAACAACTACCCAAAACACAAATACACACCATTGGGGAAACCTATTGAATATGTGATGAAAAAATTGGTACAGTCAAACTTGATTATGATCCACAATTTCTAGAACTACTAGGAACCTCAAGATAAACCACCTTGGTATAACAAAAATGATCTTTGCGACTTTCACAAGATCAAAGGGCATAAAAAATCAAACTGTATGAAACTGAAGAATGTTATCCAAGACCTCATAAAAAATGGAGACATAACAATTGATGTACTAATAGGTAACCAAGACCTCAAGATATACAAGAATCCAATGCCAAATCACACCAAAGGGAACAACAATGGAGAAGGGAAGAATTACACCAATGTAGGACATGTCTATTCCAATGTGGTCACCTCTTGTGACAATTTTGTAACAGTCATCACCATCAAAGGACCTAGTGTAGAGTGTGGAGTCACCACACGACACAACAAGGTTACAATCTAAGGAGCTTCATCTCAACCTAGGGAACAACCTACATTGCCAACATCAAACCCTAGTAACTACAGTCTCCTAGATCAGCTAAAGAAGACCCCCACACAAATCTCTATTCTGGAACTATTGAAGCTATCCCCCACATAGGGATATATTAGAAAAATATTTGTCATCTTCCTCAGTACTCGAGAACATTGATACAGAGCAGTTTTAGCTATGATAGGGAATATCACTACCCCTCATATTCTCACCTTCTCAGAACATGACCTCCCAACACAACCATATCATAATTGCGCTTTACATCTTGAGGTCATTGTTCATAAAAATAAAGTTTAAATAGTCTTAGTAGATGGAGGTGCTGGCCTAAACATTTGCACCCTTCAATTGGTCAAGAAATTGGGATATTCAAAGGATGCTATTGAAAAGACAAAGTACAACCATAAGGGCATATGACAATCAAGAATGAGTGTCACAAGGAATCATCAAGCTACCTATATGAGTGGGACCCATCATTGCTGAGACCACATGCCAAGTGCTAAATCTTGATCTCCCCTACAACATATTGCTTGTTCGACCATGGATTCATGCCATGTAAGCCGTAGCATCCACCTATCACCAACGTGTCAAGTTTCCTTTTGAGGACAAAGAAATGACTATCCATGGAGATCCTGATCCTTTCTACTATTGCAAGAACCTTGAGGATAAGTTCTACAAGATACCCAAAATACCCAAGAATGATGAAAGGCCTACATCCTCCTCCTCATTTGTTGAACCATCTTCCCTTGTATCCACCTCAGAATCCAAAACACCCATTGTATAGAATATACCCGATGTCAAGGAAATTATCAAGGATAATGGTTGTGGAGATTATAATCTAAAGAAGGAAACTTTTGTGTTGGGTGAGTTACCTCTTTCCCCAAAATCTCATGGAAAACCCACACCTATCAACAAAGTGACTAAAACATTAAAGCTTGCATCTACCACCTTCACCAAGTGGGGGGACTTGAACAAAGAGGATGTTAATGAGGAAGATGTATCTAAATTGCTCTATCAAGACAACCTACCCATGCCCGTTCTTCCCATGGAAAATGATAATAAAGGTTTACAACTAATGATGGGATGGGGGTACAATAAGAATAAAAAGCTAGGACAAAATGACAATGGTTTGCTAGAACCCATCATTCTTAAGAGACGTCCAAAGAATCTTGGCATAGGATGTACTACTAGCAAGGTTACCATTATTGGTAAAGGTACTTTTGATAAACAGGTTGAGGCTTCCTCTTGGTTACCAACATCACGTGACACTAACCTAGATGACTTTCCCCTTGATGTGGCTAACCTATTTGAGAATAACTCTCTCATTATGATATCCACATCTTTCACCCCAAATGTCCAAAACACTGAATTAAGCCTAGCATACCCTCAGCTCATTGACTGGGACCAACGAGGACCACCAATTCTAGATATATTTGTGAACCATTATTCCCAACCTGCAAAAATACAAGAGACAATCAATAAATTAGATAAAATGCATAGTTAGAAACATGATTCCTCAAGAAATTCATTTAAATTGAAAAAGAGAAAGGAAATGAGATGAAGAACACCAAGAAACTCAAAACAAATCAAATCCTATTCTAATGCAATATAAACTCCTAATCTCTTGAGGGAATTGGTGCCAATTGGATGTGAAAATTGGCCCTTTCCCAACTCCAAGGATGCAATGGTGATGAAAATTGATCCACTTTGATGAAGAGTGATGACTGCTCCAAGCTAAAAACCTGCATAACCTAGCTAAGAACTCAATGGCATTGATGAAAATTGCTAAAGATTTGAGTATAATAACTTTGCATGAATTATGGATGCTAAAATGAGGAATGAGACCTCTTATTTATAGAATTGCAAATTGAAGATATGTCCAAAATGGAGCAATGTGGGACTAAAAACCAACAAATGTCAAGATGCCACTTGTCCACATGAGAATGGATGAAGGATGTGCAAGTTTTGAAGAAAGTGTATAAATGCATATATTTCAAATTTGAAATTGTTGAAATGACATGTAAGAGGGAAGGAAGAATGCATTGAATGCCACTTGGCTCAAGGCAAAGGACTTGTCAGGTGGAGTAAATGCCTTGTTGGAAGGACAAAGTCCACTCGAATTTTGAATTCAAATTTGGAGAATATTCCTTCATTATGCCTTTTGATGGAAAATAGAGATTTAATAAATCAATTAAATCTATTTTCATGTGCAAGTGGGAAAATTTGGAGGATGGGACATAAGAGAAGATTAAATTAATCAAAGTTAATTAATTTAATTCAAATATTAGCCGATGTGACATCTTTGACTTAAATTTGTGGATTTATTTAAATCAAATATGAGAAGAATATGACTTTAGAGATAGTTAAATAAATATTTTTAATTTATTTAGCTAAGGAGATAAGGTTAGATTAAACTAAATAAATTTTTAATTTATTTAATTTAATAGGATGACTTTAGAGATTTTATCAAATAAAATTGATTATTTAATTAAATAGGGATAATTAGATCAGATAAATTGATTTAATTAACAAGAAAGAATGACTTAATTAGATAAAATGATTTATTTAATTAGGGGAGGAAAATTGATGAATTTAATCAAATAAGGGTATTTGATTAAATGGTTAGATTGAGGGATGATTCAGAATGAACTGGTGTTAGTAGTCGGGATTAGATGCACAATGTCAATTAGTACTTTTTACGTGTCTACATTTTGCCCCTCTTTGAAGCAATGCACTCGTTACGTTGTTTCAAAGAATAAACGGTCTCGATCAAAAGCCAATTTTTTTTTAATTTTAAAACTTGTCCCATTGCTGCCCCGGTGAAGGAAATATGCCGATATATTGCTACCTCGAGAGATCGGACAAAAATTTTGATTTTTGGGTGATCTCGCGAAAAAAGAAGGACAAGGTACCTGACAGGTCCAAAAAGGCTCCGGGAGGTCAAAAATGAGGTAAAATACCAAAAAATGATGTGAAACGGCTTTCAGACGGACAAAAACGGGACGAGGGGCACAAAACCCTAGTAGGATGGCCAAATGGGGTCAAAAAACCCTAATTTTGAGGCTTAAATAGGCCTTAGGAGGTCACTTTCAATTCATTTGAACACATTCAACCTTTGACGATTTTGTGATTTGAGCTCTGATATCTGACGAGATGGCACAATGACTGCTCCCATTGCATATTTTCGACCGAGTATGGACGTACCAATGACCTCCTGGCATTGGGGCACCGGTAAGTGTTCCTGACTTAAGCTTCATTTTTCATTTTTTTGTGCTCATTTAATGCATTTAAAACTAGATCGTTTGCAGCGGTGCTATATAGTGCTGCTCAAATTTCAAACTAGACCGCTCAGTCCTCCAAACTGAACCGCTATCTCAAGATGGACTGCTACGGTGGAGTTTGGAGTTTGAAAAGATTCCTCAAACTCTGACGCCCTTGTGAAATGGAGTGCTGGACTTTTAAACTTCGACGCCGTGGTGGATTTTAGAATTAGGGTTTGGGGTGCTTTCGCAAAGTGCACCGCCGCGGTGCAGTTTGGAGTTTGAAGATATCAACGTCGTTGTTTGGAAATTTCAAACTGCGACGCCTTCATAGTTTTCACCGTTGGGCAAGTCTTTTGAACGCTCAAGATGAAATTTCTTGATGATTTTAACACGGTGACTTTTCCTGATGCAGGAGGGGGGGAGGGAGCTCTATTCTTGTAAGCATAGATTGCGGGAGATATTCAATTATTTGTGAGATCTGACCGACAGGGAGCAAGATCAACTCTAAGAGATGGGGCTATGGTACATTACTTACACAACACCTATGCAGACCCATCTTGGCATGATGTCTGTGCTTGCTGAGAGATGGCATAGTCAGACATCATCCTTTCATCTTCCCATTGGCGAGGCCACCGTTACCTTGGAGGACATGTGGCGCATCCTTAGATTGCCGATACATGGTCAGTGAGTTATTCATGATATGGATGCCGGGTGGGATGCCTGCCATGCAATCCTGGCTACAGAGGACATTATTATCTGCGAGGGCCAGATAGAGCTGGAGCACCACAGGACACTCACATCACCATTTTGTCTGGTGATTGCAGCGATCATTTTAGGTCTTGTTGCCCCAGATCAATGAGGGCAGTATTTCAGTCATGGTTGGGGTCTTTGCTGGGAGCGGATGGTTCGTGACAAGCCAGTCCGTTTTGCATGGGGTCCTATTCTTCTTGCCTCCCTTTATAGGGATTTACATGAGTATGCATACTTGGATGGTAGGGCACTTGGTGTAGGTGTCACGCTTCTTCATGTGTGGGTGTGGGAGCACATCTTCATTCTCTGACCATGAGTTGTTGCAGTGCCAGTTGGGCCTGATGATCCAGTGGTTTGGCATTACAGGTGCAGTGTCTTTTACACACACAGGCGAGCACGAGATCCCTCACTAGAGGAGGGTCATTGACGAGATGACAGTGTTTACATGGCGCCCATACCTTAGTTGGCCTAAATGGGTCGATGATGTACAAGAGCTGTTCTTTTCCAGCCAGGATCGGTTTATGCAGGGGCAAGAGCATACCATGATTGAGCAATATCTGCCTGGACGAGTTCAATGTCAGTTCGGGGAGGTCCAGGATAGGCCAAACGATGATTATGTGGCCATTTTTGCTTGTACAGTATCGCAGGGTGCTTGGGGGAGATACATTCTTGCCCACGAGGCAGTGGATAGTTTCAGACAGCTGATGGCTCGACCATGGGCATATGATCAGGGAGTTGCAGATCCAGGGGTGACACAGGCTTATAGAGATTGGTTTCGACCATCTATACGTTTGACAATTCTAGGTGCACTCTCCATTCAATGAAGACCTAGGGGTAGAGGGGCAGGCCGAGGATGACGAGGTGGCGGTCCTCCTGTAGGACAGCTAGTACAGGATCAGACAACACAAGACCAAGTAGCCAGAGATCAGGTAGATCAACCCCATGTTGATGTACACATGCAGGACCACGATCGGGTTGCTACACCACCCTGAGACAGAGGTGAGGACCAGCCTCACGTGTAGCGTCTGCCAGTACAACCAATAGGTCAGCCAAATGTGAGAGATGCCTTGATATTACAGTTGCAGGCCTAGGTTCAAGGTTTAACAACAGAGAGGGATCAGGCTCGAGCCGAGAGAGATCAGGCCCGGGTTGAGAGAGATCAGACGATTCTCCAGCGGTAGGCCGTAGAGCTACAGGTGGCCACAAAGATGGGTCACAGACAACAGCTGGAGAGTATGGCAGCTTCCTCCTCCCGACCCATAGTGTCACTTTAGTCATACAGGGAGGCTATCCGGGAGGCAGATTATTATCAGATGCGTTATCATGATGCTATACTGAGAGTAACCCGAGCTCTTGATTTTTCAAAGTGGACCAGCCATAGACCGACAAAGGGTCACGATGACAGAGGCGAGGGCAGCAGGCAGGAGAGTTAGACCTCCTCTTTGATCGAGATATTATTTCTTGTGCCTTGTGGGCTTGTTTTTGATAGCCCAATGGGCCCTTCTACTCATTGACATATACAGATGTATGGTGATCCGATTATTATTTTGTACTATGACAGTCCCTTGATGATATCTATGAGATGACAATTTTGATGTGATATGATGTGTACCATGTTTACTTATATGCATTATGTATGCTCCTATTTCTATATGTGATGCAATGATGTTATGGTATCATGATGTATGTGATGGACATAATATGTATGGATGCATTTCGTTCTGATGATGTATGCGTTATGCGATGGTTATGTGACTAACAGATCTATATTATGCCTTCTATGATATGCTTTTGCGATGATTATGGATATGTGATATGGATCTATTTAATGATGGTACATTTCTCTTTCAGTATCTTTTATGCATTTATGTTGGTGCAATCTACATGATGATTTATGCATGTTGATGCAAATGTGGTGATTTATGAAATGATTTCTTTTTTGATATCTTTTTTTGTGTGAATGCAATGATCATAATATGCAGTTATGCAATGATGGATGTATGTGATTTTTCATGTATGATATGAAATTATGACGAAATGATATGTTATGCAAAATGTTAAGGAGATGCTAATTTATGATGTATATGCGAATGCTTTAATGAAATGTTTTATGTGACATGGATGCTCCTAATGTTTAATTATGCATTGGATGCTTATAATGATATGGGATGATTTATGAAATGTTTATGCAAAATGATTGTAATGTGATGATTTATGAGATGCTTAGAATAACAAATTTATGCATATGATATGATCCATGATGTGATATGCAATGTGCTGATGATTTGTGGATGCAATATTAATGATGATTATTAACTGTCATAGTACCCTATTAGTGTGAAAAGTAAGAAGGAAGAAGAGAGAAGACATTTCAACAAGACAAAAGATGATGACTTGCCATGGAGTTGGGATTTTCAAAGGGCCAATTATCTTATTTTTGATAACACACATAAATACGATGCATCAAGGTATTAAGAACCAGGATGGCGTTCTATTTAGTGTGATGGAATTTGACTCGACAATCAGATAGGAGTATCCTTGTTCACACCTGACATATGAAAACCTTACTAGGATGCACTTCAGGTACTTCAAACATCTCAGACCAAAACATAGAAATGCAAGCCTTCCTATGTGGTCAACAACATATCTGAAACACTTTCCATACATACCTAATAAAGCAAGTATTCACCGAGGTTATATTACAAAGACATCCAACAATAATAGTAGATAAAAAGATAATGATTATTTCCCCATTTCTATCTCTCTAAATCTTTTGATTAGATATCATCAAGAGGTCCTTGGAATGAGTGCAATAAGATAAATCAGCAAGATAAAGATAACATAAATAAACAAGCCAATGTTCTTCAATACCGCTAGCCAAGACTAAACTATGGTGATGCTTGATGTTGATGTCCGTTGTAGGAAGGATGCATCCTAGGACATGACAATATCAGATGATTTGATATGGGACTAATTGGATGATAGGCTTTTGATACAAAGAGTTGACCAACTTGTTTACGTACTGACCTAGACTTGAGATTTTGACATTTTGACTTTTCACTTTTGATCTGCTAGACTTGTTTCCAACTGTTTCACCAAAGGTTGAAGATGACGATTGGTTATTATGAGTGATGTTATTGCGGGTGTAAGCGAGATGAGATGGATGGATTTTTTCAAATATTTGGATGTTTTTGGAGATTTGAAATGTTTTGATGCTATTTTTGGTATTTTTGAGATTTTCTAAATGTTTTGATTTTTTGATTTTCAAATGTTTTTGGGGTTTTCTGAGATTTTGACCAAGAGACTAACCTAAGGACCTATCCTAGGGGCCTCGGGGGCTAATCAAAATATTAGCCTTGCCTACGTTATACAGATAGAGACCACGTAGTTTGACTGACGACTTGACCATTTTACAAATGACGATATACATGATGAAATGTCAGTTTATTATGACACACTCTTAAAGGACTAACCTAAGTGTCTCGGGGGATGATCAAAGATCAACCTTGCCTACGTTCAAGGCTCAGAGACCCGTAGTTCGACAAGATGACTCTATTTTTAACTTTTTGACCTATTTTTGGATTTTTTGATATGTTTCGAATGTTTTTGGATTTTCTAATTTTCTGATATTTTTGGATTTTTATGATGTTTTGATGTTTTTTGATTTTTTGATTTTGGGACTTCAAGAATATACAAAAATCCGATCTGATGAGAGAATGCCCCAAGCGTTATGCAATAGGCTACTCCAATAAAGGCAGGACAAACTGACCTTGAGGATGGGCCGAGTAGTACTAGGAGGGATCATGATATGAGTACAGGAGCAAGCTATGGTGCGGATGCAGGTGGATGGTGGATGGAGATATGGAATGCGATGGAAGATGGAAATGTAATGGATGGATGATGCAAAACAAGTCATAAAGATCCTGGTGGATGGAGAGTGCTTATTTACACAAGGCGCCCGTTTGCCAAGTTTTCACCAAGGTACTTGTCCAAAGTGCCACCAAAGTGGTTTTCACTAGAGGATGATTTTTCTCTTTACTGTTTTCAATCCTTTTTCTATTTTTTTTGGATTTTTGGATTTTTGATTTTTTTGTTGTCACCAAGACGCCTATTTTCCAGGTTTTCACCAAGGTAACCGTTTCTTTAGGACATTTTCTAATTTTTTTGATTTTTGGTTCTATACCTTGTAAGGTTTAGGCATAATTTTTTTTGAGATGAGAGCTATTCATGGGCTCTTGTAGAGGTTCCCCTTTAAGTGTTGATAACTGATATGCCCCTGACTTATAGCTTGCTGTGATAAAAAATGGTCCCAACCAGTTGGGTTCAAATTTTCCTTTGCTATTCGGATTTGGGACATTCTTCTGATTCTCCTTTAGTACCAGTTCTCTGACTTGGAATGTTCTGCTTCTAATTTTCTTGTTATAGCTCCTCTTGAGTCTATTCTGGTAGAATTACAAATGATTCAAAGCATCTATACGCTGCTCATCCAATAGCTCCAACTCATTCAATCTTGATACTTGGTACTCTTCATCCGTGATGAGGTTTTGTAGTGATATTCTTAGTGACGGGAGCTCGATCTCAATGGGGAGTACTGCTTTTGATCCGTAGACCAGGGAAAAAGGGGTGGCACCAGTGGGTGTGCAGATACTGGTTCGGTAGGCCCAGAGGGTAGGATTGAGCTGCAGATGCCAGTCATGACTTGCGTCATTGATTATCTTCTTAAGGATCTTTAAAATGGTTTTATTGGTGGATTCTGCTTGGCCATTGCCCTGGGGAAAGTATGGGGTGGAGAAGCAATGTTGGATTTTGATTTTTTCACATAAGTCACAGACATCCTGATTCTTAAATGGCGTCCCATTATCAAAGATAATAGCTTGGGGAATGCCATATCGACATATGAGATAGGTCAGGATGAATTTTGATATCTGCTTCCCGGTTATATATGTCATGGGTATGGATTCCACCCATTTGGTAAAGTACTCGGTGGTGGTTATGATGAACTCATGGCCATTGGATGAGGTGGGAGTGATTTTACCAACGAGATCAAGCCCCCACTGTGAAAAGGGCCATGGTGTGATGATGGGATGGAGCTCTTGAGCTGGAGCATGCATGAGGTCCCCATGCTGCTGACATTGTAAGCATCTTCTGATGTAGTTGTGTGCCTCTTTCTCCATAGTGGGCCAAAAATACCCCGTCCTCAACAGTTTCTTGGCCAAGGTTATTCCACTTGAGTGTGAATCACAAATCCCGTTATGTACCTTAGTTAGAGCAGTCAAGGATTTGTTAGTGTTGAGGCATCATAACAAGGTTCCCTCTATACTTCTACGATATAAGATATTTCCAAAGATGAAAAAACTAGATGCTTTTTTGACAAAGGTTCTTTTTAGGCTTGAGGGTAAGTCAACAGGTAGGACACCTATTCGTAGGTAGGTATAAATGTCATGGTACCAGGGATCATCGGGACCAACGATTTCACACACAAATTCTGACTCTTGTACCTCAAATGAGGGTACGAGAAGCTGTTCTACCAAGAATTCATGTTTTGGGACGTTGCAAGGAATATCCAGTAAGGATCCAATCATTGCCATAGCGTCTGCTGCTCTGTTGTTGGCTTTGGGTATCTGATCAAATTTGATCTCAATAAAGGATTCCTTGAGAGTCTCCACCAATTTCTTGTATGGAGTGAGCTTATCATCTTTTGTCTGGTATTCGTCATTCACTTGGTTTATTATTAGCTGGGAGTCTCTGTAAACTTTGAGGGCCATGATGTGCCACTGCACTGCTATTTTGAGACCTATGGTTGAGGCCTCATATTCAACGATGTTGTTAGTGTAGGGAAATGCTAGTTTGTAAGATCTCGGTATACAGTCTCCTTGTGGAGTGATGAAGAAAATGCCGGCTCCTGATCCATGTTGCGTGTATGAGCCATCAAAGAAAAGTTTCCAGTGGTCGACTATGTTGAGATTGAAGATGGATTCATCTGGAAACTCTGAGATGAGTGGATTTTCTGAATAGATTGGGGATTCTACAAGATGATTTGCTATGACTTGGCCTTTGATTACTTTATGCTCCACGTACTCTATGTCATACTCTGATAGTATCATGACCCATTTGGCCATTCTCCCAGTGAGCATTGCTTTTGATAGTAAGTACTTGAGGGGATCAATTTTGGCAATGAGTTTTATTTTGTGTGCTAGCATGTAATGTCTGAATTTTTGGGATACAAACACGACTGCTAGACATGATTTTTCAATGAATGAGTAATTTAACTCATGCCCAACCATTGTTCTGCTGATATAATATATGGCCCTTTTTGTCCCATTTTCATCGTGTTGAGCTAGGAGAGCTCCAAGGCCTGCTGCTATTGTTGACACATATAAGATCAATGGTTTTCTGGGGATCGGTGGCATTAGGACTGGCGGTGTAAGTAGATATTCTTTGATCTTATTGAAGGCTTCCTCACACTTGTTATCCCACTTGTACACTACTCCCTTGTGAAGTAGGTGAGAATATGGATTCTGTTTATCTGCCAACTGTGCGATGAATCTTCAGATGGACTAAAGCCTTCCCTGGAGACCTCTCAATTGTTTCAATGTTTTGGGTGCCTCCATCTCAAGGATTGCTTTTACCTTGGTAGGGTCTACCTCAATACCTCTCATTGATACTATGTAACCCAGTAGCTTTCCTGATTGTACACCAAAGATGCACTTCTTTGGATTTAATCGAACCTTGTATTCCTCCAGTCTATCAAAAATGGCACTTAGAGTTGCTATGTGATCTTTTCTCTTTTTGGATTTGGCTAGTATGTCATCTACATAATCTTCGACAGTATTGTGGATCATGTCGTGGAATATTAATGTCATAGCTCTTTGGTATGTAGCACCAACATTTTTCAAGCCGAATGGCATCATATTCCAGCAATAAGTCCCCCATGGACAAGTGAAGGACGTTTTATGTTGATCTTCTTTAGCAATCATTATCTGGTTGTATCCTAAAAAACCGTCCATCAAAGAGAGAATTTTGTGTCCAACCATCATGTCTACAATCATGTTAATGTTGGGCAATGGGAAATCATCTTTCAGACATGCTTTGTTCAAGTCCTTGAAATCTGTGCAAATTCTGATGCCCCCATATGGTTTTGAGATAGGAACCAGGTTTGACACCCATTCTGGATAATCTATTAGTCGAATGAATCCTGCGTCAAGTAGTTTCTTTAGTTCTAGTTTGACCAATAAAGCAATATGTGGATACATTTTCCTGAGTTTTTGTCTCACAGGTTTTGCTTCAGGATATACTGCTAGGTGATGTACCACAATTTCTGGATTGAGCCCCGGCATGTCTGCATAGCTCCATGCAAAATTAACTTGTCTGTCTCTCAAGAAGGCTTCCAGGAGCTCTTGTTCCTCTGATAGTAATGAATTTGCATAGAAGGTGATGTGCGGGGTCTCCTCTGTTCCTAGATTTACTGGATTGTACTTTTCTGCTAGGACCGCTGATTTTTCCTGGTGGAGAGCTCTGAAAGGAAGATTGAATCCCCCATCCTTAGGTGCCTCAAAGAGGTTTTCACCATTGGATGCATCCTTTATTTTTACTTTTTTCATGTCGGAGAGTGCCACAGTGTGGTTTTCACTCAAGGACTTAGATATTATCCTTAGTTTTTCACTTTTGTGACTGAGGGATTCAATCGTTTCCCCATAATATGCATGTGTATCTAGCTCAATGATGAATCCTGATTTGTGATCCCCACACAAAATATTATCCCACAGTCCCATGAATTCTGAGAGTGCCTCATCATTTTTGAATGTGTCAAGAATTGGTGGTCCTCGTTGGTCATAGTCGATGAGTTGGGGGTAAACTAGGCGGATCTCATGGCTTTGGTTTTTAGACTCGTAAGATAGGGTGCTCATCATGTGAAGGGTGGTATCTCCAAAGAGCCTAGGTACATTGGTTACAAGATCCTCATCGTCACTGCTACTGCAAAGTCAGTTATATCAAAAGTGAAATTATCTATGACGCAACCAATGGACATAGGTAAGTGAAGTTCAACTGGTGTTGGTTCACGAGAAGTCTTGACTGCTCTAACTGGGGGACTTTGTCCACGTATGGTTATACTCAAAGGGGTACATCCGAGGCCAAGATTTCTCATTTGCATCTCCGGAATGATAGGTATTATAAGACCGTTTTTATTTTGTCCAAGTCTTTGGTTTCTATCATAACCCATTGCAAGCATCATTTGCAAACCTTTGCTTTTGTCATCCAATGGTAGATTGGCTGCTGGTCTATCATCTTGGTATAGGAGATGAGATGGATCCTCCTCTATGACTTCTCATCCGAGATCTCCCCAACTTATGAAGTTGGGATAGTCTTCAGGGGATGTTTGAGATGTGGAAGCTTCATTTACTTGCAGACGTCCTCGTGATCTGGGAGATTGTGGTAACTCTCCTACCACAAAAGAATTTTTGGGAATCGTGTAATTTCTGAAACCATTATCCTGGATGATGAGTTTGATATCGGAGATGGTGGGGATGGCGGGAGTGATGGGTGTCTCTGTTGTAGAAGTGGATGCGAGAGTGGCTGGATCAATGTATAGTGTTGATGGGCCTTCATCATTTTTAGGAACTTGAGGAATTTTGTAGTATTTTGCCTCAAGGTTCTTACAATAGGAGAATGGCTCAGGGTCTCCATGGACAGTGACCTCTTGTCCTTCATATGTGAACTTGACACATTGATGGAAAGTTGATGCTATTGCTTACATTGCATGAATCCATGGTCGTCCTAGGAGAATGTTATAGGGTAAGTCGAGGTCCAGGACCTGACAGGTGGTTTCCATGATAGCTGGCCCTACTTGAATAAGGATTTTGATTGTGCCTTGGGAAACTCTTTCTTGATCATCACATGCTTTGATTGTGATACCTTTTCCTTTGTCGATGGAATCCTCTGAGATTTTTAATTGTTTAATGAGCTTGAGGGAACAAATATTCAATCCTGCACCTCCATCCACCAAGAATCACTTGACTTTTCTTTTCCGCACTAGGACTTCTAAGTGGAGTGCACGATTACGAGATGGTTGAGCGGGAAAGTCCTGATCGAAGAACGTAAGGAGGTTCGGGGTGATGATGTTGCCGACCATAGCTTGGAATTGTTCCGCATCAAGATCTGCAGGGACGGTGGATGAAGCCAATGCTTCCTCAAGGATTTTCTTATGGGAAGATGAGATTTTTAACAACTCCATAATGGAGATTTGTGTTGGTGTTCTTTTTAGCTGATCAAGGATGTTGTAACCATTGGGAACAAATCTTAAATTTGACATAGAATTCCTGTTTGGTTGGGATGACCCTGCGATAGTAACTTTGCGGCCTCTAGTGGTGACTCCACAATTGGTATAGGCTCCTTTGATAGTGATTACTACACAATATTCCTCTAGGGAAGCAACGAGATTTTCATATGCATTATTTATGTTTTTGTAGGTGCCTTTTCCCTTATCGGTGTTATTGTTCCCTTTATTGTTATGGTTAGGCATCCGATTCATGTATATTTTGAGGTTTTGGTTCCCTATTGGTTGTTCCACATTTATAATTCTTTGATCAATGAGATCTTGGAGTATGTTCTTTAGTCTCATGCAGCTGTTCGTAGTGTTCCCTTTGATTTTGTGGAAATCGCAGAGTTGATTCTCGTTGTACCAAGGAGGTTTAACGTCTAGTTCTTGGTAGTTCTCATAGGTGGGAATCTTGATAAGGTTCTCATTTAGTAATTTCTTCATGATGACTTCAAGTGGTTCCCCGAGAGCGGTGTACTTTCATTTGGTGAAGTTCTTGTTTTGCTGGGGAGGTCCTCTTTGGTCATTGACGTTATTGATCACTTGGTTGTTGGGTTGTTGTGTTATTGTGTTCGCTTGATGATGGTTTTGGATTTGAGGTGCTGGGGTGTTCTGCCGAGGGGCACTAATGACAACTTTGGCATCGACGACACCATCGTTGGTAATATTTTTGTTTCTTACCCATGTGCGAGGTTTGTCATTGTAGGTGGTGGGTGGGCGATTGTTCTGTTGTTCAGGATATGAAGTTGATCCTCCTGGTTGTGTCATAAGGGCTCGTTCGATGCTAAGTGCCTTGGAAATCAATTGGTCATACATGGTGATCCCTTGGACCTTGAGATGAAATGCCAAGAGGCCATCAAGGTTGGATATGATGGTGCATACTTCTTATTCCTCAGGCATGACCCACTTGCTCTGATTGGCCTTGGATTGCCATCATTGTAGGAATTAAGCGAATGATTCATTCTTACCTTGTTTCAGAGTTGAGAGTTCTTCTAGACTAACATCCATGGCAATATTGCATGCGTAGTTTTTGATGAATGCATTTATAATTTCTTGGAATGTCTTGATGCCTGTGGGTAGGTGAGAGAACCATTCCATAGCGTGGCCCGCCAAACTCCTAGGAAATAGCCGCATCAGATAGGTATCGTCATACGCGACTTCCATGCAATGAACCTAAAATTCCCTGATGTGATCTGCAGGGTTTCCCGTTCCATGATACTTATCGAATTTGGGGATCTCGAATCCCTTCGGGAATGGTTTCATCATAAGGCTCCTGTCGAATGGATAAGGACACAAGTTACTAGATGTTCTTGTGGTTCGCCATGATTGAAGATCGAGCACTTGTTGCGAGAGCAACCTGATTTGTGCTGCCACATTGTTTAGCGGATTAGGAGGTGGGATGTAAGTGTTTTGAGGTGTTTTGCTTGTGGATGTGATGGGTGGATTGGTTGATGTGTTGATTGGTGATATCTGCGCATTTTGCTAAGCCATGTATGCTTGTACTTGCTGTTGTATAAACAATGCTTGGTCTTGTTGTTGTTGCGCTAAGATTGCCTGTTGCTGAGCCTGCTGTTGTGCTTGTTGTTGCACCAACAATGCTTGTTGTTGGGATGGTAATTGGGCTGCTTCTTGCTACTCTTGGTATTGTTTTATTGCTTTCTAATATGCTTGTAGTTGTGCTACTTGTTTTTGTGCAAGAAACTGTGCTTGTGCCTATGCATTTTGTACTTGATATTGGGCATGCACTTGAGCTTGAGCTTGAGCTTGTGCTTGTGCTTGGGCTTGTGCTTGTGCAGGTTGAGCGACTTGTTGTTGTTGTTGTTGCAATAAGGCTTTTGCTTGTCCAGTCTGATGCACTTGTTGTGTGATTTGGGTAGCTTGAGCATCTTGTGCCGCTTGAGCGGCTTGTTGGGTAGCTAGTTGTGCGACTTGTTGAGCATCTAATTGTGCAGCTTGTTGAGCAACTAATTGCGTGGATTTTTGCTTTTGTACTTGCAGGAATTCCTTTTGATAAGCAGCTTGCTGAGCTGCTTGTAATGCCATGCTGTATTGGCTTGATATATTGGAGCTTGGTGGTGGTGGGGGTGATGGTGGATTCAAAATGGTGCTCATTGTTGTGGTGAGAGGCGCCGTCGTGTTGGTGATTGAGATTTGATTAGTAGATGGTGCGATTGATGTGGTTGGTCCTTGAGAGACCATGTTTTGAGATGTTAGGGGGGTGGTTGATGATGTCGTGATTGCTTTTGTAGTTGTCATCTATTGTTGCGATATCGATGACAAGTTTTGAGAGTTTGGCGTGATGTTTTGATTGATTTTTGGAATGTTGGTTTGATTTTGATTGATATTTGGTAAAGGTGGGAGTCCCAAGCTAAGTAGAGGTGTGGATAATGGTGGTAATGGCAGAAGAGGTGAAAATGTGAGGGGTGTGATCTCTTGAGAAAATGATGTGGTGTCAAAAATTCCCCTAGGTCCGAACATGTCATCTTCTCCTTGCGAAGTTATGAGGAAAGAAGTTTGGGGTGTTGCGCGGAAGGATGATGATGATAGATCATTAGGATCATGGAAAGTGAGAGGGGCATACTTATGTAATGGATTTTGGGGTATGTTTTGTTCCAAAATGGTGTTTGCGTCCAATTCTTGATTATTAACAAGGGGGTGTGTTTGAATGGCATTAAGAAATGCATTTACCTTATTAACATTAGGTTGAGTTGGAGCAAAAGATGTTGTGATTTGTGAAATGTTTTGAATGATGCTTTGGGATGGGGGTGTAGATGAGATGGGCAGTGTGGATGAAATTAGAGGCATGACCTCCAAAGGTGGTTCCACTATAGAGTTCACGTCGAAATTAGAAGGTAATTTGGCCCCTTGTTTTGCTAGTTCAAGCATGTATAGTGAGGGGTTAAGCCTCATCATGATATTGATGATCTTATGGTTCTCCGGATTTTGGATCGTTTCGGTTATTTCTTCATGCGACATCCCAAAGGTAAGATCTTCTTCTTGAATTTCCTCTTATGATGATGAGTTAGTCAAAGGATTGCTTGACTCGACGGTATTTATTTTGGCATTTGTTTGGCTTAGGTCACTTGAAGTGGGTGTTTCTTTGTCAGCTTCCATGTTCTTCTTGTATTGACATCTTGTTTGAACCATAAAACAAGGATCAATTTTCAAGAATATCGGAGATGAATCTCTAATTCTTTGGATTGATCTAATTTTAGGTACAAAGAGAAATTTTAGGATATCTTGAGGATCAAAGGGTGATATGATGATGATGCAAGAGATGGATGATGTGGATGTTTGATATTTTGAAGAATTTTTGAGGGAATGCTAGAATTTTAGGACTTTTGGATATGTTGTGGATTTAGATTTAGATTTCTTGGATTGTCCTTGACTTGATTTTTTGCTTTGATTGAAAAAATATACCCTAAGATGTTGGATGATTATCTAAGGGGAAAATTTTCTCAAAGGATGATAATTTGAATATTTGTAGTGAGAAGGATGCATCTACCCACACCTATTCAAACAAGATGATAATTTAACCAAGCATATGAAGAAGGATGCATCTACATATACCTAGCTAAATAAGATGGTTTGATAATTTTGACTAAGCATATGCAAAAGGATGCATCTACATATACCTAGCCAAAGATGATTTGATACAAATTTTGAGGATTTTGTATCAAGGATTTGATGATTTTGAGTTTTACCAAAAAGATTAGCATGAAGGATAATTTCAAGATTTTTCAAAAGATGATGGCGAGGTGATTTTTGGTTTGATGTTGGAGGATGGATGAAAAAGATTTTGATTTTGATCCTAAGATGTACCTAAAAAGACACTTTGTTTACTAGACCTCAGTATTGAACAGCATGCAATGCTTCTATTGACCTCTATAACTAAGAAGTGGTTCAAATTGAGCATACATTTCTGGATTGTTCAAAGGAATGAGTCTATAAAACCTTGTGAATTTTTTTCTTATCTTGATATGTTGCTTTTTATTTCACCTCCTATTGTATCTCTTGATGACCTTTCGAGTGTGACTCCTAAATTTTGAACTTTGACTCAAGGACTTTCGTTTTGGGATTTTAACTTTCTTGGAAATTATGAGGTTTCAACACATGTGAGAGTCAATTTTGTTATCTTTTCTTAGTGACTTTATTTTACCACAAACACTTCTTTGATTAGGTTTTCCAAACTAGATGTCCAATGTCTTAATTTCTTTGAATCCCACAAAGTATGTTATGTGGAAATTTGATGAATTCAAGGCAAGGGTTACCTATTGTTGATCTTTAGTACGAAAATTGATATGTAAGTTCAAGTGTTTAGAAACCTCTAAGGATGCGAATCCCAAGGGCAAGCAATAACACATGAATTTAGTCAATTGTATTTGCCTCCTAAATGGTTTGAAATTTTGATGATGATGTTAAGTGTTTGTTTTCAAATGTTTTCGAACAAGCAAAGCATTTTGTAACCAAGAATAAGTACAATCCTATGGATGTGAAAGACAATATTTGTTGAGTCCCCACTTGGACAAGTCCAGCTTATCTTTAGCGAATGGTTAGATGCTTGAACCTACTAGCTCCCCTCCACGACACTCACTTCTCGGGGTAGCCAAACATCAACACCCATGAAAATCCCATGGCATGCTTTCCATTTCTACTAAAGACTGTAAAAGTGTGGGGCGGCTTCAGAACGACCGTTCTTGCACCAACAAATATATAGGGATTTTGGCCTTTCTACAACAAGGGTTTTAGTTCAGACTTTCTGTTCATGGAGATTGACCCATACGACGAGAGTCCATTTTCAGATCCATCTTGTCGGAGCCAACCACGTGATATTGGCGTTTACTCCAATACCCACATTTATATCCCAGCTGGAAATACTCTCGGGTTCAAAGTGTTACTAGTTGAGTTGTTCCCTTGGGTGAGTACTTTTTCCCCAAGGCAGGCCCTCTAAGGTAAACAAAAGTGAGTAAAGAAAATACCCATAACTCGATCAATCTTTGTTTGCAACACAAAGAGAGAGAATGTACACAATAATGCTCTACTCACACTCGCACAATGTTTTGTTCAATTTTAAACCCAAATCAAAATGTGGAGGCAATCTTTTATGCAACTTAATGTCACCAAAAAGACTTTTGATTCTCAAGATTTCCGTTAAGCACGAGAGAAGTGCATATGCCCTTTTAAATGAGATTACTTTGCAAAAAAGATTACAAAGCATAAAAGACACATGTTCATTTTAACCTTTCAAAGCAATTGTGAGTTATTTTTAAAGAACTTAAGGAAAAATGAGAGTTGTTTTGTTCAATTTTTAACCTCAAAACAAACTCTAGTAAATTTGAGTTCTAATGTTCATTTTAAGTCTTTTGTAACGAAAAAAATTAAAGTGTTCTTTTTAAATCCCAAAATGAAATTAGTAGGTCCTAAGCAAGAAAGACAACAAATTTTTCCTTAAGAGGAATAAGGAGTCCTCCAATAGTGTTAAACAAACACTAAAGTGTTTAAAAAATTTTGATATTATGAGGTGAGGTCATCATGCTTCTCCTTTGCTCAATCCAATCTACAAGAAAAACAATTAGATTCTGTAGAAACAGAGGTCAAAAAAGCATAAAACAGACAAAAGAACCATAATTTGACAAAAATCACGTGCTACAAATAAATTTTCACTTTTTACTTAGTCCCAGTGGTGCAATCCACGATGGCGTCACAGTTTGAACTTACCAGCGGTGTTGTATAGTGCCGCTTACCAGTCAACGTCGCTCTACAGCAAAACCAGTGACCATGAAGGCGTCACTATTTCGTCCAGCAGTGCAGTTTGGAATTTGAACAGATTCTAGCGAGCTAGAACAGTTCAGCGACGCAATTTAAGATTCTAAATCGTGGGCGAGAAACAAGAGCATCTCAGTTTGTAGTTTGCAGCAGTGGAATATAGTGATGCTGGAGTTCCATCGGTGCTGAATAGTGACGCTGACAGTCCAGCGGTGGAGTTTTCTTGTAAGCACAAAAAGCACACAAATTTTGAAAAAAAAGTGATTAAAAAACGTGATTCTGCCCTCCTTCTAGCGCCAAAATGTGAACCATGATTCCCAACCTGCAAAAACACAAGAGGCAATCAATAAATTAGATCAAATGCATAGTTATAAACATGATTCCTTAAGAAATTCATTTAAATTGCAAAAGAGAAAGGAAATGAGATGAAGAACACCAAGAAACTCAAAACAAATCAAATCCTATTCTAATGCAATATAAACTCCTAATCTCTTGAGGGAATTGGTGCCAATTTGATGTGAAAATTGGCCATTTCCCAACTCCAAGGATGCAATGGTGATTTGGTGATGAAAATTGATCCACTTTGATGAAGAGTGATGAGTGCTCCAAGCTAAAAACCTACATAACCTAGCTAAGAACTCAATGGTATTGATGAAAATTGCTAAAGATTTGAGTATAATAACTTTGCATGAATTGTGGATGCTAAAATGAGGAATGGGACCTCTTATTTATAGAATTCCAAATTGAAGAGATCTCCAAAATGGAGCAATGTGGGACTAAAAACCAACAAATGGTAAGATGCCACTTGTCCACATGAGAATGGATGAAGGATGTGCAAGTTTTGAAGAAAGTGTCCATAAATGCATATATTTCAAATTTGAAATTGTTGAAATGACATGTAAGAGGGAAGGAAGAATGCATTGAATGCCACTTGGCTCAAGGCAAAGGACTTGTCAGGTGGAGTAAATGCCTTGTTGGGAGGATAAATTCCACTCAAATTTTGAATTCAAATTTGGAGAATATTCCTTCATTATGCCTTTTGATGGAAAATAGAGATTTAATAAATCAATTAAATCTATTTTCATGTGCAAGTGGGAAAATTTGGAGGATGGGACATAAGAGAAGATTAAATTAATCAAAGTTAATTAATTTGATTGAAAGATTAGCTGATGTGACATATTTGACTTAAATTTGTGGATTTATTTAAATCAAACATGAGAAGAATATGACTTTAGAGATAGTTAAATGAATATTTTTGATTTATTTAGCTAAGGAGATAAGGTTAGATTAAACTAAATAAAGTTTTAATTTATTTAATTTAATAGGATGACTTTAGAGATTTAATCAAATAAAATTGATTATTTAATTAAATAGGGATAATTAGATCAAATAAATTGATTTAATTAACGAGAAAGAATGACTTAATTAGATAAAATGATTTATTTAATTAGGGGAGGAAAATTGATGAATTTAATCAAATAAGGGTATTTGATTAAATGGTTAGATCGAGGGATGATTCAGGATGAACTGGTGTTAGTAGTCGGGATCAGATGCACAATGTCAATTAGTACTTTTTACGTGTCTACAATATTCAAAAATGATGAGGCAATCTTAGAATTCATGGGACTCCACAACAACTTACCATGTGGGGACCATAAAGCCAAATTTGATACAAAGCTAGACACACAGGCGTACAATGGGGAGACGATTGAATCCCTTAGTCACAAAATTGACGACATGAGAATAACATGCAAATCTTTAAGTGAAAACCACATCGTGAAACTTTCAGATCACAAAATAATAAAAAGAAAGGACACATCAGAAGGTGAAAACCTCTCTGAGGAACCTAAGGATGAGGGATTCAATCTCCCTCTTAGTGTAATGCATTTAGAAAAATTAGCAGTACTAGTAGAGAAGGCTATTCCAGTAAATGTAGGAATAGAAGAGGCACCTAAGGTAACCTTTTAAGTCGAATCATTATTAGATGAACATAAAAAAATTAGCAGCATTCCTAAAAGAAAAAAGAGAAAAAATTGCATAGTCTTACACAGATATGTTGGAAGGCTTGATCCTGAAGTAGTGGTGCATCACTTAGCGATATATCCTGAAGCCAAACTAGTCAAACAAAAATTGAGAAAGATGCAACCTCAAATTGCATTATTGGTTAAACTAGAGTTACAAAAGCTTCTTAAAGTTGGATTTATCTGACCAATTGATTATCCTAAGTGGGTTTCCAACTTGGTACCAGTCTCCAAACCCACTAGGGGCATCAGAATATGCACAGATTTCAGGGACTTGAAGAAAGCATGTCCAAAGGATGATTTCCCTCTTCCGAACATTAACATAATTGTTGATCTAACAACAAGACATGAAATGTTATCACTCATGGATGGATTTTTAGGCTATAAAAAAATTATGATCGCCAAGGAGAATCACCATAAAATTGCATTCAATTATCTGTGGGAAACATATTGTTGGAACATGATGTCATTTGGGCTAAAGAATGATAGAGCTACCTATCAAAGGGAAATGACCCTAATCTTTCATGATATGATCCATAAAACAATTGAAGATTATGTGGATGATATTTTGGCCAAATCAAAGACAAGGAAAGAACACATAGAGTTATTGGGACCAATCTTCGACAGGCTTGAAGAGTATAAGGTACGATTGAATATGAAAAAGTGTGTCTTTGGGGTTAGATCATGTAAGCTTCTTGGATACATAGTTTCACAAAGATGGGTAGAGATAGATCTAGAAAAGGTGAAATAAATCTTAGACATGGAGCCACCACAAACATTGAAACATATGAGAGGGCTACAAGGGAGGTTACAATCCATTAGGAGATTCATAGCGCAATTGTCAGACAAGATCCACCCTTTCTCACATCTTCTCCATAAAGGAATAACATATAAGTGGGATGAGAAATGCAATAAATCCTTCCAAAAAATCAAGGAGTAATTATTATCAACTCCAGTTCGCATGCAATCGATACCAAATGAGCCATTGATCTTATAAATTTCAACTACACCAACAACACTAGGTGCTCTTCTAGCCCAACACGATGAAACGAGAAAGGAAAGAGCCATCTATTATATCAGCAGGACCTTGGTAGGGTATGAAATGAATTACTCATCCATTGAGAAGGCATGCTTGGCAGTGGTCTTTGCTTCAAAAAAATTTAGGCATTAAATGCTTTCACACCAAATCAAGCTCATTGCTAAGATCGACCCATTGAAATATCTCTTATCAAAATCAACTCTCATTGGGCGAATAGCCAAATGGGTAATGATCTTGATTAAATTTGACATAGAGTATGTAGAGTGCAAGGCTATCAAAGGACAAGTAATTATAGACCAACTAGCTGAAGCACCCATTTATGCAGAGAACCCTTTGGTATCTGAGTTTCCCAATGAATCAATGTTTCCCCTCAATGTAGTAGATCAATGGAAAATGTACTTTGATGGATCATATACCCAACATGGATCAGGAGCAGGTATTCTCTTTATCACCCCTCTAGGTGATTGCATTCCCAAGTCATACCGGCTATCATTTCCATGTACCAATAATATTACCAAGTATGACGCTCTAATAATGGGGTTAAGGATAGTGGTCCAATGGAAAATACAATAGTTAAGAGTCTATGGAGACTCACAACTGATTGTCAACCAAGTCAATGATGAATACCAAACCAAGGATGATAAAATTACTCCTTATAAGAAGATGGTAGAAAGTTTGAAGGACTTCTTCATTGATATAACCTTTGAGCAGATACCTCGTATAAATAATCGAGAAATAGATGCCATGGCGATAATTGGGTTTTTGTTAGACATGCCACACAATGTCCTTCAATGTGAATGTAATCGTTAGTCCTGGTTCTCCATGGTATCATGATATATTCACCTATCTTAGCAGAGGTACCCTCCCATCTAATATCATCTCCAACCTCAAGAAGACCTTTGTTAAAATGGCATCCCGATTTGTCATCTTAGGTGATACCTTATATCGTAGAAGCATCAAGGGGACATTACTAAGATGTCTCAACCAAGAGGAAGCCTTGGCCGCCTTAACAAAAGTACATGAAGGAATTTGTGGTTCTCATTCTAGTTGAATAACCTTATCCAAGAAACTATTGAGGACAGGGTATTACTGGCCAACCATGGAAAGAGAATCTCATCAATATGTACAAAAATATGTTAGTGTCAACGACATGGAGACCTTATCCATGCTCTAGCTCAGGAGTTACAACCAATGGTCACACCTTGACCTTTCTTGTAGTGGGGCTTGAACTCATAGGAAATATTACCCCCACCTCATCTAATGGCCATAATTTCATCATCATGGCTATTGAATAATTAAACAAGTGGGTCAAAGCCATTCCTATATGACATATATAATGGGTAAGAAAATCTCCAAGTTTATACTGAATTACCTTATTTGCCACTATGGTGTTCTACAAGCCCTTAAATCTCAAATAACAAAATTCCCTTCAAGAATCAGGATGTAAGAGAGCTATGCCAATGATTTAACATCCAACATCAGTTCACTACCCCCTACTACCCCCAGGGAAATGGTCAAGCTGAGGCTACAAACAAGAACATTCTAAAAATCCTAAAGAAGATGGTCAATGAAGTTGGCCGTGATTGGAATCTGCAGTTAAATCCCACCCTATGAGCTTATAGAGCCAACATCTGCACACCTATAGGTACAACCTCTTTCTCCTTGGTCTACGGATCAAAATCCATCCTACCTATTAAGGCCGAGCTTCCCTTGCTGCAAGTGTCATAAAATCTGATCACTAATGAAGAATTTAGGATATCTCAACTAAATGAGTTAGAATTCTTGGATGAGCATCATTTTGATGCCCTAAATAATTTAGAAGCATACCAAAACTGATTGAAATAGAGCTATAATAAGAAGATCAAGAGTCGGTCTTTCTAGGTGGGAGATCTTGTCCTTAAGTAGAATCAAAAGAATGTTCTAGATCAAGATAGTAAAGGAAAGTTTTAGCCTAATTGGTTGGTCCCATTTATTGTCATAGCAAGCTATGGATTAGGAGCGTACCAATTATCAACGCCTAAAGGCGAACCCTTCCAAGAACCAATCAACAGTCTACATCTCAAAAAGTTTTATGCTTAGGCTTGAAGGGTGTAAATATGAAAATACAAAAAAATCAAAAAATAACAAAATCCCAAAAATAAGAAAAATGATTGAAAATAGTAAAGAAAAAAATCATCCTCTAGTGAAAACCACTTTAGTGGCACTTTGGGAAAGTTCCTTAATGAAAACATGGTAAATAGGGACCTTGTGTAAATAAGCACCTCCATCTATCTTTGGCTCTTTAGCTTATCATACTTCACATCCATCCATCATATCGCATCATTCATCCTATTTATTCCATCACCCATCTGCGTCCATATCATAGGTTGATATTGTAAAGTATCATATTTCCCCTTAGTACTACCTAGCACGTTCTTAAGGTCAGTTTGTCCTTCCTATATTGAGATAGTCTATCATATCATGCTGGGGGCAGTTTGTTATGCATCAAATTAGATTCTTGTATATCTTAAGGTTATTGTAAATATCATCAAAAATCCTAAAAACATTCATAAAACCTCATCAAAAATCCAAAAACACTTGTAAAATCAAAAAATCCAAAAACATCAAAATCATGTACAACTAAAATCCAAAAACATCAAAATTTTGTAAAGCTGAAATCTAGAAACATTCAAAAAGTTGTAAAGTCAAAAATCCCAAAACATCCAAAACACATTGATCAAAATCCAAAAATAGGTCAAAACATCAAAAATCAAAATAAAAACTAGTACCATGTTGAACTACATTGTCTTTGAGCTTGAATGTAGGCAAGACCATCACTAATGTGCCCTCAAGACACTTTAGGTTAGAAGTCCATCACAATAAACTGACAATTCATCAATTGTTCATTTCTCATCGACAATAAGTCAAAGTCAATCGAACTACATGGTCTCTGCATGTATAACATAGGAAAGGCTCATCTTTGATAAGCCCTTGAGGCCCCTAGGATAGTATTTTAGGTTAGGGTCTTGGTCAAAACTCAAAAAACCCCATAAAATTTAAAAATTGAAAACTCATAAACATTTGAAAACTTGGAAAACTCTAAACAACCTCAAATAATTGAAAACCAAAACATTCCCACAAACTTTCAAAAATACCAAAAATAGCCTCAAAATATTCTCAAAATACCAAAAACATTGAAATAATCCAGAAAATCCAAAGCCATCCATCTTATTTCACTTTCACCCACAATAAACTCACCCATGATAAATCAATTGTCATTTGTAACCTTTGGTAAAACATGATGCAGGAGCATCCAGTGGTGTAAGGGCAATCTTGCATCACCCAAAAATAGTTAAATTTCAAGTTTCTCATTTTTTAGATGTTTTTACATTTTTGGATACCCTTTTCGTCATAATGAAATTTCCAATTTACGGTTTTTATTTTCAGTTCATGGGTTGAAAGATATTACAGTTTTAGTTTCCCAGATTTGCACCTAAAAATATTTTGAATTAGATTTGAGGCACTTAGAGCTCCCGGATCGGCCCGGAAACTTGCCAAAATCGGCATAGAAAATTTTGAGCACGTTATTGACTTTGAGACCTTTCCAACGGTTCAAACGGTTCGTGAATCGGAGTCCCGGATCAAAAGTTATGGCCCCGGGAAGTTGGCGCACTTTCTAGAAGATACAATTGCAAATGCTCTTTTGAAATTTGAACTTCATGTTGTAAATTTTCGGCACCAAACCGCCTAAACTCAAATTTGAATGTTATTTTGGCTCCAAACTAATGAGGAGCTCTATTTATGGGCGGGTTTCTAATTTTTGGGTAACTTTTTGGGGGACAAGCTCGCATATTGCGAAAGGGTTATTCTGTAGCTTTCTGTAGCTTACATGTATTGTAGAACTTGGGGATTTGAGATCCTCTGCATGTAAGAAGTTCCATTTTATGAATAATAAAATTATTCTCTTGTTTGTGGGTTGTTTTCTGTTTCTCGAGCTGTGCCCTCATCAAGTGGTATCAGAGCTGGTTTTCTTGAGCGTGTGGACAGATCGCCGATCGTGAGGCAGTTCACACCAGGACCATGGTTGTGGGTCGAGGTCAAGAAAGATGCCTCCAAGAGTGATGCCTGGTAGGCCTGGTGGTGCCAGAGGTGGTCAAGGTGGCATAAATGCTGGTGGAAGAGATGTATTGGCAGCCCTCTAGAGACATATTGATGCGTTATAAGAGCAGTTGAGAAGAGGGTTAAACCCGAGGGAGGAAAGTGATGATGAAGGAGAGGAAGAAGGTTCAGATGTAGAAGAAGAAGAAGAAGCAATTGATCAAGACCAAATGCGGCTAATAAGGGCCATTTTGAAGATCGGGAAAAGACCCAGAGCAGAAGTC